>JAVSCE010022627.1:0-61735 GCA_032199065.1 Smutsia gigantea | reverse complement strand
CCCACTGCTGAGTGCAAAATCTTGCTGTTTGCTGTTTTCTCTATAAGAACTCTGTGAGTTAAAGTGAATCAACCCATTTCATGGTTGGCAAAGCTGAGGCCCCACCAGACTTGCCCAGAGCTATGAAAGAGGTGGCAAAAGGCATGCCATCATTTCCTGATCTCTGCTCACCACAAACTTGGAGACTTTTCTCTCCTTGACAGGGGCCGAAGTGATCTCAAAGAGCTGCTTGACGTGCTTCCAACAGCCCCTCTCTTTCCACCAGTACTCCTGCAGTTCCCGTGTGGTCATGCTTGAGTGGGAGCATTGGCTGTCCTGGGCGTCTGGAGACACAGCACCCTTAAGGACTTGCACCAGTTCAGGGCACATCGGGGACGGGTTTGGGGAGGTGGCTGGGTTTGTCTGGGATGGGACATCAGAATCTGGAAGAGCCCTGAGTATCCCCCTCTCCCACCCCACCCTTTACAGGCCCAGTGGGACATCAGGTTGCCCGGTGCCCAACCTGGCAGAATGCATCCCACAGCAGCCTGAAATGCACTACTACCCCAGATGGGCTCTCCGTTGTGAAGTGCAGGGTGTTTGCCTTGCATCACCCACGTCCACCCTGCAGAGTGGCCCTTGTGGAACCCTGTGCTCCTGACAAGCAGGCTCGCCCATTTCTGCACTCCCTATACCACGGGCCCTGTGGTTGGCACCTGACCTCCTGAGCACACATCAGCTAATGGTGGAGGGAGCTTTGAGGATGCTGGGTTTCAGGCTCAGCCTGGCTGGCCCCTCTGGACTCTCTCATCGCCTCCCCACCCTCCACGCTGTTTCTTGCACTTGCCCCTCCTTCTACCTTACGTGCCCTCCTATTTCCCTGCCTGGAAACGAACAGTGTTTCTTAAACCTCACTTGGGCCATAGGCCATTCTGAGAATCTTGGGAAAGATGAGAATCCTTCCTCACCAAATGCACAGACCATTTTATTTCAAGGGATATGGGTCTCAGGAGCCCTTCTCTAATGTGGCCTTCAAGGCCCAGCTCACATGTCACTTTGGCTGCTCCCTGGCATCAGAGGAGGAGCCTCCCACCTTGTCCCAGTCGCCTTTCTTGGGGCATCTCAAGTTGTCTTTCACAGATCCATTTCTCTCCCACACCTGAGGGCCAGCACCGGGTCTGATTGGCCCCTGTCCTGCCAGCGCCCTGCACAGCCAGGGACAGAGAAGGCTCCAACGGGCACATGAGGCGCGATCTGCTCCAGTAGATGGCGCGGGAGTGGGCGCTGTCAGGCCCGCCATGGCCGCCCAGCCCTCGCTTCCTCCTGGCTTCCCACCGGGAGCACCTGGGACTCTCATGCGAGGGCCTTCTTGGGCTGTAGCGGCATGCTCCGGGGCCCCCCTTGACTGAGGAAGGACAGGACTGGCAGGTAGCAGTCCTGGTGGGACAGCTCAGGGATGTGTCCCATACATTCTGCAGAAGACCTCCTTTGGGACTGAGCCCAGTTGCCCACAGCGGTCGTCTGTTCATCAGCGCCCTAGGCCGGGTCCTGCCTTTTCCTTCCCTGATTTCCCCCTTCCCTGCCATGCCTCCTGGACCATCTCCCAGATAAAGGACTTGCACCAAAGCCTTGGGTCGGTACCTACTTGCCCCACTCTTTTTGGGCACCAGAGGAAGTATACATGCTTGTATTTCAGATGTTTTCAAACCTCTCCCTCCGACCAAGCCCCAAACCTCAAGCCCACCTAAGTGCCCTTCAGGTCCTGGATGTGGGCATTCTGGGCCAGTGGCCATGGGTCCTGTCCATCCAGGGCTCCCAGGGTGCTCAGGACTTGCCATGTTCCAAGGCTGCTGGGGAACAAGAGAAAACAGTGAGCACCCATCACGCTGAGATTCCTGGTGGGACCTGGGGTGCCTAGCATCCGTGTTATGGTCCACTAGCTGTCAGCCCAGCTGCCAGATGCCAAACTGGGGTCCCCCCCTTTGCTGGATCGGTCACTCCAAGGCCGAACAAATCCTTCTTTTATTGTTATGACCCTTATATTATCAAGGTGCTCTAAATTTTAAATGAAGTTAATTTCAGGCAAAGGTAATGGCTTTAGTGATTATGGGACAAAGATGCTGGGTTGTCCAGAAAAATATCCCAACGCTCCATATTATATCACACGTAGAAATGAAACCTGTATCCAAAGCAGAGATACTAGTATGTATCCTTCCCTCTATCTTTAAAGAAACACTTGCTGAGGATTTCTGGAAACCCACTTCATACACACCTGGGTTCTCACATCTATTGTTTTACTTAACACCCACAAAAATCTGTCATGACTCCTGATGACAGATGAGGAAACTGAGGTTCAGGCCAAGGTCACGTGGCCGGTGAATGCCCAGCAAGCAGAGCCGAGGACTTGTGAGGGGCCAGCCTGTGCACTCTGCACATGACTCCCGCTTCTCCCACTTGATCTGACTCAATGTGCGGTAGGGGTTTTTATCTCCATTTTATGATAAAGGAACTGAGACTTAGAGCTGTCCACAGTCAGGGCCAGTAACTGATGGGCAGGACGTGGATGCAGGCTGGTCTTCTCTGCCCTCCTCAGGGACAAGCAGGGCAGGCAGGCTGTGGGAGTCCTGAGGTCCTTTGCAGTAGCTCTGTGGCCTGGATAAGTGAACGAGATGGATGACCTGGTGCCTGACAAGTGACTAAGCTTCTCAGTTTTTGCCTCCATTTGCTATAAAATGGGCATAAGACCCCACCTGCTTGAGGCTGTGTGAGACCATGTAAAGCATCAGCTCAGGGCCCCTCACCTACCAGGTACTGCATAATGGTCCCTGTTAGTTTCTGATGCTGGCAGGTGCTTTGAGAAATATTTAAGAAATAAATGACTATAAATTAAGGCAGAAGTTGGAATAGAATTAAAAATGTCTGAGACAAATTAGAAAAAGGGACAATTAAAATATTAGCTCAGAGGGAGCTGGGGCACCACCTAGGCAGAGAAACTTTAAATAAGAAGGGTGCAAATGACATCACCTCCTCTTTACAGACTCTAAGGGAGCTGCAAGTGGACATGGGGAAGAGCCAGGACTTAAAATCTGGTCTGTCGGATTCCAGGCCCTGTGTCTGTACCCTATGCTGACTGTGGCCTGGAGAGAGGTAGGCCACCTCTGCTCGAACAGCCCCAACTATATCCCTGGGTGTGTCTATACTCCAGGGCTGAGGGCCTGGGGAGAGGAGAGGTCAGTTGGAGCCCATGATTCTCCAGGTAGCTCTGTGCTGTTATCCAATTGGTGTCCCTCAGGGACCTCCACCCAACCTTGCCTTATAGATGGGAAACTGAGGCATGGGGCAAAGGCATGGCTAGCTTGGTGCTGCACATATTTGAGCGCACTAGAACTTGTATACCTCATTTCTCTCTTCTCTTACAGAGGCAGGCCTTCCATCCTGACCAACTGTGGGTCTGTAGGCAAGTTATTTAATGTCTCCAGGCCTCAGTTTCCCCACCAGAGAACTGTAGCCACAAGCCGTGTCCTGCTGACAAAATGATGGATGGCTAGGGACAGGATCTCTATATTCTGGCGGGTGTTCAGGCAGGACAGGAGACGGTCCACACATTCTCTTATCTAATCAATTCTTGGCCAGGGTTCTTGGGGGCCCAGTGTTGCCAGTGAACACTCCTGTATACCTGTCTCAGTTAGCTCATCTGTAAAACGGGTGATGGTGATGGGCATTGCCCTCAACTGTCCCAGCCCTGGAAGGGCTTTGTGTCCTCATCAGGCAGGTAGTGCCAGGTCAGCAGCAGGGCACTGTTTGCGCTGAGACTCTGGGAGAACCCAGGAATCATGGTCTTGGCTGAATACTAGTTTCTGATACTGGCAGGTGCTTTGAGAAATAAAGCATGAATAAAGACTTGGGAAAGCTGAGCATGAACCCAGGGCTTAGAATAAAAATCAAATTCAGCAGCTAAAGCCAGCTCCTTTATGTTTTCTCTTCTGGGATGGGCTGGGAGGAGGGGGAGGGAGAACACTATGTATTGGTGCATCCATGGAGTCTTGGGCAGCTTCCTGTCTCTCTCTAGGCCTCCACTGCCTCCTCTGTGAGACGGGGGAAGCATCCTGTCTCTCCAAAAGCTCTTTGGGGGCAGCCCCACATGGGGGCCTATGGGTCCTTCTCTCCTGTCTCTGTATCAAGCATAGCCAAGGTTTCTAGACTTTACCAGAAAACCCGGCAAGTGTTAGTGCTGCTGGCTTGCAGGCCTGTACTTGGCCCAGGGGACAGGGGTAGGCCCAGCCCTCTGCCCTCCAGCTCTGTGGGAGCCATTCCAACCCTTCCCTCTGGGCGCCCTGAACCACTACACCCAACTCTGAAAGCTGTCCTTCTGATGGGTGCACAGGGTGGCCGTCAGAGTCCGTGCTACCTCTCTGAGGGGACTGCAGAGGACTTTCCACTGGGGATGAGGCTCCAGCCAAGTAGAGTAAAGCAGCTGGCTTAACCTGGGAGACAGAAGATCCTGGACACTGGATGGCACCCCCAAGCATGAGTGTGCCTTAGAATCTCCAGGGGCATGGAGGGTATTAAGGGCTTGTAAACAGCAGATTTCCTGGCTTCCAATAGCAAGCAGAGAGTCCAATCTAATAGGTCCAGGGGGTGGGCACTGGATTCTGTATTTTGCACAAATCCCCCAGAGCTATCCTGATGCAGGGGTTCCCCGGATCTAGTTTTTGAGAAACCCAGGTGTGGTGAATTATTTCTCAGGCTCAGGAGAGGTTGTAGAAGCATCTGGCACTTCACATGGAATTGAGGTGATGGAGGGTCGGGGAGCTGCTTCCTGCTGTCCCACTGAGCTAAGGAGAGCTCCCCACAGGCTGTCATCAGCCCTTCTCCTCCCCACCCTGCCCCCACAGGTACTGTGGGGCAGTCACAGGAGGAAGGGGCTCAGGTCCCAGGTGGCAGAAGCCCTGGGAGCTTGGGATCAAACACTGACCTGAGGCCTCTGGTCCCGTGTGAGTTCAGGGGTCTGGAGGGGTGTCACATGGCCGCACTCAGCTCCCTGTTCCAAGTTCAGTGAGCAGTCGAGCGGCAGCGGCTCTGCTAGGTTCCTTGCTTGAAAACAGGAAATAGTCTGTGTGACCTGCTCCTGGTTGCCCCAGCCCATTGGCTGGTGAAAGACGGCATATGAACTCAACTGACAAGACAGCCTGAGGTTGCCATGGGGCCTGGCGGGGAGGGGCCGGGCTGGAGGAGGACCGGCCCTGAGGTTATCTGGCTGGGCCTCGGTTCCCGTAGATGCGCAGCAGCTCTGCTGTCCCTGAGTCTTGGATCATCTCTGGCATTTGGGCAGCAGATCCCGACACTCTTTCACATTCACTATCCTACCCTGTGATCTAGGCATGATGGAAGCCATCCTGTGCCATTAATATATGGGGACACTGAGACTTGGAGTACAGAGCTGGTGGGATGCAGAGCCAGTGCCTTATATGGAGAGGAGGTGGGGTAAACTCACAGTTCCATCTGGTGCCTTTCTCTGGACAAAGCTGCCTCCAACACTCCCAGTGAAAGTACCAGAGAAGCCAAACCTCTGGGCTGTGATGTGATTCATGGCCACCAGTGTTTGCGGTCTTGAGGGCATGAGTCTGGGACAGGACAGCAACACAGAACCTTGCTAGCCCCCCAAGGAGTCCCCATGATGTGTCCCTTCCCAGCTATGATTCCCCCCTCCCCGTGGATGATTCTGAGGAGGGTTACTTCCTTGCTTTCATTGTAAATTTACCGCCTGTGAATGGACCCCAAAACCATGGAGCTTCACTTTAACTCATTTTCAAATTTTATGTAAATTGAGCCATACCTACGGTTTGTGTGCTTTGGCGTCTCGCTTCTTTCATTTGACCTTTATGTGCAAGATTCACCCTTTTGTTTTTTGCATAGTTGGAGTTTTTTCATTTTTATTGTTGTGGATTGCTACATTATTTAAGTATATCATTATTTCTCCTTTTCTTTTTTTGTCTGTTGATTTACATTTGTGATGTTTTTAGTTTGGGTTGATGAGAAAATTCCTACACATTCGTCTAAGCGCACATCTTTATCTGAGATGAAATTGCTGTCTGCACCTATGCATAGTTTTAATTGTGCTGGGTTATGCCAAGCCATTTTCCTGAGTGGCTGTGTCATTCTGCCCTCCCATGAGCAATATTTGGGAGCTGTAGGTGCTCCACATTCTCGCCTACCCTTGGTACGGTCAGCGTTTTCTATGTTAACCATCCTAGTGGGCGGGCAGCGAAAGCTCATCATGGTTTTAATTTGCATTTCCCTAAAGACTGTGGATGAGCATCTTTCCATGGCTTATTTTCTATCCTTATATCATCTCGGTGAAGTGTCTGTTCAAGTCCCGTGTTCATTTGTTGACTGGATTATTTTCATAACGGTCTGTAATGTTGTTTATGTATTCAATTGGGTCTATTCACCTTTCAACATTCTGTCCCATCCTGGGGTTTGTGTTTGAACTCACTTGATGGCATCTTTTGATGGATAGAAGTTGCCAACTGTAAGTCCAGGGAGAGGAAATCCCAGGGCAAAATACCTCCAAAAACCAAAATCAGTCAAAGGGAGAAATAAAGCTAATACTGCTCACAAACTGCAGTCTGGGCCCATCTCTCTTTCCTGCTCCCGCAGAAGCAAAACCGGCCCTCTCCCTCACCTCTCAGGCACAGATAAGCCCTCCTTGCCCAGGTAATTACCCACTGATATGGATGGAGATGAACTTCTCTCCACCCCTGAGGAGTGATGCAAGTGCACTAAAGCCAAGCTTCTTTCCACCTCTGAACGCCTACTGATATGCAGATATACTAAAGCCAGGCAACATATTCTGGAAATATCACAATTTTACCCATACCAACTTTATTCAACTGTATCGATTTTTTCTTTCATAGTCAGTGTCATACCTTCAGAGCACGTAGAGGTCTCTTTTATTGATCTTTATTCTACAACAACTTCCCAGGACATGTGAGGCTTAAGATGACTTAAAATGGCAAAGCACTTAGAACAGTGCTGGTCCGTGGTCAGCATGGCACTGCATGGTAAGTGCTGGCAATTCTCATTATTCATTTTTTTATATAATTTATTTTGGTATCATTAATCTACATTTACATGTGCGATATTATGGTTATTAAACTACCCCTTCATCAGGTCCCCCCACCCACCCCATTACACTCACTGCCCATCAGCGTAGTGAGATGCTATAGAATCACTACTTGTCTTCTCTGAGTTGTACTGCCCTCCCCGTGCCCCCCCAACATTACATCTGCTAATCATAATGCCCCTTTTTCCCTCTTATGCCTCCCTTCCCACCCATCTTCCCCAGTCCCTTTCCCTTTGGTAACTATTAGTCCGTTCTTGGGTTCTGTGAGTCTGCTGCTGTTTTGTTCCTTCAGTTTTTTTTCTTTGTTCTTATACTCCACATATGAGTGAAATCATCTGATACTTGTCTTTTTCGGCTTGGCTTATTTCACTGAGCATAATACCCTCTAGCTCCATCCATGTTGTTGCAAATGGTAGGATTTGTGTTCTTCTTATGGCTGTATAATATTCCATTGTGTATATGTACCACCTCTTCTTTATCCATTCATCTACTGATGGACACTTAGGCTGCTTCCATTTCTTGGTTATTGTAAATAGTGCTGCGATAAACATACGGGTGCATATGTCTTTTTCAAAATGGGCTGCTGCAGTCTTAGGGTAAATTCCTAGGAGTGGAATTCCTGGGTCAAATGGTATTTCTATTTTGAGTTTTTTGAGGAACCTCCATACTGCTTTCCACAATGGTTGAACTAATTTGCATTCCCACCAGCAGTGTAGGAGGGTTCCCTTTTGTTCACATCCTTGCCAACATTTGTTGTTGTTTGTGTTTTGGATGTTGGCCATCCTCACTTGTGTGAGGTGATATCTCATTGTGGTTTTAATCTGCATTTCTCTGATGATTAGCGATGTGGACATCTTTTCATTTGCCTGTTGGCCATCTGAATTTCTTCTTTAGAGAATTGTCTATTCATGTCCTCTGCCCATTTCTTAATTGGATTATTTGCTTTTTGTTTGTTAAGGTGCATGAGTTCTTTATATATTTTGGATGTCAACCCTTTATCAGATATGTCATTTATGAATATATTCTCCCATACTGTAGGATGTCTTTTTGTTCTACTGATGGTGTCCTTTGCTGTACAGAAGCTTTTCAGCTTGATATAGTCCCACTTGTTCATTTTTGCTTTTGTTTCCCTTGCCCAGGGAGATATGTTCATGAAGAAGTTGCTCATGTTTATGTCCAAGAGATTTTTGCCTATGTTTTTTTCAAAGAGTTTTATGGTTTCATGACTTACATTCAGGTCTTTGATCCACCTTGAGTTTACCTTTGTGTATGGGCCTAGACAGTAGTCCAGTTTCATTCTCTTACATGTAGCTGTCCAGTTTTTCCAACACCAGCTGCTGAAGAGGCTGTCATCTCCCCATTGTATATCCAAGGCTCCTTTATCAAATATTAATTGACTGTATATGTTTGGGTTAATGTTTGGATTTTCTATTCTGTTCCACTGGTCTGTGGGTCTGTTTTTGTGCCAATACCAAATTGTCTTGATTACTGTGGCTTTGTAGTAGAGCTTGAAGTCAGGGAGTGTAATTCCCCCTGTTTTATTCCTCCTTCTCAGGATTGCTTTGGCTATTTGGGGTCTTTTGTGGTTCCATGTGAAGTTTAGAATTATTTGTTGCAGTTCATTGAAGAAAGCTGTTGGTAGTTTGATAGGGTTGTGTTGAATCTGTAGATTGCTTTAGGTAGTATAGCCATTCTGACAATATTTATTCTTCCTAGCCAAGAGCATGGGATGCATTTCCATTTGTTAGTGTCCTGTTTAATTTCTCTTAGGAGTGTCTTGTAGTTTTCAGAGTACAGGTCTTTCACTTCCTTCATTAGGTTTATTCCTAGGTATTTTATTCTTTTTGATGCAATTGTGAATGGAATTGTTTTTCTGATTTCTCTTTCTGTTAGTTCATCATTAGTGTATAGGAAAGCAACAGGTTTCTGTGTGTTAATTTTGTGTCCTGCCTCTTTGCTGAATTCAGATATTAGTTCTAGTAGTTTTGGAGTGGAGTCTTTAGGGTTTTTTATGTACAGTATCATGTCATCTGCAAATAGTGACAATCTGACTTCTTCTTTAGCAATCTGGATGCCTTGTATGTCTTTGTTTTGTCTGATTGCCATGGATAGGACGTCCAGTACTATGTTGAATAACAGTGGAGAGAGTGGGCATCCCTGTCTTGTTCCCGATCTTAGATGAAAAGCTTTCAGCTTCTCGCCGTTAAGTATGATGTTAGCTGTGGGTTTGTCATATATGGCCTTTATGATGTTGAGGTACTTGCCATCTATACCCATTTTGTTGAGAGTTTTAATCAGGAATGGATGCTGAGTTTTGTCAAATGTTTTTTCAGCATCTATGGAGATGATCATGTGGTTTTTGTTCTTCTTTTTGTTGATGTGGTATGTAATGTTGACGGATTTTCGAATGTTGTACCATCCTTGCATCCTTGGGATGAATCCCACTTGATCATGGTGTATGATCCTCTTGATGAATTTTTTAATTCAGTTTGCTAATATTTTGTTGAGTATTTTTGCATCTATGTTCATCAGGGATATTGGTCTGTAGTTTTCTTTTTTGATGAGGTCTTTGCCCGGTTTTGGTATTAGAGTGATGCTGGCTTCATTAGAATGAGTTTGGAAGTACCCTCCTCTTCTATTTTTTGGAAAACTTTAAGGAGAATGGGTGTTATTTCTTCTCTATATGTCTGGTAGAATTCGGAGGTGAATCCATCATGGCTGGGGTTTTGTTCTTGGGTAGTTTTTTCATTACCGATTCAATTTCGTTGCTGGTGATTGGTCTGTGTAGTTTTTCTGTTTCTTGCTTCTTCAATCTTGGGAGGTTGTGTTTTTCTAAGAAGTTGTCCATTTCTTCTATGTTTTCCAGCTTGTTAGCTTATAGATTCTCATAATATTCACTTATAATGCTTTGTATTTCTGTGGGGTCCGTTGTTATTTTTCCTTTCTCATTTCTGATTGTGTTTATGTGTGTAGATTCTCTTTTTCTCTTAATGAGTCTGGCTAGGGGTTTATCTATTTTGTTTATTTTTTCAAAGAACCAGCTCTTGGTTTCATTGATTTTTCTATTGTTTTATTCTTCTCAATTTTATTTATTTCTTCTCTAATCTTTATTATGTCCCTCCTTCTGGTGACTTTGGGCCTCATTTGTTCTTCTTTTTCCAATTTCAGTAATTGTGTCTTTAGACTATTCATTTGGGATTGTTCTTCCTTCTTTAAATAGGCATGAATTGCAATATACTTTCCCCTTAGAACTGCCTTTGCTGCATCGCACCGAAGTTGTGGCTTTGTGTTGTTGTTGTCATTAGTGTCCATATATTCTTTGATTTCTGTTTTGATTTGGTCGTTAACCCATTGATTAATTAGGAGAATGTTGTTAAGTCTCCATGTATTTGTGAGCCTTTTTGATTTCTTTCTAAAATTTATTTCTAGTTTTATACCTTTGTGATCTGAGAAGTTGGTTGGTAGGATTTCAGTATTTTTGAATTTACTGAGGTTCTTTTTGTGGCCTAGTATGCGGTCTATTCTGGAAAATGTTCCATGTGCACTTGAGAAGAATGTGTATCCTGCTGCTTTTGGGTGCAGAGTTCTGTAGATGTCTGTTAGGTCCATCCGTTCTAGTGTGTTTTTCAGTGCCTCTGTGTCTTTACTTATTTTCTGTCGGTTGATCTGTCCTTTGGAGTGAGTCATGTGTTAAAGTCTCCTAAAATGAATGCATTGCTGTCTATTTTCTCCTTTAATTCTGTTAGTATTTGTTTCACATATGCAGGTGCTCCTGTGTTTGGGTGTATATATATTTATAATGGTTATATCTTCTTGTTGGACTGACCCTTTTATCATTATGTAATGTCCTTCTTTATCTCTTGCTACTTTCTTCATTTTGAAGTCTATTTTGTCTGATACAAGTACTGCAACACCTGCTTTTTTCTCCTTGTTGTTTGCATGAAATATCTTTTTCCATCCCTTCACTTTTAGTCTGTCTATATCTTTGGGTTTGAGGTGAGTCTCTTGTAAGCAGGATATAGATAGGTCTTGCTTTTTTATCCATTCTGTTACTCTGTGTCTTTTGATCGGTGCATTCAGTCCATTTACATTTAGCGTGATTATTGATAGATATGTACTTATTGCTATTGCTGTCTTTAGATTCGTGGTTACCAAAGGTTCAAGGGTTGCTTCTTTACTATTGAACAATCTAACTTAACTTTCTTGTTAAGTTATTGTAAACACTGTCTGATGTTTCTTTATTTCTCTCCCTTCTTATTCTTCCTCCTCCATTCTTTATATACTAGGTGTTTTATTCTTTGCCTTTAGTTAGTATTTGGATGGTCTGCTTTCTTTTCTATGATTTTATTTTCTCTGGTGACATCTTTTTAGCCTTCGGGTTGCTTCCCTCTAGAGCCGTCCATTTGAGATATCCTGTAGTGGTGGTTTATGAGAGGCAAACTCTCTCAACTTTCTTTTGTCTGGAATTGTTTAATCCCTACGTCATATTTAAATGATAATCATGCTGGATACAATATTCTTGATTGGAGGCCCTTCTGTTTCCAATGTTAAATATATCATGCCGTTCTCTTCTGGCCTGTAAGGTTTCTGTTTGGAAGTCTAATGATAGTCTGATGGGTTTTCCTTTTAGGTGATCTTTTTTCTCTCTCTAGCTGCCTTTAGTACTCTGTCTTTATCTTTGATCTTTGCCATCTTAATTATTATGTGTCTTGGTTTTGTCTTCCTTGGGTCCCTTGTGTTGGGAGAACTGTGGGCTTCCCTGGACTGAGAGACTATTTCCTTTCCCCAGCATGGGGAAGTTTTCTGCAATTATTTCTTCAAAGACACTTTCTATCCCTTTTTCTCTCTCTTCTTCCCCTGGTACTCCTATAATGTGAATATTGTTCTGTTTGGATTGGTCACACAGTTCTCTTAATATTCTTTCATTCCTAGAAATCCTTTTGTCTCTGTCTGCCTCAGCTTCTCTGTATTCCTGTTCTCTGATTTCTATTCCGTTAAAATTTCTCATTATTCTAAAATGCTTTCTAGTTTGCCTTTCTCACCTGGGGTTCAGTAATGCAGTTAGAGTAGATTTTCGTGTATGGTGTGAGGTAGGGAGGTCCAATGTTTGTTTACCTACTTAACTTTTTTTACTGAAGTTTTCATGCTTCCTGGTGCTTCACAGTGCCCTTGCTAGTAGGAGAGATAGTCCAAATAGGTCAGGGTCTCTGTAGCTCAAGGGAACTATGCCCTGAATTGTGTGCCTCTGGAATACTACAGATAGCCAGTGGGCCCTATCAGTGCAGGGGCCACATCGCATTCATGTGTGCCTCGTACTTTTCTGCAAACGGCCTGCCATGGCAGGGAAATGCTGGCTCTGTATAGAGCAAGGCTGGGCCTTCCTCTGCCTTCCCTTCCCTGGGTTCTGTCTTGACGTTTTCCAGTTCTCTCCCCTACTCTGCCTGGGTCTGGAGTCTGTGAGAAGCCAGCTAGACTCTGAGCCCTTCTATGCTGCCCTGTGAGCGGCTCACCCTGCAGCCAGCAACCATGGGGGAATGTGTGTAGGAGCTACTGCTTCCTCTTTGATGCAGGGGATGCTCTTTGGAAACCCCCAGCCACGCAGGGGTGTCTGGTCTGCATAGAAAGGACCTAGCTGGCCACTAGGAGCTGGCTTTTCTGTGCAGCACACAGCTCTACATGGCCCAGGAGAACAGGCGAGGACAGGCCAGGCCCCTCTGCCATGGGGGAAGGCACAGGCCTGGGCATCCCCTCATGTGATCCTGAAGCCAGATGGTGAGGTGCCCACGTGCCCTGGAGAGTCAGGAAGGGAAATACTGGTATTTCAGGGTCGCCGTGCCTCCTCTAGAATGCAAACAGTTTGGGCCTTTCAGCGACTTCCTCCCACACTCAGAGCAAATCCAGTCTCCCTCCTGAGGCTTCTGTGACCTGCTGCCCACTCCCTTTCTGCAAATGAGTTTCGCACCACTCCCGGCCTCGCCTACTACCCACCAACACCCCAGGATGCTTCCTGCCCCTCCGCACTGCCTCATGGCCTTTGTCCTTGCAACTCCTTCAGCCAGCAGTGACCTTCTCTTGGCCGCTTCCCGCACCAGCTCTTCCTCAGCCTCAGCTCAGTAGCTTCCCCACCGACTCTCCCCCAACTAGGCCCCCAAGACCACTGCTTTGCTTGTTTGTTCACTTACGTATTGCCAGTCTTACCCGCCACAACGGCAGGGGTTTCGGGTCAGTATTCTGTCCCCAGTGCCCACTGTAGCACCTGCCAACATAGTGGGTGCTCAGAGATTGTTGGCTGGGTGAATGGTGGGCGAATGCATAGAGGTGGTGATCAGGGCTGTGGTCCAGCTCAGCCCTGACTCACTGTGTGACCTGGGCAGGCCCCCACCCCTCCCTGAGTCTCAGCTTCCTTAATTGCAACTTGACATTAAACGAAGGATCTTTCCATCGCTATTGGGCGAGTAACCGATTACTGTAAACTACCACTTACCACCATTCTGGGCATCTGAAAGCTTGGGCCTCCAACGCCAACACACCTCCTGTCATGAATTCAACCAGAACTGATTGCTCACAGATGTGCTTCCACAAGTCCGGCAGAGGAAACCCAGACTGATGAGGTGTTTGCTTGTAGGTGGTACAAAGTCCAGTCATGTCAGTCTCATTTTTCCACAGCTGGGTGTAGACACATAAGCCTTTGAAAACTGTCAAAGTTTTTTCTACCATATGATCCAGTAATTTTACTTTTGGATGTTTACCCAAAGAAAAGGAAGAACACTAACTCAAAAAGATATTCACACTGCTATGTTCACTGCAACATTATTTACAATAGCTGAGAGATGGAAGCAACCTAAATATCCAACAATGGATGAATGGATAAGAAAAATATGCTGTATATACAACGGAATATTATATAGCCATAAAAAGAATGAAATCTTGCCATTTGTGACAATATGGATGGAACTTGACAGCATTATGCTATGTGAAACAAGTCAGAGAAAGACAGATAACATAAGACCTCGCTTACATGTAGAATCTGAAACAAACCAAGCTCAGAGAAACAGAGAACGGATTGGTGTTACCAGAGGCAGGAGACGGAGAGTGGACAAAATGGGTGAAGGGGGTCAATAGATGCAAGTGTCCAATTATAAAATAAATAAGCCATGATGACATAATGTACAGTATAGCAACTACAGTTAGCAAGCAATACTATGCTGCATATTTGAAAGTCACTAAGAGAGAAGATTTTTAAAGTCCTCATTACAAGAAAAAAATTGTGTGACTATGTATGGTGACTGATGTTAACTAGAATTATTGTGGTGATCATTTCACAAAATATACAAATACTGAATCATTAGGTTGTTCACCTGAAACCAACATAGTTATATAAAAAATGCTTTCAAAACTCTGTTTCTTGATACTGTAGGATTTTGAAATTGGGACCGTAGATTGCACTGTGGGGCACCGCTGTGGTTGTACTGAGTTGTAAGAGGGTGTGGGCCTCATCTCTGCACTGCAGGCTGAGGGACACCTCTGCCCCTCCTGGACCTCACTCAACCTCAGGTCTCTCTGTCCTGATCTATGGTGGGATTCGTGGCTAAGACGTGGAGAAGAATCTAACTTGAATTGTCAGCATAACACACACATCCTGTGTTCTTCGGAGCACTGTTTATTTGGGTGAAGACTTTGGTGGGTGGTTTGGGTGGGGTTTGGGAATGCTGTATATGATTTTAAGGCTTGTGACCTGCAGAGAGTGGCTGAAAGGGCAGGAGCGGGGCTAAAATCCATCACTTACTGTGCTTTTCCAAGTTGTCATTTGTGTCCACACAGATGAAGGGGGATGACTTCTGTAGTTTGAAAAGAAACACGATGTTGGGCTGGCTGTGAGTTAATTAATTGAGGGAGGACTGAGGAACTGTTTATTTAAAGACAGTAAAACATTTTGTTTTGAAGTGGAATTTGTAAGCTTGGGCTAGAGTGGAAGGGTCTGAGAAAAAGAAGGTGCTTCTAGAAGCCATAGGGGAGAGGGTTGGATGAAAGAGGAGACACAGTAAAGGAATCTGGATTGGAGCCTGTCCATCAGGGGAGCTGGATTATGTTTATTGAGTATCTGCTCTTCAGCAAAAACTGCCCGATTCACTGATGAGCTTGGAGATGTCCCTTAACTCGTTGCAAATACAAGTTTTATAAAGTTATTATTATACAAGTAATATATACTTACTAGAAAATACAGGTTAGCAAAAAAGAGTTCTAAAAATTACTTACAATCCAACTACGATTTTTGAAGTTACTCTGATTTTTCAATGTACATATTCATAGATTTTTTTATTCAGAGTAGGAGCATACTACACATTTTTGCAATCCTCTTGTTTTTTTTATTGAGATATAATTCACCTACCATAAAATTCACACTTTGAAAGTGTACAATTCAGTGTTATTTAGTACATTCACAAGGCTGTGTAACCATCACCATGATCTAATTCCAGAACAATTTCATCATGCCAAAAAGAAATCTGGTTCCCATTAGCAGTCACTTCCCATTCCTCTCTCCTCCCAGGCCCTAGCAACCATAAATCTACTTTCTCTGTCTATGGGTTTGCCTATTCTGGACATTTCATATAAATGGACTCATATAAGTGGCATTCCGTATATGGCTCTTTTCATTTAGCATGTTTTCAAGGTTTGTCTATGTTGTCGCATGTGTCAGTACTTCCTTCCATTTTATGGCTGAATAATATTCCACTGTATGGATAGACCACGTTTTGTTTCTCCATTCATCCTCTGGTGGGCATTCGGGTTGTTTCTACACTTGGGCTATTATAAGTAACACTGCCATGAACATTTGTGTACAAGCTTTTGTATGCACGTATGTTTCCAGTTCTCTTGAGTATATACCTAGGAGTGGAGTTGAGGGGTCCTATGGTAACTCTATGTTCAACTTTTTTAAGATCCACCAAGCTGTTTTCCGCATCAGCAGCATCCTTTTACATGTCGATCAGCCATGTGTGAAAGTTCCAACATCTCCACGTCCTTTCCAACACTTGTTATTTTCTCTCTCTCTGTGGCTGTGAACTAGTATCTCACTGTGATTTTAATTTGCACTTCCCTAATGACTACTGATGTTGTGTATCTTTCATGTGCTTATTGGCCACTTGTATATCTTCCTTGGAATAATGCCTATTCAAATCCTTTGGTCATTTAAAAAATTGAATTAGTTTTTATTGTTGAGTTTTAGAAGTCCTTTGTATATTTTGAATATGATTTACAAATATTTTCTCCCATTCTCTTGGTTGTCTTTTCACTTTCTTAATAGTGTTCTCTGAAGCACAGAAGTTTGTAATTTTGGTAAAGTCCAGGTTATTTTTTTCCTTTGGTTGCTTGTGCTTTAGGTATCATATCTGAGAAATCATTTCCTCATACAAGGTCATGAAGATTCACATTTATAATTACTTCTAAGAGCTTTATATTTCAGCTCTTAAATTTAGGTCTTTGATCCATTTTGAATTAATGTTTGTGTATAGTATGAAGTAGGGTCTAAATCCATTTGTTTGCATGTGGCTATCCAATTTTCCCTGCACCACTTGTTGAAACACCCTTTTTCCCCTTTGAATTGTCTTGACATCCTTGTTGAAAAGCAGCCTGACTTTAAATTTAGCCTATATTACAGATGTCTCTCTATGCCAATAAAATTTCTACTGAAATATAACAAGCATAAAGGAAAATGCAAATAGCATGTTTAGCTTAATCGGTTTCACAAAGTATTCACCCCCATGTAACCACCACTCAGATGAAGAAAACAGCCCATTCCTAGACTCCAGAAGCCCCTGATGACCCCCCTCCTGGTTACTGCCTCCAACTTCCTCCCCAGTGGGGAACTCTATCCTGGCTCCTGTCACTGTGACTTAGTTTTTCCTGCTTTTGAACTTTATGTAAAGGCTACCAGACAGTATTGTGCTTTTGCATCTGGATTCTTTCACCCAACATATTTGTGAGGCTGCAGTTCTTGTGGGCTATAGTAGCTCACTCATTTTCACTGGTTATTAGATTACAGCATCATGTTTGGTACATTCACTTAACATTTATTGTACGCCAGGCCTAGTTCTAGGCTCTGGGATGAGGCAGGGAACAAGACAGAAAGATCGTGACTGTTCCCTTGGGGCTCATATTCTTTGGGAGAGAGACTGACACTGGAGACAATAAGTAAGGAAATACATAGTATGTTGTGTGCCGATAAGTGCTGTAGAGAAAATATAAATAAAGCAGGGCAAGGGATGTGGGTGAAAGGAGTTGCAATTGTACATAGGCTGGTCAGGGAAGGCCTCATTGAGAAAGTCACATTTAAGCAACAGCCTGAAAGAAGTTAAGGAGGGAACCACGTAGATTTTTAGAGGAAGAGCATTCCAGGAAGGGGAACAGCAAATGCAAAGGCCCAGAGGTGGTGGCAGGCCGGGCATATTCCAGGAACAGCCAGTAGAGTAGTGTGGCTGTAGCAGGATGAATAAGGGGAAATGTGAGGAAGGATACAGAGAGGGTGCTGGGTGCAAATAGCAAGGACCTTTGTTGGCTTTTACTCTCAGATGGGACACACAGGAGGGGTTTTGGTAGAGGAATAACATAACTTGACTTTTTTTTTTTTAACAGACTCACTGTGTTGAAGAAAGGCTGTAGCTGGAATCATGGAGAACAGAGAGAAGGAGCTCTTGCCATAACCCAGGTGAGAGATGACAGTGATTTGGACCCAGATGGTAATGGATATGGTTTAAGAAGTGGCTGCATTCTGGATATATTTTGAAGGTCGAGCTGGCAGTTTCCTCCCAGGTTGGATGTGGGGTATGAGAGAGGACGCGTTAAGTTTTTCAGGGTCAGTTTTCTTAAGCAAACTGCTATTATGGGGCATTTAGGAGGTTTTTCTGCCTTTTCGCTGTTAAAGGTAAGATAGTGGTGAACATCCTTGTAGATAGAGCTATACACTGTCTGGAATGATTGCCGTGGGGCAGATTCAGTCCTTCTAACTCAGCATTTCCCAGCCTCAGCTGTGCACCACCTGAGCAGGTATTTACCTGGAGGCAGTGTGGGGAAGTGGTTAGAGCGTGACTGTTGGTGCCACACTCCTGGGGACAAATCTTGGCTCTGCTATCACTACTTCAGTAGGTTATTTAACTTTCTTGTGCCTCAATTTCTTCATCTGCAAATGAGGGATAATGACAGTCAGTACCCTGTGGAAGGGCTTAACTGAGTTGATGTTTGTAAAGCCTGGGTACAGAGTAAGCACTGTGTATGTGTCAGTCATTTTCCTTTATATTGATTGACTTCACATTCAAACACTTCCAAATGCAAGTGTTTTCAAAGGAAGGCTTATATTAACACCTTCCACGGAAAATCAGTGTGAAGAATAGGAAATCATAAAATAAACTTACGGGAAACAGAGCAGTGCTGTTAAATTCGAGTTGGATATGGTTGCAGAGCCAAGCTGACTAGGCAGTGCTAGAGGGGATGCGTCCTGCAGTTGATGCCGGGGTTCCAGTTCACAGAGCCCAAGAATGAACAATCAAGGCAGGAGAGCAAGGTACAGGCTTTTATTTAGACACAGAGTGAAAGGACAGAGCTCCGGGCTCACGCCAGGAGGGGACAAGAGAATCCGGGGTGGTGCATTGTTCAGGGTTTTTTTATAGGCAGTTGAGAGACAAAGGGCTAGGGATGTACACCTGTTAGAGTTCCCAAATACCTTTGAAGAAATACTAAGTTTCTTCTTAGTCTTCCTGGTTATTTACAAGAACTTTACCGCTCTGATTTCCTCCCAGGAGAGCAGCTTCCTGGTCTGGGAGCATATCACTCAAGGCTGTCTGCTCTGCTCCCAAGGGGGGCTGAGTCATTGTTTTACTTTTTAACTAATTGGTTTCAAGATGGAATCCTTCCTGCCTTTTTTACACTATTGTTTCGGGCTTGCAGTGGTTTTGGGCTGTTTGCTACATTGTCCAAGTTGCAACAAATCATTTGTTTAGGGCTGGAGGAAGAAAGGCAGCACTTGGGTAAAGTTAGAAAAATAAGCGGGGCTCCCCAGCAGGCCAAAGCAAATCTCACAATGGTTATTTTGTTTTGTTTTTTTCCAGAGGCCCTCACCCTACTCTGTCTAAGCCCATGGTCCCCGTCTCACAGTGAGCCGCCTGGGACTTAAAGAAGTATAGAAAGAAAAATGAAAAAGAGGAACTTTAAATTCCCTGCCTACTCTCACCTAACATGTCACCCATCACGCTCCGGAAAACACTGGTCTAGGACTTCACAATACTGAGGTGACTTACTGGCCTCTCTAAGGGTGCGTCCCTTAATACTGGCACGGACATCTTTCCTGGCTTTTCATTTTCCAGGATGTCTCCGTGTGAGTGTGTGGGAGAGGAGCTGGGAGGGGGACTTGCCCCGAGCTTCTCGCCGGCGGAAAGGAGGCCCGGAAAGGGGGGTCACACCTGGCTCGGGTCCCACGGCGGGCCTCTCCCCTGCGGGTCCTGCCAGGCCTCGGGAGCGCTCTCGGCTTGGCGGGCGGCGGGCACTGGCGGGACCGGGGGGCGTGGCCGGCACGGCCGTGGGGCGGGGCGGAGGGGGCGGGGCGCCCGGCGGGGGAGACGGGAGACGGGAGACGGGCGGGGCGGGGCGGGGCGGGGCGAGCGGCCGTGCCGCGCCCGCGGGATCCCGGCCGAGCCGGAGCCAGGAGTCGTGGCCCTGCCTGCGCAGAGGGTGCCGCGGTGAGTGCCCCCGTGGCCCGCAAGGGGGCGGCGGGCGCCCAGGGTCTCGCCCCCGGAACTCGGATCCCTGACTTCAGAGCCGTCCAGGCCTCCGGATTAAGGAGGAGGGCCTCGGGAGTCCCGGGGGTCTAAATGGAAGGTTGAAGGAAAGGGGGCGCCTCGAGGTTGGGGAGCCCCCTGGCGGGCTGTGGCGACCGAGGCTAAGGAGGCGCGGGGGCGTGGGCGAACCTCTGGGCCCCAGGAGCGTTGGCGCTCTGGAGAGAGGGCGTGGTGTGGGCATCCAGGCGCGGGTGGAGGGAGGGCCCGCAGGGTCAGAGCTCCTGAGGCGCTGGAAGAGGCCCGGTTTCAAGTCTCAGCGGGGCTACTCTCTCCAGGCCCCATTTCCTCATTTTTACTGCCTGTGAATGGGTGGGTCTACGGGAGGGAGTGGATGACCTCACCCTACCCGAGGCCCTGTAACTGCCATGAGAGTCTCCTTCCACTGGTAGGGGTGGGGACCCCAGGCCTGCCCGGCACCACATCCTCTGTGCCGTCTGACCTCCCCACTTCATGTTGGGGAGCAGTAATCCGGTCCTACTTGTTTCCAACAAACTAAAAAGCCTCCCCAAATCCCCTTGGGAAGACCCTCCCACAGCTGGACCCCTGGCTCTGAGCCTGCTCTTGCTTCTCCCTTTTTCTGAGCCTCTAGGCTTCTCCCTGCATGGCCTTGGTCTTTCCCTGGGCTGCACCCTGGCCACGGGGTCCGTCTTCCATAGAGGGAAGTCTGTCACTGACCCCTTGGTGAAGACCAGAGTGACGCTCCCCTTGCCTCTGCTCTCCTGTCCCAGTCACTCTGCCGCTACGCTTGGTGGTTACCCACATCCCCGTAGCTCATCTACAGCTGGGATCTGAGGCGAGAAGGGCCCCATCTGGTCTGCTCACCTGCCCCCCAGTGCAGGATCCGTGCTGCATATGCTCAGTGATGGGAGCTAGTTACTTAGGAGGGAGCTGTTCAGAGTCCTGCAGCTCCCATTTCCTGTAGCTAAAGTCTGTGGCTTGCAAATCCCACCCCTGGGATCCCATTCTGCTTCCTGGAACCAGGCGAGTAAATTCATTCTTTTGTCCATTCAAACAATCTTTATCGGTGTACTGGGTGAGACCCTGGGGAGACAGCAATGAAAAGATTATCCTAAACTCCCTGCCTTCATGGAGTTTATATTCTAGAAAGGAGTCGGACAGCCATCAAATAAGTAAATACATGATGTATCGAGTGGTGAGCAGTGTGCTGGAGGAAAACAAGGCAGGCAAGGGGGATGAGAAGTCGGTGTTGGGTGTTGTAATTTTATACAGTGTAGTCAGGGAAGGCCTCTCTTTGAGATGGTGACAGCTGAGTGAACCATTGAAAGGGGTGATGGATGAACTATGTGAATATCTGGGGGAAAGGAGGTACCTTCCCAAAGAGGGAAGAGCATGTGTAAAGGCCCTCAGGCAGAAGCATGTGAGGCGGGAGCAGGTCCGGCTTGTTCCAGGCATAAGGAGGCTTGTGTGGCTGGAGCAGGATGAGTGAGGAGCCAATAGGGCCTTAGTAGGAAATGAGGGCACAGAGGTAAGGGGTGGGGCGGTGAGGGTCCACTGCATGGGCCGTTGACATCAGTGGTGAGGACTGTGCATAATAATAATCTCCCCATTTTCACATGGTAGTGACAGCACTCAGTGAGAATGGCTATGGTGCCAGGTTGCTAGTGTCAGTGGGTTTTGCAGAGGAGGCTGGAATTGGGGATGAGGACTTTAAACACCACAGGTAGGGGCTTGAGTTTAATTTGTGAGTGGTGCAGAGTTGGGGGCCTCTTCCGGACTTAGAAAAGAGATTGGGTTTTTTTTTTTTAGTTTTTATTAAGGTATTATTGATATACACTCTAATGAAGGTTTCACATGAAAAAACAATGTGGTTACTACATTTACCCATATTATCAAGTCCCCACCCATACCCCACTGCAGTCATACTCTTGGGTTTTTGTAGCTGCTCCTGAGACACAGGGCAGGGGACCAACCTGGCAGTCTTCAAGCTGGCATATGTGTTTTGTTTGGCCCCTACAACATTTAAATACTTTTTTCATGTAGTTCCTAACATTTGAAAGTAGAGGGATGTCTTACAAAATTCCAGATCTCAGACTTTGGAACAGCTGTGGATAGTGACCCTAGGTTGCTATGCACTGAGAGGTGGCTGCCCTTTGCATGGAGGCATATGGTCCCCATTTTGCCTCACTCCACACCCTCCTCTGGTCTTACTGTCTGACCACTCCCTTAATTTATGACTTGCCTGGCCCCTGTAGGCATCTGAGTGTATGACTCCTGACACAGAGGATGAGTATGAGAAGGGACCTCAGAAACCACCCAGCATGGCAGTAGACATGCACTGAGTTCCCAGTGCATGCTGAAATTATGCTCAGGGCAGGCAGTCTGTGCTTCCTCTCATTTAAACTTCACAATAGGAATTCTTAACACTTATTTGCAGGATGATCAGACAGGGGTAATAAATTTCTTAATGCTGTACTGTTTTCTCTTTCACAGATATAAGGAAGAGGGAAAAGAAGTTACTGGAAAAAGCTGGATATGTCCAAAGTGGAAACCCAGCCCTTGCCCACATTGCATCCACCATAGCCACTGTATTGACATTCACCTGCCACATCCTTCTCAGATGCAAGCTCACGGCCCCGGTGGTAGGAACCGTCTGTAGAGCTGGCCTCTTGCATTCCAAATCCAGCAAGTGTAGAGTGGAAAGCTCTTCCCCACCTTTCCCTGACATTGGCAGGAGAACACCCAATTACAGTGGGCCAGGCCTCCCTGACTTATATAAACAAATGTTTGAGTGACAGGGAGCCCCAGGGAGCCTAGCGGTGACTCTGATGTAGTCTGTGGCAGTGCCAGGGTAGTAGTTAATTGGAACGCAATTTAATATTTGGAGGAAAAAAATGAAACCAAAAGAGCACTTGGATGTTTTGTTTATATGTATCATGTCCTACAAGAAGGAGAGTTTGTGTGAGTTATCTGGGTGGGAGGAGATGTAGATTTTGAGAGAGGCAGTGGTATTAGGGTTGGAGTCCCCTTTATTTAAATCCTGACTCTACTACTTACCAATTATGATTTATGGCAATTCACTGAAACTCTTCTTGGTCCTATTATGTGTCAGTGGGGTAATGTGAGTCCCTATGGTCATGAGGACTGAAGGAGTTCTTTTATGTAATGCGTGTGGAACAGCACCTGGTACGTAGTAAATGCTGGGGTGAGTGTTTGCTATTCTTAGTAGCCTGATGTTCACCCAGGCCAGACACATTTGGTTTGAAAGCCTTAGATGGAGAATTAGGCTGAATATGAAATACTCAGGTTTTTGCAAGGGGGCCTGTGCATTCAAAGGTAAAGAAACTCTGAGCTAGAGGAGAAATGGCCCCTGGCTGAAGTAAAGAGAAAAAGGGTAAGATATTAAAGCCAGGATCTGAAGGCCAAGTGGCTCGAGGAAAGTCAATAAAGGCAAGAAAAAAAGAGGGAAAATGAAAGAAGCAAGTATAGACAAACTCACAGAGGCAGAATTGCACCAAAACCAGAGGTCTTGGGGGAAAGTGGGGAAGCTTAAGAAGGCAAGATGTTCTTGCTGGGGCATCCGCTGTGGGGCTATCAGTCCTGTGCTGCCCTGTGTTTCTTTGAGAGGTGCTTTTCTTAGGTTCTTCATACACAATTTAATGTCACACACTCTAGGGGCTTGAACGCAGCCATGAACCAAAAGCCAGAGTGAATGGCAATGATGTACTGAAACCTGAATGGAATGCAGGCCAATTATTGTGACTCTATTCTATGGTCCCAAACAAACAAAACAACTGTCCCCCAGCAACACACTAAGCAAAGTAATTTGAAACCAAATCGAATGCATAGTTCATATTTTCTAAAAAGATGATTTAGAAAATATCTAGGGGAAGAATCAATTCTCTGAATGCAAGACTCATTATTTCCTTAGGTTTAGTTTCTTTAGGAGCATCCTTTGCATGCTCCTGGTCTGCCAGGGCCATGGCAATGGGAAATCAGCCCAGAGGCACCTGGCCACATCAGGCAGCCCAGGTGCCCTATTAACCAAGACCTGGGTTTTCTGAGCCAAGATAGTCTTTGGGACCTGGGACAGCTGAGTCCTCTTTGGGGATGAATTTGGGACCAGATGTGATGAAAGGAGCTTCCCCCATCATTGTCATAATGAACTAACTAGGATTAGGTGAAGCCCAGAGCCCTGTTCATGGGGCCCTTTTAAAGCAGGCAGGATCACTCCAGGTTTGTCAGTGGAAGTTGTATAATTCTTAAATGGGTGATTAGGGAGAGGCTGCTAATTACAAGTCAGACAGGGCAGAAGATGACGTCTGAGAGATGAGATCATGCACCCCTGGGGTATGATAGAGCAAGGAGACTTGTTTTCATTGAGGCTATGTGATGTTAACCACCCACCAGGCAGGGCTCAGGTAGGAAGACTGAAGAGGGGAGGTGACTCTTTGGGATGGCGGTTGAACAAAGGCTGTCAAATCTCTCCCTGGTGTGTGAGGAGGCGGTGCACGGAAGGCAGAGCCTGGGGGCGGGAGAGCCGGAAGTCACTGTCCCGCAGTAGGCGTGGCCAGGCGGTCCTTCTAGGGAAGGTCTCCCTGGGCTGCGGGTGGTATGGAGAAGGATGCTCTAGCTTTGAAGCAACCGAGGGAAGGAGATGATTTAGGAAAATCTGCATAGGGTTTTCAGTGAATGGTCTAGGCCAAGTAAAGATGTGGCCTTCCACAAGTATCAAATGATTTCACTCATGTGGAGCATAAGAGCAAAGAAAAAAACTGAAGGAACAAAACGGCAGCAGACTCACAGAACCCAAGAACGGACTGACAGTTACCAAAGGGAGAGGGACTGGGGAGGATGGGTGGGAAGGGAGGGACAAGGGGGAAAAGGGGCATTACTATTAGCAGACACAATGTTGGGGGGGCACGGGGAGGGCTGTACAACTCAGAAGACAAGTAGTGACTCTATAGCATCTCACTACGCTGATGGACAGTGATTGTAATGGGGTTGGTGGGGGGGCCCTGATGAAGTGGGGAGCTTAGTAACCATAATGTTGCACATGTAACTGTAGATTAATGATTCCAAAAAAAAAAAAAGATGTGGCCTTCCACCTGTTGTATTACGGATGTGTTATGGATGGAGATTTCCAAATGTATTCAGTTAGAGGCCTCCCTCAGGTCTTGTCCTTTCTGGATTGGTGGAGATAAGGGGATAAATCTTCTGCCATTTTGGTGGAAATCCAAATGCAAAATAGATTAAAATGTTGCTATCTCTAATTTGCCAACCCATGATTTCTGAGCCATGAAGTGAAAAAAGTGTTTCTGTGAGAATTCCAACTGTGCCACCGTCTCTGAACTCAGTAAACATAAGCCCTGTGGATATGAGCCAAGGCAACACTCCACCCGAACACCGATACCTCTCTTTTTTCCTTCAGGCGTTTAGTGTGATTGCCATGTTTAATGAAGTTTTCAATTGCAATCTTGCCTTTCTCGGTCAAAGCACTGGCTGAAGCCCATGTCTCCCTAAGGAGAATGAAGGTATAACTAACACTGGGTGAGTAGGGAAGATAGATTTCACTTTTGGGTGGAAAAATTCTTAGATATGGGAAGCAGTGTCAACTCCCTGGAGTGCTGGTCCCTGGTGTGGTAGACGCTGGAGAAGGCCGTCCATTCAGCTAAATGTGCATCAAGGAAGGTACAGGCAGCGGTTTACAGTGGTCTGCCCTAGTGAGTATGAAGTAGTTGCTGTACCCGGAGATGGAGACTATGTTCCTGATCCTTTACTCTTGATCCAAACCAAATCTTAAGTTGTTCCAGGAGTGGGGTGGGGATGGGTTTGCACTGAGCCATCCCCTCCTCTCGTAGTTTGCCCAATGATGGGTGTGGTTTTGGGAGTGATGAAGAGGTGGTGGGACTCCATATTTATGCACTCAGTCACTTTATCCATTCAGTCATTCACCAAAGATTAACTGTGTGTTTCCTACATACAAGGCATTGTGAAAAAGCAAGTAAAAGGAAGAGCCTCCAGTCTAGGACAGGCCCAGGTACCCCAGTAACTACTATACACAGTAAGCATATAGGTGGCATCCAAGAAGGGCAGGTAAACAGGGTTTTGAAGTTCAGGCAAAGAGAGGAAAAGGAGGAGGGCATTCCAGACAAGAGAACAGCAGGGTCAGACATCTGTGAATTGATTGAGATGTTATTTTATTGAGTGATGATTTTCTTCACTCAAGCCAGCAAGCTGGAAGTCATCCTAAGAATCCAAGGTACCTGTATCTTTTTTCTCCCCTACCGTACACATCCAGCCAATCAAGAGCCCTGCTGAGTCACCTCCTGGCCACTCTATTCTCTCTTTTTTCAAGGAGGCATTGTTCGTATGATTGAATTGGAAGGTGACACTGTTGAATTATCACTTTTTGAACAAAACAGGAATCAACATCTCACATGAATTGTATGTAGGATGATATCAGGTATCTTGGACTAGAGGAAACGTGTCATTTCTTAGCTCCTCAACCTCTGCTCTGTCCCTGCTGCCATCACCTTCATTCAAGGCCTCATTACTTGTCATCTGAACTGTCACAGAGACTGAGGAACAGTCATCCTTCTCCAGTGTTGTTCTCTTCAAATCCATACTCCACTCAGCCACTTGGAGAGCTGTGAAAATGTTGGTCTGACCACTGATATTCACCACCTGAAATCCTTGAATCCTTGACTTCTTCAGGACTGAAACTGAGCCTTCTGTCAGGAAGGAGGTGCTCAGATATGCCTCTGCCTCACTTCCCATCCCCTTCCTACCTTGAGCTCTGTGTCTTGGTGACCCTGAATCGCTCGTTTCCTGCCCTCCCACACATGACACACCATGCTGCTGCATGCTTCCTTGCCTTTGCCCACTCTGTGTCCTCTGCTAGAAAGCTTTCATTCCCTCTCCCCTCCCCTGTACAAGCTCGGTTCAGGTGCCCATTATGCAGACCTCTAGTCTGGGGAGCCAAGTGTCCCTTCAGTGGCAGTCCCAGGGCTTTGGCCCTGCTGCATGTCACTGAGATGATCTGTCTGTGTTCCTATCTCCCCCAGCCAGTAACCTCTTCGAGGACAGGAACCATGCCTTAGCATAACTGCATTTCTGCTATTTACCCCAGAGTCGGGCACAGAGCAGGCACTTGGCAAATGTTTTATTGAACTGAGCTGAGTGGAGACTGAGCATGTGACCTTGGTTTAATAAGAATTAGTGCCAATCAATGAGGCCCAGAGACTGGCAAGTGCTGACTGTCTTAGGTGTGAAGGTGAAAGGTAGCTGGGACCAGCATTCTCTACCGTGGGTGACCCACACAGACCTTGTGGTTAAAGAGGCATCCCTCCTAGATAGCATGAGCTAGTGGACCACTTCTGCTGCAGCTTCTCTTGGGTGACTATCTTCAGAATACCTTTCCTGGATGTCCAGTGTAGAATTGCCAAGATTATGATTTTGGGTCATTAGAAGATATATTGGGATGATTACACATGGATGACATCTACCCCAGTTAATTTTGTTTCATTAATCTTAGAAAATTCTCAAAGATAAAAGCCCCCTATCTTATATCACCCAACCTGAAGACCCAGATACTGTCTTGCTTTTAGCAAATGTCACCTTGACATGGGAGCAAGAAGCCAGCAGGAAAAGTGACCTACAGAAAGTGCAGAATCAGAAAAAGCAGTTTTTCAAGAAGCAGAGGCCAGAGGCATACAGTTTAAGTCCATCAGCCCAGGGAGTTGCTGGCCCAGAGGAACCAGGTGTCAGCCCCAGGTTGGTTCTGCACAATGTAAACTTTGTGCTGAGAAAGGTGGGCATGTGTTCTAAAGGTTGGTGTCTTGCCAATGGGTTTCAGCCCCAGGCGAGTTCGCTACGGATTCAATGTGACCAAAGAAACTGACCACAAAATCTTCTTTGGAGTGAAAGGGTTTATTACCCAGCTTGTTCTCCCAGCAGTAAGTCGAGCACTAGCGTCTCTGCCTCCGCCCAGAGCTCTGGGCCGAGCTCTCTATATAGCACAATAATAGCTTATTGCCTAAAGGTGTGGAAGCGGTAGCCTAGCAACAGGCCAGTGACATCATCAGGTGGTTTAAGTTCAGTGAGGATCCTGGCCATAGGAGCCCCAGCTTCCCCACATGTGACCTCCATTCTTCTTCCTTCTTTTGCACAGCACCGGCCTTTGCAAGGCCTAATATAGTCCAGTTTGAGCTGGAGGTGGTGGTGCGATGTCCCTAACCAGGCTGTTTTCTTCCCCTAATTTTAAATCTATGTACACAGACAGGGAAGACATCCTCTTCAAGCTAAGATAAGGTGATGGTTGTATTAGCTCTGATCTCGAACTCCATAGTAGTTGGAGGCATTGCAATGCTGAATGGACAATCTGTCTGGGGTGGCCAGGCTCAAACTATTTCATGAATATTTTCATGTTTGTTCTTAATTTCACATTCAAGTACTATGATCGGTAATCACTGACAATTATGAGCGCTTGCTCTCTAGTAGGTACCTA
The DNA here is from genome assembly GCA_032199065.1 of Smutsia gigantea. Classification (NCBI taxonomy): domain Eukaryota; kingdom Metazoa; phylum Chordata; class Mammalia; order Pholidota; family Manidae; genus Smutsia; species Smutsia gigantea. The sequence continues at coordinate 33,336 of JAVSCE010022627.1, read as the reverse complement.
ATGAATGCATTCCACTACCCCAATAACCCTATGAAGCAGGTACTATAGATGCCCCCGCTTTAGGATTGAGGAGCCTGATTCGCAGGAGGTTAAATAATTCACCTGAGATCACACAGCTGGTAAGATCACACAGAAGAGGGCTGCATACCTGGCATGCCTGCCTGATGCCAGAGTCTGTGCTTTTAGCTAACGTGAGGTCAAACAAGGAACCCAGCAAAGGAAGGCAGCCAGAGCCTGTTGGCTGCTCAGTACTGGGGAGTAGTCTTTAGATGTGGCCCTGCATTTAGGGCATGTTTGGCCTCCTGATGCATGAGGTTTTCTTTCACTGGGAGCCAGCAGCCGTGCTCCCCTGTGTCAGGGCTCCCTGGGTGGTGGTACTCCCTCGGGGGTGGGGCTGATTTTGCTAAAGAGGTCTCAGCATTCATCCTGTGCCTGATATTTTAAACTCCCATCTTGTTGACTCACGCTTTCCTTGTGCGAGCACTGTAGAAGAAGAGGTTCTTATTTATTATGTGATGCTAAGCTCAATAGCTGGTGTAAAGTGGTGCTTTGTATAGTTAAGAGGATATGCCACATATTCATCGGAAATGATATTCAGTCAACCGAGTGCCACTGAGCTCAGTTCTCAGTTAGGTCCTGCCGGATGCAGTTCACTTTATTTTCTCATCACTGCCCCGACTCTGACATGCAGCAACCAGCTTGCTCCAATCGTGCCTTCGGAGTTGGTCCAGAGAGGCCTCAGTGAAACGTCCTAAAGGAGCTGCCTTTTAGCCCTCCTATCGTTTTCCTCCTTTTTGGTATGTTGGTAATGCCTGGACATGGTCAATGTTCTGTGAAACAAGTTGAAGACATAGTAGGGGCATCCCAGTGTCATGTGGGTGAAGGGTATTCCTCTAGAGCCTGGAGGACCTGGATTCCAGCCCCAGCCACTTACCAGCTGTGTGACCTTGAGCATATAGCCTAACCTCTTGAAGCCTCTGTTTTTGTACCTGCTTGATGGATATTTTAATAATAGTACCCACTTCACAAGGTGGGTGTGAGAACTAAAAGAGAAACTATACAAAAATGCTAAGCACACAGTAAGCCCCAGCTGATGTCAGGTGTAGTCGCCTTTTCCTCTGACAGTCAAGTCCAGCTTAAGTGCTGCCCTTCAATGTCCTGAATTCAGGATATCCTTGTTTTTTCAAATTCATTTTCATGAGATACTGTAGCCTACTTGAGGTCAGGGCATGCATCTACCTTGTTCACAATTGTGGCCTTACACTGACAGTGTCTGGCAGAGAGCAGGCTCCCGACACTGTTTGAGTGAATGAATGAATGATCAGAAACCCAGGCGGTGCAGACCTCATGGATTTTCTGCTGAAGACAAGGATGAGCCCAGTAGGCAAAGACCTGGCCCCAACTAGTGGACAGGACTCAAAGGAAAGCCAAATGCCTAAGGAAGCTGGATCCATACCTGTTGTCTCTTTGTCCCCAAATTTCCATAATACCCTAATTCCTTGAGGTCTTTTTAGTGGGATTAAAATGGGTCAGCTTCACTTCTGTGGATTCAATGACACTGTGGTCTCCATAAGAGGGGGACTGCATCTATCTTGATCACTATTTTATTCCCAGGGCCTAGCTTTGTGCCTGGTGTTCTGTAAAGACTTGTCAAAGGAATTTGTGATGACAGGCGGCAACCCTCGCATGCTGGTGGTGGCAAGCAGGTGATGGGCCCAGGTGATGGTCTAGCTTGTGTGGGGAAGGAGCCGTATTTGGTCCTTTGCTCCAAGAGAGCCCAGAGAGCTGGTCTTAATGAGAGTGTTCTCAGGTGTTCCAACTACAGCACTGCAGAGTCGCTGGAACACTATGAGGGTGCACTTTCCCCAGAGTCTCCATGTGGACTCTTGCTCTGCCTGCGTGGTTCCCCCAGATGGCTACCGGCTCGCTCCCTCACCTCCTTGGTTCTTACCCACACATCCCCTGTGGCAGGTACTGCTGGTGACCGTCTGTGTGCCCAGCCCATCTTCCAACTGCGGGATCTGCACCTGTGCCTGAGAGCCCTCTCTCCTGCCCACCATGTGCCTGAATATCAGTAGCCAAGAGACCATCTCTCAGACGCCAGCTGACGGGTGTTTATCCCCGGCTGCCTCAGCCATTAGGGGTGTGAGCCCACCCTCAGTTTCCCAGTGACTCCCAGCAGAACCGAGCTTCATCTGCCTCTGTGGGATTTGACCTAATATTATATCCTGAAGGGCGTCTCCCCTCTCCTGCAGTGTGTCCACCCTTGCCATCTGGTGTTTCTGCGTCTCCAGATAAACAAGCTTCACTCAAATCCTTGGTTCAGGACCTGTTTCTGGGACAGTTACAGCTAAGACACTCACCTTTCTAGTACGGCTACTCCAGCTCCCTTTCCCCTCCCAGATTTATTGGTTTCTAAAGCATGTATCTGACATACCCCATATTCCATTTATCTTACTCATTGTCCATCCCCCAGCTGAAACTGAGTCCCGTGAGGGCAGACCCAGGCTGCTGTTGGGGTGTCCGCTGCTGTGCTGTGCTGGTGCTCAGAGCAGGGCTGTGCACAGCACCCTAAAACAGCCAGTGGCTGAATCAATAAATCTGTAGGTGTGGAATTATCCATGACTGCAATGTGTTGGAATATCATAACTACTCAATAATTTCAGACTGAGTTTCAGTATACTAGAAGGATACTTTGAAAATGACTTCTGAAAAGAGCACAGCTCTCTGTACTTCAAAGGATATCCTTGTTTCCTGGGTTGTACAGCCCTTAACTTCCATTAGATTTGGTTTCTTGGAGTCTAGGCACAGGACAGCCCTTATGTCCAGGGCCTGTGTGTCCCAGCTTAGCACAAGGTCGCTTCACATCAGTGCTTAGACATGATCTCTAGAAGTGCCTACTCTGCTGTGCCATGCAAGGGAAAGCTGTTAATTAAGATTTAGGTTCCTACATCCCCCCAGGCTGTGTAACAGGGCTGGGGCGTGAGGCTGTAGCTGTCGCCTCCTAGAGCTGACAGCAAGTCCCTGGCCCCTGCCTGGCCAGCACAGCTTGGGGGCAAGAATTTGACCCAAGACCCTTTTAAGAACTGGGAGAATGACTGTGTCTTTTTCTGTTTCTCTGGTAGGGGAAGATCTTGGGACTATGCGGGCATGTTGGAAGTAGGAAGAGCTCCCTTATTGTGCTCTCCTGGGACAGGCAAGCTGTGAAGATGGAGGTCTGACGTGGCAATGAACTGGTTCCCTGCTTGCCGTGTCTGGGGCCTGTGAGCACAGCGGGCCCAGCAGCCGGGCTTGGGTACCGTGCACACAGTCCACCGTGATTCCCAGGAGGTCGGTGTGCTCAGCAGCGCCCCGCCCGCAGCCAGGAGTGCTGAGCGCTTCACACGCTCTCTGGTCCGCCTCCCGAGGGCGCACATGCTAAATGGTGAGGCTGCCTTGCCTGGAGCTCCCTGTCGGTCACAGGAGGAGGGTCAGTGAGCTCATGGATTTCCCATGACGTGGGCTGTCCTGATGAGAAAGGCCAGCTCGATGGCTTGGCAGGGGAGGGCCCAGGGGCCCGCAATTCATGATGACTTTAGATGTGTTTTTCCACATCTGCCCAGAGCAGCTGCTCGGTCAAGCCTCCGTCAGTGAAGGAGTGGCTGCACACGTGCACAAAGGAGAGCAGTCACCTGCCTCCAGCCTCGCTGCAAACCTTGTGGTAAGGAAAGGGAGGAACCTAGGGTTCCTGTCCTTTGTCTGCTGCTTCTAGCCGTGAGACCCCAGGGAAATGGCCAAGCCTTTTACTGTCTTCACAGAACTCTAAGTTGCCATGGTTTCTCATCCTAAATGAATGAGAAACTCTCCAGGAAAAAAATATGAAGTCCTATTTCTCCTCACTCCACTGTTCCTAAAGAAGAGGTTGGGCCTCTGTGATTGCATTTGCCTGCAGCAGGGAGAGTAGGTGCCCCATAGAGGCGAGAGCACCAGGCTCAGGAGAGCCCACCAGACCAGGCTGACTTCTTTGGGCCTCAGTTAACTTATTTCTAGAAATAGTGACAACTCTTTCCCTGCCTGAAGGTGGGGGCAGAATCAGGTGAGTGCCTGAGGTCACACACGCTCTGGGATTCCCTGCTTGCCTCTGTGATAACCCTAGAGTCTGCAGGTGCATTGCAGGCGACCCCGCCCAGTTCTCCACCCGATACCGTGACTCCTGTCCGCGGCATCCTAGAGGAGATGAGCCGGCCTCTGCTCAGCTGGATCCAGGGACGGGGAACTCATTATCTCATAGCCAGCATGCTCTCTGGGGAGTTTTGATGTATATGGAGTGATGTTTGCCTCTTTTGAACTTCTGCCCTGTGGTCTGCTCCTTTGGAACATCTGGAAGAAAATAGAATCTCCACGACAGTGCTGAGATCATGGCCCCGAGCCGTGGTCACTGGGGGGAGAGGATGAACCAGTGAGTGGGCTCTGGACCACCTGTGTTCATTACCTATCTCAGCCTCGTGCACACTGTTTAACATTGGGAAGTAACTTACCTTCTCTGAGCTTTTGTTTCCTCATCTTTAAAATGGGGCAAAGGAGCATTTTGGTGAGGAGTAAACAAGACAACGTGCCTACCACTGGTTTACGGGCTGATTCCCAGGGCTAGGAGTGGTCATCAGCGTCCTGTGTGCACTTGGCACAGTGCCTGGTACATAGCCAGTTAATTCTGGCTGTTATTATTACTATTACCACTGTCGTTATTATCACTGTCTTCTCCCCAGGTCTAATGTTCTCTGTCCCTTGGACCATTCCCAAGGTGAAATGGCATCACGTCCCTTGAACGCCTTAGCTTTCCTCCTTCCCAGTCCCGACACGCTGCTGCTGCCCCACGAGCATCAGCTCTGAGCTCCACGGCCTGCCTCCCATGTCCCTTCTCCTGACAGCGTTGAACGTGACATCACCAACAGTGTCTACCATTATCTGTTGGGTGTCCACTGTGTGGGGTTGTCTTAAAAGAAATTATCTCCTCGGGGCCAGAACCTAGAGCCAATACAAGGTTTTAAATTGGGTTGTTCAATTTTCTAAACATCTGAAAGTTCCACATGAAACTGGATTTTCCCCTCCTCTTGTAAAATTAGAAACTCTGACTGCCCCAGGCATGCATCCTTGCACTAGGCCTTGCCCCTAATGTGCAGCTGAGGTGTGGCTGCTTCCTGAAGATGGAGCATACCTGGGCCACTGTCTGCAGCTGGGGAAGCTATGTGCTGCACCTGGGTCCTGAATGAGCAGGGTGGGATCCAGCCAGGGCCCCTGGAGGAAAAGAGAGCCTTTATTCTGGTCTCACAAAGGTGCCGTATGTGCCAGCAGCAGCCTGTGTCCTCCAGCCTGCATCAGGGCTCACCACTGCCTCTGCCGCAACATTCCTGCCTGGTCCCTTGCAGCTGTTTGACGTTGAGACCCTTGATCTGCACCTTTGGGCTTGGCAGAGTGTGGACAAGACATCATGTCGACCCTCTTAGACCTTCATAATTAATGCGCATGGAATAAGTGGGTGGCCAAGGTGCAGCGGGCCCACAAGGAGAAGTCCACAGGGTTTGGCTTCTGAAGGCATTCTGGTACTGTTGCTCCAGATGCAGTTACAGTGAGGGACCAAGGCAGTCAGTGGGACTGTGGCCTGTGTTTCCCAGCAAGCATGGATCTTTCATGGAAACATGCAAGAAAACATATTATTTGGAGAAAAATATGATCACCAAAGGTAATGTTCACTTTGAAAGCACAAGGCGCATTAATGTAGTATTTGATGTATTGCTGCAGATGCTGATGCTATTGGAGATGATTGCTAGGTGGGTTTCTTAATGACTTCTGATTAAACATTCATCAGATCCAAATGGGTGTTTGGTTTTTCTCTTCCTGACCCAAGAGTTCAGGAGGGGCACCTTCTGCAGACCTGTGATCACACTCTGAAAAATGGATGGAATTGGCCCTTCACAGCAGCTCAGAGCGGCATGCATTCTGAGGCTCTCTGTGACCGTGCGCATGCCATCTGACTGGAAAGGGATGAATCTGGCAATTGTGTTTTAGGCCAAGTAACCAAAATTTTGCTTGAAACTGTGGGCAGCAGGTATGTAACTAACCACCCCCAGAATTATTAATTGCCATCAGAGCTATAAGGATATGTTGCTCTTAGTGTCCTCAAAATGGTCTGATAGAATAAACACAAAGTCCAAGTCATAATTTTTAGATATACTTTGGACCTTGATCTTTAAGCTCTGGAAAATAATGGCTTCCTCTGGTCCTTTGCTGAGATCTGTGTGCTACCACATACATTCTCTCATTAGAGTCCCATAACCACCCATTGAGAGAAATCCCGGCATCGTAGCCCCATCTCACAGCTGAAGTGTTGAGGCCCAGAGACGAGATTTGAAATACCGACGGTCAAAGCTATTAAATGGCAGAGTGGATTCAGTCTTGAACTCCAGGCCACACTTGTTCCTGCTGTTGCTGCCTGACAGCTGGGTCCCCCGAAGCCCTCCAAGTGCCAAGACGAAGCAAAGAAAAATGGAGTTGGTTTTACAAACCTGCCTGTCAGCTTTCAACATCTTTCTGCTTGAACATAAAAACTCTGTCCCTGTTGGCTGATATCAGCCAGCACAGGGGTTCCCAGCAAGCAGCCTGTCGTTCCCCTTCTTTTCCCCGGCCATGACAGCCCATCTCCAGGAGGCACAGATGCGGCAGGAAGGTCTGGTTGGTGTGGGAGTCCTGGGCGCGGCTGAACCGCTCTGCTCCGCGTCTCCTGACCTGCCGTTGCCTGTGCCTCGTCCCAGCGCCCCTGGAATGGCTTCTCTTTCCATAGAAGCAGGCTAGGAGGTGTTCCTATCTTCCATCAATGAGGACACCAGAGGGCACGTGGTCACCACATACCTGCAGTATGCAGGACCTTGGGGGACACGGTGCTCAGATGTATCTTGCCCTCAAGATGCTCAATTCCGGAAGACGATGTAAGAGATGCAAGAAATGACAGTGTACCAAGAGGCAGGAGACTTTGTTGTTCAGAGGTAATGGAGGTCAAGAGAAGGAAGAGAATGTGACACTTAAAATGGGCCTCAAAGAATGAATTGAGCACCCTTTGTCTGTGGCATCTCTAGCAGGGCTTTTGCTTCTAGGGTGGACATTGTGGCTCTCAGAAGCCACAGGAAGCAGGAGGGTGGGAGGTGTTTTAAGATGGGGGATGAGGGTGGAAAGGGGTTGAAGATGTGTTTAGAAGTCTAAATCTCATAGTTGAAGATTAGCAAAGGAATATTAATGACACCACTGATGGGGAATTTGCAGTGAGCCAGACATTGTGCTAATGGCAAGTATGTGTTCCTGCTTCCTTCTCACGACCCAGTGAATGAGTAGCCCAGTTTATTACTTGTTCAACATTCCCCAGCTGGGTTCAAAGCCTTAGGATCCTCTGAAGAGAGGACGTTTCTTCCAGACCCAGGAAAGCCAGGCCTTTCCATCGCTGTGGCTCTGCCCCCAGCCTTGCCTCCTTTACAAGGGCTGGAGTTCTCAGAATAAGTTCCAAGCATCTGAGTTTTACATGTGGGGACTGTCTGGGTTTCCTCTGAGTGGGCTCAATTGCCTCCAGGAAGCGTCCAGATGGCTGGTGCAGACAAGAGCCCCTCATTCCTCTGCTGGCCAAGGTCAGGGTGGAGGAGAGGTTGGATTTCTTCTGGACCCCCATGAGGTGATGGGAATGGGCTCTCACCCAGCCAGGGGGCTAAATGATGGCACCAGAGCTCTGCACCCTGGGGGTCCAGTTCCTGTAGAGCACCTGCAGCAAGGAGGGCTATCTCCTGATGGGTCCTGGGGACATGGAGGGGAACTCCCGGCCCCTGACAAACGTAGGTCAGAGCTGTCCTTCCAGGAGTCTCCACTGTGGGGGAATCATGACTTCAGTCCTGGTCCAGTATTTGAAACTTGATAACCAGAGGCTCCACCTCATACAGGAACTATCTTTTCCCCAGGCTTTATTCTCCTCAAAAATGTTACCTTTCACCAAGGTCATTTTATCTTATTTTTTACATGTTGAAAAATGCAGGCAGCCACCAGATGGCACTGGAATCTCAGTCCAGCTGTTCATTTTTGTGGAGGAGGGTGCTCAGAGTCCCTGAGCTGGAGCCCTCGGGCTTTTCCAGAATGTCCCCCCAACTTGTACTCTCAGGCCCGCAGGCAATCCAGGGGCCTCCCAGTGCTTGGCGGCAGATTGCTCTTCCACCACCTGAGGAAACACATGGCATCAGGCCAGTGGCTGACCATGAAATCCAACCCAGGTTCAGATTCTGTGAGTTTGCAGAACAAAGCTGCTCAAATAATGGCAAATCTCACTGGAGTGAGTTGGGGGCTTGCTGGCTGGAGGGCTTTCACCAGGAGCTTCTGGGGCTGGAACGCGGGTACCACGCAGGCAGAAAATGCTGTGAGGCTCTCATAGGGTTTCCCCAACTGGAAAATGAGCTGATAATAAAGCTGCCTGCTTTCTTTACTGCATTGTGGGAGATTGAAAGATAAGAGGTGAGATCAGGCTTTGAAGATTTAGAAGATGCTGTGCAAAGGTGATAGGTTATTTTCAGGAAGAAGGCTCTCCCAGAAAATGTCTCAACTGGACATTTAATAGCCAGGCTCTTCCTGCTTGGGGTGTCCAGGAAAGTGGACAGAGAACTGGGCAGTTAGCCCAAGGGAGCCATCCAAGCTCTCTGACCTGCTGACAGTTGGCCTTTTGGGAACCACCCCCAGACCCCACATTGGGCAGACAGTGACCAAATGTAGTTACTTCTCTCAGGCTTCGAATCAAGAGCATCAGAGGTTGATTTGACCTTGGGTGGACCCTGAAGTTCAGAGGAGGATCTCTGGGCTGTGATGCAAAGACTTCTTTAGGCAGAACCATCCTAAATCTCACAGCGTCTTGCCTGCCTTTAGGAGGGGGCTTCCTGCCCTTAGATCAGTTGATCCTATGGGGAGAGCTCTGTTTCATTCCAAATGAAAGGAAACCCCTCTTAGCATTACTGTTTGATCTTAGGAGTGATGTGAGAATGAAGGGAATTCAAATTAGAAAAACAAGTGCTTTGGGCAAAATGTGGGGTACCAAGTCAAATGTAACTATATTTTTATTGTACAGGAAAAGCTGGTGTAAACTCTTCAGGCCAGGGACTTCTCCTGGGCTAGATGAGGATGATGAGGTGGGCTTGTAAGGTCAGAATCCCTCTCCACCAAATCCTGTCTGCACTGACTTTGTTGATTGCACATCCAGCTGTCCATGAACAGGTTTCTTAGCAGGGCAGCTCACTTAGGGGGCAGCATCAAAGCTAATTCCAGTGTGCTTTACAGTGACAACCAAAGACCCCCTTTGTGCTCGTGAGACCTGTGGGCGCTAGATCAGTGCTTCCCAAACCATGGACCATTTGGGCCCCTGGAGTGCACTGGGCAATGTCTGGGGACATTTTTGCTAGTTATAACTGGGGAAGGGGTGCTACTGGCACCTAGTGAGTGGGTAGAGGCCAGGGAGGCTGCTAACCATCCTACCATGCACAGGACAGCCCTGCCACAGCAAAGAATTGTCTTTATGTGGCCCTCAATGTCAACAGTGCCCAGGGTGAGAGCCCCTGTTCTGGATGAGCCTGGGATGCTGCTGGGTGGGAGTTCACATGGCGTTCTTCTCTCTCCCTGACCAGGGCGGAAGGTCATCGTAGATCACCATAATATTTCTGCAGTTCTTGGAGTCCTGCAATGAGGTCATTTTGTTAGAAGATGGAGAGATTTGTGAAAAAGGAACCCACGAGGAGTTAATGGAAGGGAGAGGGCGCTATGCAAAACTAATCCACAACCTCAGAGGGCTGCAATTCAAGGTAACTCTTCCAGACCTGGGTGCGAGAGGTTGGGTGACGGCCCTCATGATTTTCGGCCTGGAAGAAGTTCTGCCTCTTAGCTTTCAGAAGGCATTTCATGTTGTCCCCAGGAGTCTGAGCACATCCACAATGCAGCAATGGTGGAAACCCGTAAGGAGAGCCCCACTGAAGGAAATGACGGTGCTGGCACACCCCACATTTGAGCCACACCTCTCATTACAGCTCATGAGTGGACACAGACCTCTTTTTCTTTCTCATCCTAGTTTTGGCTCCAGGAGATGAGAAAGATGAAGGAAAAGAATCTGTAAGAGACTCAGAATTTGTAGACATAAAGGTACTGACCACTCATTCCTTCAGTTATACACTCCTAAGTCTCTGTTGAGCATCTACCATTTGGGATAAAGAAGTGTGCACTGTTGTGTAAGCCTTGGGGTTCAACTGTCAGAGTCCAAATTCTGCCTCAACCACTAACAGTTTTATGATTTTGAGCAAAGTACTCGGCCACTCTGAACCTTAGTTTCTTAGTCCACAAAATGGAAAATAACAGTATCAACCTCATAGGTCCTTGCAAAGATTGTGTAAGAAACTGTACAAAAAATGATTGGCACGATACCTGACATATAGTAACCCTTAATAGTAGTTGTTATTTTTATTAGCAGTATTTGGAAAGATGAAAGGAATTCACAGACATGAAGGGCACAAGCACATATTGGAGATGTTTCCCACTCTTTATGGGGGGCATTGAGAAAGGATTATACAGCAGGGAAGAGATTAGGGTGGGATAAAGTCATTCATTCTTTCCACAAGTGGACTAAGCATTCCACCACGTGCCGGGCACCAAGCTAATCTGAGGACAGAAAGAAAATATGCCCCTGTCCTCAGGACCTCATGGTCTGGGGGGAGTCACAGGCAGGTGGGTAACCCTAGAAAACTGTGGTAAGTGTGATGGGGGGTCATGGTGGGAGTAACAGATGAGGTGGTGGGCAGCAACGGTAGAGGCAGCAGCCTTTGGGCTAGCCCTTCCAGGACCTGTCGGAGTGTCCCAGGGACACAGCATGCAAGCGCGTGGAAGTGGGGAAGGGGAGGGCCTGGGGCTCAGTGCAGGAGGGAATCCAGGGCCGAGAGTGTGGGCGGGCCGAGCTGCCTCTTCTCCCCACTGCTATTCCCGCCCCTCCGGCTCTGCGCCCCGACCCGCTCTGGGCACTAAGAGAACAAGGACCTCCATCCCTAGGAATTTACCCTAAGAATGCAGCAGCCCAATTTGAAAAGGACAGATGCACCCCTATGTTTATTGCAGCACTATTTACAATAGCCAAGAAATGGAAGCAACTTAAGTGTCCATCAGTAGATGAATGGATAAAGAGTTCTGTAGATGTCTGTTAGGTCCATCTGTTCTAGTGTGTTGTTCAGTGCCTCTGTGTCTTTACTTATTTTCTGTCTGGTTGATCTGTCCTCTGGAGTGAGTGGTGTGTTGAAGTCTCCTAAGATGAATGCATTGCTGTCTATTTCCTCCTTTAATTCTGTTAGTATTTGTCTCACATATGCTGGCGCTCCTGTGTTGGGTGCATATATATTTATAATGGTTATATCTTCTTGTTGGACCGACCCCTTTATCATTATGTAATGTCCTTCTTTATCTTTTGCTACTTTCTTCGTTTTGAAGTCTATTTTGTTTGATACAAGTACTGCAACACCTGCTTTTTTCTCTTTGTTGTTTGCATGAAATATCTTTTTCCATCCCTTCACTTTTAGTCTGTGTATATCTTTGGATTTGAGGTGAGTTTCTTGTAGGCAGCATATAGATGGGTCTTGCTTTTTTATCCATTCTGTTACTCTGTGTCTTTTGATTGGTGCATTCAGTCCATTTACATTTAGGGTGATTATTGATAGGTATGTACTTATTGCCATTGCTGGCTTTAGATTCGTGGTTACCAAGGGTTCAAGGGTTGCTTCTTTACTATCTAACAATCTAACTTAAGTTTCTTGTTAAGTTATTGTAAACACAGTCTGATGTTTCTTTATTTCTCTCCCTTCTTATTCCTCCTCCTCCATTCTTTCTATAATAGGTGTTTTATTCTTTGCCTTTAGTTAGTATTTGGATGGTCTGCTTTCTTTGCTATGATTTTTTTTTCTCTGGTGATATCTTTTTAGCCTTAGGTGTGCTTCCATCTAGAGCAGTCCATTTAAGATATCCTGTAGTGGTGGTTTATGAGAGGCAAACTCTCTCAACTTTCGTTTGTCTGGAAATTGTTTAATCCCTCCATCATATTTAAATGATAATCGTGCTGGATACAAGATATTCTTGGTTCGAGGCCCTTCTGTTTCATAACGTTAAATATATCATGCCATTCTCTTCTGGCCTGTAAGGTTTCTGTTGAGAAGTCTGATGATAGTCTGATGGGTTTTCCTTTGTAGGTGATCTTTTTTCTCTCTCTAGCTGCCTTTAATACCCTGTCTTTATCTTTGATCTTTGCCATCTTAATTATTATGTGTCTTGGTGTTGTCTTCCTTGGTTCCCTTGTGTTGGGAGATCTATGAGCTTCGGTGGACTGCGAGACTACTTCCTTCCCCAGCGAAGGAAAGTTTTCAGCAATTATTTCTTGAAACACACTTTCTATCCCTTTTTCTCTCTCTTCTTCCTCTGGTACTCCTATAATGCGAATATTGTTCCGTTTGGATTGGTCACACAGTTCTCTTAAGATTCTTTCATTCCTAGAAATCCTTTTATCTCTCTCTGCCTCAGCTGCTCTGTACTCCTGTTCTCTGTTTTCTAATCCATTAACAGTCTCTTGCATCTCATCCATTCTGCTGTTAACCCCGTTGATCGCTTGTCTGATTTCTGCATTGTCTTTCCTCAGTTCCCTCACTTCCTCCCTCAACTCTTGCACATTTCTCTGTAGGTCCATCAGCATGGTTATGACTTTTATTCTGAGTTCTTTTTCAGGAAGACTGTGCATTTCCATCCCTTCAGACTCCCTCTCTGGGGTTGTCTGGTTGATTTTGGTCTGAACCATATTCCTCTGTCTTTTCATGGCTATATAATTGGTCACTGATAGTTGCCATGTATGTCAGCTGGGCTCTTTAAGACTTTAAAAAGAGAAGAAAAAAGAACGAGAAAAAAAAAGAAAAAAAAGAAGAAAGAAAGAAAGAAAAAAAGAAAGAAAAGAAAAAACAAAACAAAACAAACAAAACAAAAAAAATGCCCACCGGACGTAGATTCTATGGGAATGCTGTAGGTGGCGCTGTTGCCCCACTATTCCACAGCTGTGACTGTGCCGCTCCGCAGGGCCCTTTATCGCTCTGGCAGGGGTGGGAACGAATAGGAGGCTGTTGATCTCAGTGAGAAGTGTAAATATGGCTACGCTTCCTCAGTCGCCAGCTAAGGCGTCTGAAACTCCCCAGGACTCCCAGCCTGCTGGGCTGAGTGTGCTGGGGAGTTCTGGCTCCTCCACTGGGCTCCTGTCTCTTTAGGACCACTGAGGAAAGCGCGTGCTTTTTTTTTTCCTTCCCGAGAGCCGGCTGCAAGCACCCTGGCACGTTCCCCACTCAGATCCTGCGCCTCTGTCTCTCCAATCTCCGCTGCACTGCGCAATGTGGGTCAGCGCTCCCCACGCAGATCACCGGGGCTGGCTACTTCGCGGGGTGTACTTCCACTCCCTCCCGGCTCTGAATCCTCTCCTCCCGCCGGTGCGCTGAGGTGCGGGAGTGCTCGGGTCCCGCCGGGTCGCGGCTCCGTATCCTACCCACTTCTTGGGGTGCCGAGTCCTCTTGGGTGTAGCTGCATGCTGTGCACTTTCCTGTGTATTCTCGTCTCTCTTTTAGGAATAGATGTATTTGCTGTGTTTTCGTAGAAAAATATGGTGTTGGGAGGAGATTTCTGCCACCCTGCTCAAACCGCCATCTTCCCGGAAGTCCAGCTCATATTATTTAAAATGAAAATAATGCAAATATTATCCCACCAACTTCTTCCATTCACTGATTTTAATTAAGCCTTGTGAAACAACCCAGCATTTATATATAAACCTCTGTATTAAAGTTATTTAACTGAATATATTACTTTTCTGAAGTTGTAAACCTTAAACAAGGTTTTATGCTGTGTTGAATGCTTACTAAGCGTACTGAAAAGTGGTCTACCATAATTCTTGAATAGTTTCTATATGACTCTTCTGTGCCTACTATGTGCCCCCATCCCATATTTTTAAACCAAAATGAGAAAGATTAATAAAGCAGCACATACCTAAATCTAGTTCAATACTGCCATTTAGAATTTGTGTTAATTTTGGAAAATCCCTCTCTCATGTGCTCCCTGCACAGTGACCTTCCCAAAAATATAGACACCAATGAAAATGTGGATTATAATCTCCTGCCATAGTTCAGTTTTTTCTTGATGTTTAAAATAAAAGTTTATTAAATGATATACTCTGGGTGATTAAAGGTAGTTTTGGAATATGAGTAAAAGGGAGCCTTACAGGACTTCCCTTCCTCTCTGGGCTGCAAGGTTGGAATTTACTATTAATCATTTTAAAATGGGAAGAGAAAGAATAGGAAGCGTCTAGTGAATGAGCTCACTGGGAACATTCCCCTCTTTTATTTTTCCTTTGTCCTGTTATTCTTTTTTTGGCTTTATTAAAGTTACATATGTATGCTTAAGAGTCATATGGTTCTACAAGCAGCAGCCATTTCCTCCCTGCCATTTCTCTCTGAAGAGACAGCCAAATTCACCTTTTATGGGTAAACTTCTGTATTTACCCAAAGTCTCTAGCAACAGGCTTATATTAACTGCTTCTTGTCTTATCAAGCGTTGTCTATTGATTTCACTCTCTAGGTTGGAATTTTTTCCACGTCTTATCCCACATCTTCCTCTCTTTGGGCAGAACACCTCCTCCTGTAGCTTCCTGAGAAACAATGCATTAGAGATAAACTTGAGACCTTGCATTGTGTGAAAATAATCTTTTATTTTACCCTTACACTTGATTTGACTGGGTATTCTATTTCCAGGTTGAAAATCATTTTCCTTTAGAATTTCAGAAGTTCTTACTCCACTAGTATTGCTTAAAAGTTCACTGCCATTCTGAGTACTGATCCCTTACACGTGATCTGCTTTTCTCTTTCTAGAACCTAGTACATTCTTTTCCTTGTCCTCAGTGTTCTAAATTTCCACAATGACATACCTTGACGTGTTTATATTTTTATCCATTGTGCTAGGCACCTTGTGGACTCTGATTTATAGCTATAGTTCTCAGCTAGAGGCGGTGTCATCCTGAGACATTTTGGGTTGTCATAGCAGTGGGCATGCTGCCAGCATCTAAAGAATACAGGCCAGGGAGCCTGCTAAACCAGTCCTGCCAAGTATCCAGCATGGAGCAGTACAGCTCTCTCCAATGAATTATTGGGACCAAAAGGTCCATAATGCCAAGGATGAAAAATCCTGATCTGGAGATTCTAGTATTCTAAGCTTTCTGGGAAATCTTGCTTGCTTTTTTCCTGTAATAGAAGAACTCTTATGATTTAGTTATTAGACCTCCTAGAATGGTTCTTTTACTTTTCTTGACTTCTCTTCTTTTATATCTTTTTGGTATTTTTTCTATACTTCCTAAAATATCCTCAATTTCTTCTATCATAGTTTTAATTTCTAAGATACTTTTCTCTGAATTTACCTTTATAATTGTATCCTGTTCTTTTTACATAATTGCAATATCCTTTCTGAAGATATTAGTGGTATTAGAATTATTCTCCCTTTATAATCTGTTTTCACCAAATTGCTCTTTTCCATTTGTTTTAGTGTGTCTCTTTCAGCTTTGAGCCTGCCCGCAAACATGTGGTGTTCCTTGGTGTGGTCATGGTGAAGACAGAGACACTGAGAGGTCTGGGTCCTTAGGCGAGGTGTTGAATCTGAGCACCGGTTCAGGGTGATCTGTCTGACATGGGCTCTTTCCTCTTGGGCTTGTCAGATTCCCTGGAGAAGACTCTTGTGATTGCTTGCCTACGGAGCAAAGGGTTATTTGCCAGCGTTGGTGACCCGTGGGCACCCAGTGGGGAACAAGAGCTAGGTGGGTCAGTATGCACATTTCACCTAATCTTGCTGTTTTACTAACTTTACTGTTTTTTCAGTTTTCAACTTCTTATTGTCCCTCAATCTATTAACCTCCTGTTCACTTGCTCCAGAGAATAAACCTTGTCTTCCACCAAGTGGGAAAGCCAAGTGTCTGTGAGGTGGGGATCTGAATGCTCCTTTAATAGACTTTCCACCAGCATTTTTTATTATAGCTACCTCAGCTCTACTTCTAAGGTGCCTGATACCCTCAATTTCTGAGTCTTTTGGAGATTTGTGGAATAAATTTAGTTGATTGTCAGCCTTTCCCACTTCTGTCTCCTTTTCTCTTCCCAGTCTTGTGAGTTTATGCCTTTAAAAAAAAATCCTTTTATTCTCATTCTGGTGGAGTTTTTGGAGGGAGTAAACTAGATGCCTGTATTAAATCTTCCATCATTTCTCAGAAGTTCATCTGCCCTATTTTTCAAACCCAGAGAAATAGAGAGGAAATGAAGTAATTTTCAAGCCGAAGGGCCTGCTTGGACATCCTTTCTCTTTACCCTAGTTGATGATCAGTTTCCTGAACCACCTTAATTTAAACCTCTGTATTCCTTGACTAGGCAAACTATTGTACTTGGTATTGATTTCTCCTACTATATAACCCATTTGCAATCAACAGAAAAGTTGAAATATTTACTAAGTACCTCCATTGGCAGGTGATGTGCTAGGTGCTGTAGCTGGATTTGTAGGAAGAAAGATACTTTTCATTTCAGAATCTTAGAAAAAGTGAAATGAATAGGGGAAAAAAAGGAAGCCATAACTGTGATATGCTACATTTTACTGCATTACCTTGTGGACTTTCTTTTCTGTGTTGGCAGGACTGTTAGGAATATTTTCTTTCTTTTCTTTTTCAGAACAGTGTAAAAATCTAAGATAATATCTTACTCTTGATCATCAAGATATATTAAAAGGCCTATTATAATTTGATTATAATATTGAATACAATATTTTATATGTGTTGATTATATTCTTCATATCTATTATTTATACAGAATAAATCTTTTAGTAGGGAAAGTGTTGAGTTCTTTTATCTTTTAATAATTTTTAACAAAATAAGGCTTCTACAAAGGAAGGTCCTAAGTCAGTAGAGTAGAAGTATCATTGGCCTAAGAGTCAAGAAACGCTTAAGAGGAGGAACCCAGCCTGGGACAAGGGGCAGGAAAAGGACAAGAGAAAAGAAACTTTAACTCTTAATTCTGGCTCTGTCAGGAGCCATCTGTGTTACTTACCAAGTCACTACATCTTTGAGCCGCTTCTAAGCCATAAAGTGAGAATTTTTTGTTTGAGTCTCTTTCAGCTATAAAATTTAAAGATTCTAATAAGTTCTGTCTTTTGGTAGACCAGACATCAATGCCTTATCTCATAAGAGAGGTAACTTCGTTCTCATTTCCTTTTATTTCAGGTCAGATTCCTTTACTAAGAAAAGAAAAACTACCTGTGGTAGGAATTGGAAAGCATCTGTGTGGTATGGCAACAGGTATGTAAACATACTCATAATGTCTAGAGTAGACTTGAAAGTTTAGCTTAACATGGTCCCAACCATTTAAGTAGTGTCTTTTGAGTAGTTTATATCACTTAAGTTTATAACTCGGTGAATCTTCATAGTAACACTGGCCATGTGTTACAGCAGATATAGAACTTTTCTATTTATCTGCTCATTATGGCCATTTTGCAGGATAAATTAAGAGTTTTATATGTAAATACTGCATGATATGGGACCTTAAAGTTCTGTGGGTTATATTTTAGCCAAAAGGAAATGAATCATGGGAAATGTATGATTAAACCCCAGAAGATACTCGTTTTTTTAGACAAGTTGCTTGAGAAGACTCTGAAATCTCTCTCATTAGAAGAAAGATGATTGTTTTTAGGATTCTGAGGGGAAAAAAAAAACATTGGAAAAATCTAAGATGGCTTGTCTTAGCATTTCAACCCATCAGGTGATAAAGTAGAAAGAGTGTGGGGTTTGAAATTAGATGATCGAGGATTCAGCTCTGCTGTGTAACCTTAACAAATATTTAACCTTTCTGAGTTTTGGTTATCTCATTAGTAAAATGGGGGTAGTAATATATAATTTACCAGGTTACATGTAAAGTGTCTGGAGCATGTTAGTGCTCAGTAGATGTTAACTATTGTTACATTTCTCCCTGGGCCCTGCTAGTTTCATCATCTACCCCAGGAACTTGGAGCCTCCATAAGACATTTTTCAAGTTGGCTGGAAATGGCTTTGATTATTATGTATTTGTGATGTCCTTCATAGTTTTTAGATGACTTTTCCTGTTACCTTAATTTCATTTAACCCTCATAAAAGCCTCTGAAGTAAGTTATATCCTGGGGAGGGAAAAAGGCATACTCCTTTAGTCCTACCCATCTAACCCAAGTTTCTCAGAAGTATAATCTATATTGGCCATTTCTCTTTGTTCCACACACTTTCCTGCCTTGATTCACTCTGTCTGCCTTCTGCCTGTATTACATTATCATACCTTATTGAAATCAATCTCTGCTTACCCTTCTTGAAATTGTTTTCTTCTCTTTTGTAGACACTCTTCTTTCCTGGTTCTTCCCCAACATCTGTGACATTCTTTTTCTGTTTCTTTCATGGGCTCCTTCACTACCTGTCTTTTAAATACTAACTTTGAGACCTATTTGCTACACACAGCATGTCTTTCCCCTTAAAACACTGCAGTAGCTCCCAGTTACCTACAACATAAAGTCAAAGCCCTTTATCATGACGTCTTAGTCTCGATCTGGCCTCTGCCTTCCTGTCTTTGCCACTTCCTGCATCCAGCTTTACTGGTCAGCAAATTCAAACCCAGTGTGGTTTTCCTATATACTTATGCTGTGTCATTTTCTAAACTGGTCCATTTGTACTTATCCTTCAGCTCAGCTGTCACCACTTTCAGGAAGCCTCCCAAATAAGGTACTCCTCCTTAGTGTTTATCATAATTACCTCTACATATCTTTACCTTATTGCATTTTAATTATCTGTTTATATATATTAATACTCCCACCATGCTGTGAATTTTTTGAACAGAGAGTGTACTAAAACAATGGTTGACATGTAATAGAAACTCAGTAAATGTTTGAGTGAGTAAATAATCCTGGCCACCAATTAGCTGTGTTTCCTAGTCCCTTTCCAGGTATGTGGCTTTGTCCCTTAGGTTCTCCATAAAGAAGAGATTTAGATTGCTGAAGCTCCTTCTGATTATAAGTAACGTCATTCTTTTAATAATTTTTCAGGTTATTCACATTTTTGAAAATCATTTACTTAAGTCCAATATAAATAAAACAGTGACTGAGTATATATTTTGTTAGAAAATAATAACTTAATGAAACAATAGATTAACTATCACTTTCTCCAAATAATAGGTTCCCAAGAATGTTTGTTGCCTTAAATTCATATATTGAATTAAAGGTACTAGTGAAAATCAGATCATTTAATAGTCAGTGGTGACATCTTAGGGTAATAAAATTAAAAAATACATAGGTTTTGATTGAATAGTCATTGCATGCCAGTCTATCACACAGACAATATGGGGTTTACAGCATACATTTGGAGTCTTTCCAATATTGTCAACAATATAGCAGTCTTCTGTGGGAAATACTCATAGCAAAAATCTATTTATTTTTTCCTGTACCCAGAAGATGGAAACAAACACACACACACACACACACACGCACGCACACGCACACACACACACACACAACAATGCAGTTCCTTAAATCTAGATTTGTTTCCTGCTAATTGATTTTGAAAAAGTTAAATATGTCTAGGTATAAGCCCCAGTGTATTCCCATACCTTCTCAATCAGACAGGAGTGAAAGAGCTGTGTGAGACCCTGGCTCTTGCCCTGTACGGCTCTGCCTTTAACCAGCACAGTATTTTATTTGGATTACTCCCTTGACCTTCCATTTTCCTGTCTGTAAAATGATGAAAACATTTGAGGACTTAAAACTCACTACACCCCATCTCAGTATTTTACCAGCCCTCCGGAGCTACATAGAAGTAAATCCCAGACTAGCAGGCATGATGGCCATAGAGGGAAGAGGGACTGCCAAGTGGGGATTGAAGTTCCCATCTGCACAAATCTAGGCACTATGAGACTTCATAATGTAATGGGCCACACACCTGGGATGTATTATGAACTGCAGGGAGGCGGCCTAGAGAGGGACATTTGCTGGTTGTTTTACTCCCCAGCACTGCTCTGAGTCTCTTACTCAAGGCTTCACACTTCCTGTCTCTTTTTCTTCTTGTCCCAACTCCCCACAATTCCCTACCTCCCCAAAACTTAATCTAATTTTAATTCTTTGCTGGTTTTGGTTTAAAACAGATCTATTTCACATTATTGTTTGTTTTATCCAATACAATTTTAAGTTCTTTAACATACAAAGTAAATAGTTCTATTGCTTAATAATCTTAAAAAAATAAGGAAAATAAAATTAGATGAAAGATAATTTTTATTTCCTTGCGACCTGTGCTTCCCTCTCTCTATTTCCCCCCATCCCTGTAGGTAAATAACCCCTGGTGGAGAAAGGATTCTTGAGTCTTATTTAAACAAACAAAAAAAAACCCCAATCAGTTAATCATTTCCAAAGGTCAGTCTCTCTCCCATAACCTCTTTTTTTATTGAAATTGAATAAAGTTATATAGCCTAAATATGCATTAAAATAAAATCAAAACTATGTCTTTTCATTCTCTACTTGAAGCCTATGAGAGCTAAACAATTTTCATTGTATAACACCCAAGGCAATAACTTGGATAGCTGCTCTGATGAGAATAAAATCTTATAAACAGTAAATTCAATAGACCTCTGCTATAAAACGCATGTCAGGCGACAAGGATAATACCCACATTTTAAAGTTAACTCATATAGTCAACAAAGATCTCTTTGAGCATCAGTGGTGGGATTTGATTTGCAGCATAGTTAACCCGCTGGCAAGAGGCAGAGAACTTCACAATGGGGACTTCATATATAAAATACAGCTTGATCTTTAGTCATAAACAAGCGACCTGCTCTGATTTGATAAGGGAAAATGCAAAGCTAATTGCTTCATATAGACAGTTATACTATATCATTCAGACCTGACCTCCTTTTCTGTACTTGGGGCTATTTTTTCTCTTCAATAAAACAAGCTTTTTTTTTTGACTTGTTGATGTAAATTTGCCCTTGCCTTTTCTTTAAAGGTATTATTTTGGAGAATAATTTTTATTAATTTATCCAAGCCAACGCTTATGGGTTTTCTAATTTCCCCCCTAAAATGAGTGAGATGAAATAATTTTTTTGTCTGTCTATCATGTGAAAACCTGATCTGTATTACACCAAAACTCAAAGCATTTTTAGTTGTTCTAATTTGACTTTATTATATGTTTTTGCGAAGTGCAAAGGCCAAGGATCTTATATCTAAGAAGAAGGTGCTCTGTAGTTTGTTCATACTAATTTTGTTCCTTTCTCTTTCCTGTCTGCTCTCTTTTTCCTGTTTAAAGTACAGTGGATTACAACTCTAGTGAGGCAAATGATTCCTGTTAAACCTATGACAGCCAAGACTCCTTTCAATATCAGATGGTCTCTGGCAAGTACAGGAGCAGGATTTCGGGGAATAAACAGAGACGCCTGGGCAATGTTAGATACAGCAGATTGTAAGGCGTTCCTATCTGTTGCTCATATTGCCACATAAATTCTGTGGCTTTCTTGTGTCTCTCCATCAGGCTGATGTTCAGGTCCATTTGTGTAAAGCTTTGGTGAGAATGTGAATATCTCCATTGTGCCAGCTTGCTGAGGATTTATCTTTGATGTGTTCACTAAAATGGCATTGTTAAAGTCCTGTTGGATATTCTGTAGACTTTTACTCATTCTTATTTCGTAACTGTTAGATGAAATAAAAATTGTAAATGAGAAATTATGTTTTCTAGTTTATTAGAAATGCTTAATGAAAATTAATCTACTAACAAAAAGTCAAAATATCTACTGACAATCACAACAAGAAATAAGCATATGAACAAAACTTTAAAACACTAATAACAACTTAATTGAAACCTGAGTAAGACAAAAAACTTAGTTGTTTTTTGAATACCAAGTTTCAACACAAAAAGATGTTTTTTTCCCTAAGTTATTTTGTAAATTTTATGTGACTCTATTAAAAGTGCTTCTGGTTTCAGTTTTAACAAGCTTATTGTAAAGTTTAAATAGAAAATAAATAATGAAGGTTAGCCATATAAAATAAAAAACATAGCAATGTGGAAGGATGCTCTATCAGATATAAAAACACTGTGATGCTCAATAACTAACAAACTATAGTACTGGTGCATGAATAATGTCTAAAAGTAGCCCAAAATACATTCAGGAATTTAGTATTATGATAAAGGTAGAATTCAAATTAATGGGGGAAAATACAAATGTCTTGATAAATGGCACTGTGACAATTGGATAAAAAAATTGGATCCTTACCTCAAAACCCTTTTTCTCTTTCTTCAGGCTAAACTCCAAAATGATCAAAAAGTTTGACGTAAAGTATAAAAAAATTAAGTAGGAAACAAGGGTTGAATTCCAATATAATCTCAAAGTGAGAAAGGACTTCTAATTAAGAATCAGAATTCAGAAGCCATAAAGAAAAAATTAATAAATTTGAATACATAAATTGATAAACTTCTACATGGGAAAAATCCTCCTAAGCAAAATATGAGCACAAATGTTAAATGACAAAATTATTTGTAACGTAAGTCAAAGTTCAGTACTGGTAATGGCCAAGTGGTTTCTATTTGACCCACTCTCCAGAAGATAACAGGTATAAACACTGAGAAAGCAAAAAAAAAAAAAAGCTACTGAAGCACTGAATTCACATAAAAACAGGCAGAAACCATAGATACAATCCTTAAAAGAAGGGAACCAGCAGTGGAATGATTCATGTTTATATGGCTTTTCCCCTGAGGGTACTTCTCCCTGCAGTACACATAACTGGAACTGAAAGCCAGCTATCTTCTGTGTCTGAGAAGTCACAGCACTGAGTACGGGACTGCCAGAGTGGCTGCGAATTGAGGGAACCAGAGAGGAGCAGGCCCAAATCTGTGTATTAACTTCTTTCAAATCATAGGAGGACCTCTAAATATGCTTGTGTGGATGGAACATCAAGGGCTCATAGGAACACAATAGCTAGAAGGTGGAAAAACTGAGCAGAGTTTTATGCTAATGCCAACCACAAGGGAGGTATAGAGTTTACAATGTGAATATTGCCAAGCTAGAGGAATTCGGTAAATACCTTCAGATGTCCACAAAAACAATAGAGAAGCCATGCTTTAGGAATAAAGATTTGGTCTCAGATTTAAGGGATTAATTTTAAGATTAAGAGTAAAATCGAAACAGACAATTTACCCAGCCAGAAGTAGAACCAAGCCTCCTCAAATTCAAGGTGACCCAAGGCATCTACTAGAAAAGTTTCAAAAATCTTCAGAGGAACTATACCAGATTCCAGAGTCTATAATTTACTGCCCAGTATACAATTAAAAAAAAATCACCTGACAGGTAAAGAAACAGAAAATGTGATGTATGGTCAAGAAAAATACAGGCAAATAAAGAGTCATAAATGACTGCAATTTAAAATTAATAGACAAGGATTTTAAAATAACCATTATTAATATGTTAAAGATCTATAGGACAAGTTTGATATATTGAATGAAGTTATGGGAAGTTGAAGAGTGTCTGGAAATTTTAAACAAAGAAACAAAGGCAAATCCTAAAATTGAAAAGAAAATACAATGAAAAAATTCATTTGAATGGATTAACAGCAGACTGGACACAACAGAAGAAAAAGTCAGTAAGCCTGAAGGCATGTGCATGAAAAATCATCCAAACTGCAGCAGAAAGAAAAGATAGAAAAGCTGAACAGAATCTCAATGATCTTTGAAATCTTTTGACATATCCATTTAGTGTGCACAATGTAATCTAATGTAATATAAATATTATATAGGAAGAAAAGGAGAAAAAGAACAGATATTTTTTGCAGATATATTAGCTGAAAATATTCCAAATTTGATCAAAAAGAACACTCTTAGATCCCGGAAACTCAGCCATCCCAGAACAGAATACATATCAGGAAAACCACACTGAGGCACATCGTGGTCACTTGGCAGCACACCAATGATAAACAATTTAAAGCAGCCAGAGGGAAAAAAGACACTTCATGCTCAGGAAAATAGTAAGAATGACAGCTGACTTCTTATCAGAACAACAAAATGGGGGCAAGAAGACAGTGAAATGACATATTTAAAGTGCTGAAAGAGGAATCAATCATCCTAGAATTCTCTATCTAGTGAAAATGTCTTTTAAAAATTAAGGTGAAATGAATATACATTTCACATAAATGAATACTGAGAGAATTTTACGCAAAGACCTGAACTTCAAGGGATTGATGTTAAGATAAAAATTCAGATCTACAAGAAAGAAGACTAGAAATGGTGACTATATGGGTAACTAAAAAGGATCTCACCATTTCTTTAAAATTACTTTAAAAGATAATTGATTATTTTTAAAACAGAACTCATGACAATGTGTTATGGGATTTATAAGGAATGTAGAAGTGAAATATTTGACAGTGAGATCACAAAGGATGGCTTAGGGGTAAATGGAAATTATACTTTTGAAAGATTCTCACATAATATGTGGTCTGATACTAATTCAATGCAGACTATGATAATTTAAGAAAAGTGCATGTTATAGAACAGATAAATTTGAGGGCAGGAATTTTATTGTTTTGATTTTTCAAAACAGTGCTAAAATACACATAAAATTTATCATCTTAACCATTTTTTTAAGTGTACAGGTCAGGAGAGTTAAGTACATTCACACTGTTGTACTGTTTTGATTTTCAAATCTTGTGAATGTATCACCAATTCAAAAATAAAATTAATAACAAATAATTACTAGATGCAAAAAAAAGCCACCTGTACTACTAACTCATTCTAATAATATTACAATTCTTATCTGAAATGGTTAAAAATAGATTTAACAAAGATCAGAGCACCTTCAAAGGAGGAACTCATTCTGAGGAATTAAAACCATAGGACACTAAGTTTTAATTAAAAAATGAATATAGTCTGGTGACTATGTTTTCAACAGTTCCCAAATCTATAATAATTTTTAAAAATGAGACTCTTTATATTCCTGAGTAATAATTAGAGCAAAGAACCCTTAAAGAAGGCTGTCAAAACAAAATAACATTTATGTTCAAATGTATCAACAAGCCAGTTTCCTCTTGGTGAAGCTGGAGCTGAGTTGTTTCCTGTTGTGGTTCAAATACAGTGGAACAGATAATGCATGAGAAGCTAGAAGCTAGGCTGACCATCTGCTCTACACTCTCAAAGGAACCTGTCCATTCTTCCTACATCCATTGTTGTCTACGGAGCAAACCCTCTCTGTAGGGCTCTTTGAGTCTTCTCCTAGGTAATGAAACAAGTAATATTTCATAAACCTTAGCATTTACAAAGGTTTTCCACATACCCAGCCGTCCCTCTGTAAAGCTGATCATCTCATTTTAAAGTAGAAATAGACTGGGACTCAGGAAGTTAAATGTGATGCCCACAGTCAACAGTTAGTTGTAGTGCTGGATGTGAACTCATTTCTTCTAACTCCCAGGTATTTTCTACTATGAGCAACTGTTAAAAATTATGCAGGACAGCCATATAACTGCAAAGACTCAAAACTAGTTCAGCTCACACATTTGTGGAGGATCTCCTCCCATTGACAATGGTTGTTGTCTTTTCCCTCTCCCTGTGAAAAAGAGAATCGGGTTGGTTCTGTGTCTTTGAGCTCTTAGGTATATATTTCTAGGTTTGATCTCTAACTACTTTCAGCCTATGTAAGTAGCTCTATGGCCATGGGTAAAACACTTAATCTCTCAGAGCCATTCCCCTACGTTTAAAACAAGGGTCAGATTAGCCCACCTTTTAAGACCCTTTTTGTCTCAAAATGTCATAAATGCTGATATTTACTGAGCACTTGCAGACCAGGCACTGTTTTCAACCCTCTCTGTGCCTTATCTCATTCACTTCTCTTAACAGCACTCTGAGATGGGTGCTCTTGCTGCTTTTGCAGATTAGAAGTCAGAAGTTCAGATAAATTTAGTAACTTGCTTGAGGTTACATGGATAAAAGGTGGTCTGTCTGATTCCCAAGCCCAACAGCGTAACACTGTGCTATGCAGCCTCCCACTAGGCTACACACTGTCCTACTACTTATTGTCTAATAGGTGCTCCTTTTCCAGTTACCAAGACTTACACCTTTATTAGCACCTTTACCAATAAATTCCTAGTATGGAAAGCCCTGGGCTTGGTTTGAGGGCTGGGAGGAAGTTGAAGACTTGGCCCCATCTCCAAGGAGCTCTATCTTTAGCAGTGGGAATAGTTCACACTTCCTCTCCTCATTTGAAATCCAAGCCATCCTTTAAGGATCATTTTAGGTTTCTCTCACACTAATGTTCTTCCAGCTCAGAAGTGTAAATGAGCGCTGGAAAGCAGGTAGTGGGAAGAAAAACTTCCGTCACTGAGCAGCTTTTACAGAAGCAGTGAGTTTTCAACAATTTTTAAACATAATGTTGAACAATGGTTGTATAAGAACATGATGAAAAGATGTCAGAGGAATCAGCGTGCAAGTCACGCCATCAGGCACGTAGTGAAGATGGTTCAGGGAGGAGGTCTGAGATGGGTGTCTCATGTGGTCCGGCCCCACTGCAAACGCTCTGCCCAGGCCCCTGGCACTAGGACCTGATCTCTCCTCTGCTTCCTCTACATCCCATACTGATCTCTACATCCTTTTAAGTTTTTTGGCTCCCAAAGTCTGAACTAAACAAATAGCATTTTAAACCATTTTATGCCTTTTAACTCTCAATAGAGGATCTTGATGTAATGTTTAGCACTATGCTGGGCATGTAGTAGTTGCTTAGTAAATAATATATTTTTACTTTAAATTCTAGAGAAAACACAAAGGAAATTAACTTTATAACAGAGATACAGATCATGCTTGGTACTAAATTTTAACAATTATTTTACCCCAGACGTTTAATGAAAACTAAAGGAAGTAACCCATTTCCGTAATGCCTAGTCCATATACATGCCCAAATTATAGCGATGTGACAATGGTTTGTTTATTCCATGAAGTGGGTCATCTCTCCAGGATGCTGTGCATGACGATGAGCCGGCACCAGGATTTACGCTGACACACTTGTGCGTATGTGAGTTAGTCCTTTATTGCTGACAAGGTCTCTAAGAGTAGTTGTATTTTTCATAATCATGAAGTTAGAGATACACCTTCACTTTATCTAACTCTGGCCATAAAGGTGAGGATAATTCCTTCCTAAACAATAATTTGTGGGTAAAGGGGTTCTATGAAAGCACATGTTAATGAAATAAACAGTCACCTACTTGTTAGTTGGTCTATTCACTGGCTAACTGGTCAATTTTGCCATTGCAGAGTCATCAAATCGGTTGTGACGGAGTGATCTCAGCACCTTCATACACATCTAGCTGTGCCCCCCACATATCTTTGTGGTTGAGGTTTTGACCTTATAACAAACTTGATGTGCCTCCATCACCCTGCTCATCAGTGACATTGTATGAAGGTGTGAAGGCCTGTTTCCTATACTAATGCCTTCTGTGTTATCGATTCTAAGCTAAAGTCCCATTTGGTTGTGTTTCTTCTTTTCAAACTATTAACCAATGATATTGCACATTTACTTTCTTTCTACTCTTTTAATTCAGTTGTGTATATAAAACTAATGGGGCTCTTGAAAGGAAGAGTTCCCAGTAGTAAAGGAGTCTAAACTTGTGTATGTCTTTTTAACACACTACCATGCTTCTGAGGCAGTGACTAGAGAGAAGGCACCACACTTACCTTCAAATAGAGAAGGAAGTGTGTGCAGTTCCTTGCTCCAAATAAGAAGCTAGAGAAGGCAATAGCAATGCAAGCCAGGAGCCCAGGAACCTTTCTGGACACAATTGCTCTTCCTTTTCTGATTTTGTATGTGTCATCTCATTTCTTCTTTGTAATACCTTATGAAATAGATAGCTTTAGTC
Source organism: Smutsia gigantea (assembly GCA_032199065.1). Classification (NCBI taxonomy): domain Eukaryota; kingdom Metazoa; phylum Chordata; class Mammalia; order Pholidota; family Manidae; genus Smutsia; species Smutsia gigantea. The sequence continues at coordinate 5,340 of JAVSCE010022627.1, read as the reverse complement.
CTAGCTTCTAGATAAGGAAACCGAGGCCAAAAGAGGTTAAGCAACCTACAAGGATCAAACAGCTGGATTTAAAGACAGAGTGGGAATCATTTATTTCCTAACATATAAGTTGTGGCTGTTTTTACTACCCGCGGGACATGTCCATCCTAGAGTTTCAATTATTTCATCTCTGCAACCTTCCAATTAGGAGAATCCTTAATTCAGAATGTGAAATATTTTACTTCCTTCTCCTCTGCAAGAAGAGTTAGATTTTGACAAAACAATTGGAAGACAAAGCTTCAATGCTGATGTTCCTGTGCAGCACGGAAGTATTTGTCATTGAGATACCTTCGGGTGAGTTTAGTAAACAGGGAATTTATAAGCCGAAGAAAGATGACCCAGTTGGCAGCAAGACTGGCAAAGACCCAAGATGGTCACTGTTATAGACTAGAATTGAAAAAATCAGCTCTCAATAAAGGTTGGTTCCTACGGGAATCTCAATCAGGGACATCAGGGAAAAACACATTTAACGTGTCATCAATGGCAAATGTGTTTTGGTAAAGATCTTGGAAGAGTTTATTCTTTGAAGAAAGTTATTTTGTTGAGTTGCTGTGGGAATCAGGAGATGAGAGTGGAAGCCTGGACACTGGCAGAGGCCTCAGAAAGGGAAAGTGAGGAAGGAACCTGGTCAGTGTCCATCTGAGCAAGGGTGAGAAAGTCCAGACCAGGGGATGGGTTCCAGCCTCTCAAACAGAAATGATGGCCACAAGTGGGAGAGGAAAATATAAAACGTTTTGCATGACTTATGGGAATGATTCCCCTAAACCTTACCTAAAAATCTTTGAATAAATATTCACTGTCCAATCTTCAGAAAATCCATCACCTTCAGTATTTGGAAGTCCATGCTCAGTAATAGCCCATTCCTGTTGACTAGACTGCTGTTACGTGTGGTATTTATGTTCCTAATCAAGGTTTCTGGATGATTAGTGTCAGTTTATCAGGGCCTCTTCAATCCTGGGTTTGCTGGCATGCTGTATTCCCTGGACTCCAGAATATAAAGCCTCATTGAGAACGCAAAGCTTTTCATGGTAACCCTCTACAGTTTTCTCAGCTCTAAGCCCCCAAAGCTGTTTTTACCCAACTAACCCCTGATATCGTTATTAGAAATGCCACCTTGTAGAAAAAGAGATAATGAAGCCAGAAAACATACCCTGGCCCTGATCATAGTCTTCCCCAGGTGCTGTCCATGATAAAGTCAGCTCCTCTTCCACATTTATAGCCTCCAGGTCAGTAATTTTGCATGGTGGGAATACATCACGATGGGGGTCAGCTGGAACTCACCGCACGGAAAAGGAGCCCCCTGAGCTCACTCGGGTGGAGCTCCACTGCTGCTCGTCCTCGCTCATGCCTGCTGGTTTCTGCGGGGCACAGAAGTATTTGTCAAGGTTCATCTGGATTTTACCTGGGACACCAGAGAAAGGAAGAGCCAGGACGACAGGTTACAATCTCCTGAATAGCTTTTGACAGATTATTCAGAGACATTTTAAAACGTTTTTTTCCTCACTACATCTTTAGAATAACTGAATTTATGTATTCAACAACTCATTCACTCGTTTATTCATCTATTCACTCAATAAGTATTTTGAGGGCATATGTTGTCCCAATGCTCACAGACCAATAGTATGACTAATAGAATTTCTAGTCATATTAATAAACATATATTTACAAATTGTGATAAATGTAAAAAGGAAAACAAGGCAGGGTGCTATGATGGAAGATAATTTACAGGTACATACTTTATAATGGCATCAGAGAAGTAAAAGTTTCCCTACTGGTTGAGTAGCATCGGCCAGGCAGAGTGGAGGTAATAATATCCCAGGAAGAAGGAACAGGTTGTGTAAAACTCTGAGGCGCCAAGAGCTTTGAAAGTTAGAGAAACGTAATTAAAGCAAGGAAGAATATAGTTTGAGATGAGACAGGAGAGAAAAGTCACGCAGGACCTCATGGGCCATTGTAGTGGTTTTAGAGTTCAATCTGAAGTACTGTGGGGAACCACAGCAGTGATGTGATTGCATTTGCTTTCTAACAGTTTGCTCTGGCTGCTCTTGGTGCAGAATGGATTCCAGTACAGCCAGCCCTGAGGCCACTAAGACAGCCATTGCAGTAGTCCAGGCAGGAGATGGCAGCGTGGGCTGGGTGATGGCAGTGGAGCGGAGGCAGGCAGTAGGCAGTTCAAGACTAGTTTGGAGATAAAACCAACAAAAGCTGGTGATGGATTTGAATATGAAATGGTGAAAGAGAGAAAGTTGGTGAAAAAAAAAAAAAGAAATAGCTCCCTGGTTTCTCAAATGAGCAGCTTGGGAGAAGGAGGAGGCTAGAGGAAAGGAGACTCAAAATGTCACGTTTGCAATCCCAGTAGAACATCTAATTGAAGATAAAAAGGATCCAGTTAGATACGGATTTTAAACTCAGAAAAGAGGCTTTAGCTGTATTTCATAATTTTGAATTTATGCCATATGAACGAATGAGATTATCTAATAAGAATTTCAACTATAATGATAAATAGCATTTATTGAGTGCCAGTTTCACTATGTGCCAGGTACTTATCTAAGTACATTACATATATCAACTATTTAATTTTCTCAACAAAGCCATAAGGTGCATACAATTATTACCTCCATTTTTCAGGATGATGAAATGGAAGCACACAGAAGCCAAGTGCCCAAAGTCACCCGCAGCTTGGTCTCAAGCCCAGGCGGGGTGGCTCCAGCTGCTAGAGTGAGAGGGTTAGGTCTGAGCTCTGGGGATGGCCTGCATTTAGAGGCTTCATAGAAAAGGAGGAGCTGGAAAAGGAGCCTGAAAAAGATTCTGAAGAATTAGAGGTAATCAGAAGAGTGTGGTATGATAGAAACCAGGAAATGACAAAGGAGAAATCACTCAGCTGTGTCACACACTGCTGATGCCAGGTTAGATGAGGACTGAAATGTGTTCTTTGGATCGAACAGCAGGCAGTCATTGGTGACTATGGCCAGAGCGATTCTAGTAGAGTTATTTGGGTGGAAGTCAGGTTGCTGTGAGTTGAGTAGTAAATTGGCAGCGAGAACTTACAGTCAGAAGGTTTAGAATAATTTCAAGGAACTGGATGCCAGGGATTAGGGAGGAGGACAATAGCTGAAAGGGGGCCAAGAAAAGATTTTTTTATATATGGAAGTAATAAAACATGCCTGAACACTGCTCAGAGGGATTAGTACAGTGGAAACATCCAAGGTTGAGCGCTCAAGGTCCCTGGAGGGGCAGGCTGAGTGGGATGCAGAACAGATCGAATGGAGACAGTAGTCTTTGAGGAGGGGAGGAAGGATGCAGACACTGCAGTGTCTGGTGATCTGGTGGTGTGAAAATAGAGCAGTTCCCATTTTTCAATGAAGTGTGTGCTAAAGGCCATCACCTAATGAGCTGATAAAGTGACTGTTATGAATGTATAGTAGGCGTGCCTAGGGAGAACTCTTTCTTTCTATGCTATATGAAGCACACAGATAAAAGCACAGTTGAGTATTACTTTTCTAATCTCACCGTACACTAGGTGCTGATATTTGCATCCTTTAAGCTCATTGGTTTTAAGAAGATACTAGACCAGTCAGTAGCCTGTAAGATCCTTGGTAGGAATCAAGTCTTATTCTACCTGGTATTCGAAGTTCCTAGGACTAAACCTGTCACTTAGCAGGCCTTCAAAAATGTTTGATGTATAAATGAAAGAAGAACTATAAATTTAAAAATGAAGTATTATATCTAGATACAAAATCGTATCCATGCAATAAAACCATTTTACTTCGAAAATTGATTTACATTGGTTTTGAAGTAATCCAAATTAATTTAAATACAAGTGAGAATAAATAGTGTTCTAGGCAACAGTAAAGGTATCAGGAGATACAAATTCAGTGAAGCATCTTGACCGTTTTCTACTGAAAAGTACATACAGAACAACAACATGGTATGGTTGTTATGGAATAGTCCAGATGATTAGTTTTAACTGCTAAATACATGAACAGTATTCATAAATTCTCTCCAGTTTTTGGGAAGAATGCTTAAAAATTTTTTTTGAGATTATTTAAGGATTTTTTGGTTGTTTAAATTTTTTTTGAGATTGTCAAAGAAGAGGTCAAAGATTATAGCAGGTATCTATCTGCTTGTCTGTTATACTTTAACCAAGGCTTCCCATCTGGAACTACAATTATGGTGTTTAAAAAATATGTGTGTCTTCTGTTTATTTGGTGCTCTTATCTTGAAAGGAGACAGAACATCCTTGGAAATCACTCAGTTTTCTGTAACATCCAAACTCACTTCTTTCAGGAACTCATTTCCTATGTGGATGGTTTGATCTGTTTGCTTCCTTTTTTCAACTGCTAACAACTCTTGCTTCTTTCTTTTGCCTAAACCTCGTAGGGGAAGGGCAGGAGCTGTAACTGAGAAATTTAGTAAATCTCTTAATTTGTTAGTAATTCTGATGAAACAGTCAGAAGAAGAGGTCAAAATAATGACAAAAATGAGGGAGGAGAAATCTGTGGGAATTAGCTGTTGTTGTCCCCTGCCATGTATCAGTGAGGACTGAAGAGTTAACAGATCATTCATTGACTTAAGTATAAAGAATTTTGAAATTCCATTGTTCTCTTTGTCTAACACACACACACACACACACACACACACACACACACACACACACACACGTGTTGTTGTCCCCTGCCATGTATCAGTGAGGACTGAAGAGTTAACAGATCATTCATTGACTTAAGTATAAAGAATTTTGAAATTTCATTGTTCTCTTTGTCTAACACACACACACACACACACACACACACACACACACTCATTTCTCCCTCTCTTGCTCATCAGAGATAATATACATTAAATGATGTTATTGAAATGACAGTGCTAATGATTCTTACCGTCTGCTAGGTAACCAGGCACGTACAGAGCATGACTCCCTGGAACCGAGTGTGCTAGGCCACCAACACTGGGAGAGTGACTGACATGCACTTTCAAGCTATGTCTACCATTTACAGTGAAGGAGAAAAAATACCTTGAGTAAATTCCATCATTTTTTATAATATCAGCACCTGCATATATAAAAAAGCTCAGTGTCAACATTTGTCTTCAATTGATTTCTAGTACCTATTTATAAAAAATAAGATTTATTCCCCTTTTAGCATATGCACTTGGGCTAAGCAATACATCTCACTATGCTTTGGAGTCTAGGCCCTTCTGCCATTCAGTCATTCCCATTTTAGCATATGCACTCATGTTCATAGCTACTTTTGGTATTGTCAAATGGTTAAAATTCCAATGGTCCATAATTTCTTAACATCT
>JAVSCE010022626.1:0-203121 GCA_032199065.1 Smutsia gigantea | reverse complement strand
GAACAAAAACCACATGATCATCTCCATAGATGCTGAAAAAGCATTTGACAAAATTCAGCATCCATTCCTGATTAAAACTCTCAACAAAAAGGGTATAGACGGCAAGTACCTCAACATCATAAAGGCTATATATGACAAACCCACAGCTAACATCATACATAACGGCAAGACGCTGAAAGCTTTTCATCTAAGATCGGGAACAAGACAAGGATGCCCCTCTCTCCACTGTTATTCAACATAGTACTGGAGGTCCTAGCCACAGCAATCAGACAAAACAAAGACATACAAGGCATCCAGATTGGTAAAGAAGAAGTCAAAATGTCACTATTTGCAGATGACATGATACTGTACATAAAAAACCCTAAAGATTCCATTCCAAAACTACTAGAACTAATATCTGAATTCAGCAAAGTTGCAGGATACAAAATTAACACACAGAAATCTGTTGCTTTCCTATACACTAATGATGAACTAACAGAAAGAGAAATCAGAAAAACAATTCCATTCACAATTGCATCAAAAAGAATAAAATACCTAGGAATAAACCTAACGAAGGAAGTGAAAGACCTGTACTCTGAAAACTACAAGACACTCCTAAGAGAAATTAAAGAGGACACTAACAAATGGAAATGCATCCCATGCTCTTGGCTAGGAAGAATCAATATTGTCAAAATGGCTATACTACCTAAAGCAATCTACAGATTCAATGCAATCCCTATCAAACTACCAACAGCTTTCTTCAATGAACTGGAACAAATAATTCTAAAACTCATATGGAACCACAAAAGACCCCGAATAGCCAAAGCAATCCTGAGAAGGAGGAATAAAACAGGGGGAATTACACTCCCTGACTTCAAGCTCTACTACAAAGCCACAGTAATCAAGACAATTTGGTATTGGCACAAAAACAGACCCACAGACCAGTGGAACAGAATAGAAAATCCAAACATTAACCCAAACATATACAGTCAATTAATATTTGATAAAGGAGCCTTGGATATACAATGGGGAGATGACAGCCTCTTCAGCAGCTGGTGTTGGAAAAACTGGACAGCTACATGTAAGAGAATGAAACTGAACTACTGTCTAGCCCCATACACAAAGGTAAACTCAAGGTGGATCAAAGACCTGAATGTAAGTCATGAAACCATAAAACTCTTAGAAAAAAACATAGGCGAAAATCTCTTGGACATAAACATGAGTGACTTCTTCATGACCACATCTCCCCGGGCAAGGGAAACAAAAGCAAAAATGAAGAAGTGGGACCATATCAAGCTGAAAACCTTCTGTACAGCAAAGGACACCATCAGTAGAACAAAAAGACATCCTACAGTATGGGAGAATATATTCATAAATGACGTATCCGATAAGGGGTTGACATCCAAAATATATAAAGAACTCATGCACCTTAACAAACAAAAAGCAAATAATCCAATTAAGAAATGGGCAGAGGACATGAATAGACACTTCTCTAAAGAAGAAATTCAGATGGCCAACAGGCACATGAAAAGATGCTCCACATCGCTAATCATCAGAGAAATGCAGATTAAAACCACAATGAGATATCACCTCACACCAGTGAGGATGGCCAACATCCAAAACACAAACAACAACAAATGTTGGCGAGGATGTGGAGAAAAGGGAACCCTCCTACACTGCTGGTGGGAATGCAAATTAGTTCAACCATTGTGGAAAGCAGTATGGAGGTTCCTCAAAAAACTCAAAATAGAAATACCATTTGACCCAGGAATTCCACTCCTAGGAATTTACCCTAAGAATGCAGCAGCCCAATTTGAAAAAGACAGATGCAGCCCTATGTTTATTGCAGCACTATTTACAATAGCCAAGAAATGGAAGCAACCTAAGTGTCCATCAGTAGATGAATGGATAAAGCAGAGGTGGTACATATACACAATGGAATATTATTCAGCCATAAGAAGAAAACAAATCCTACCATTTGCAACAACATGGATGGAGCTAGAGGGTATTATGCTCAGTGAAATAAGCCAGGCGGAGAAAGACAAGTATGAAATGATTTCACTCATATGTGGAGTATAAGAACAAAGAAAAATTACTGAAGGAACAAAACAGCAGCAGACTCACAGAACCCAAGAACGGACTAATAGCTACCAAAGGGAAAGGGACTGGGGAAAATGGGTGGGAAGGGAGGGATAAAAGGGAAAAAGGGGCATTACGATTAGCAGATGCAATGTTGGGGGGGCCTGGGGAGGGCTGTACAACTCAAGAGAAGACAAGTAGTGATTCTATAGCATCTCACTACGCTGATGGACAGTGACTGTAATGGGGTTGGTGGGGGGGGACCTGATGAAGGGGGTAGTTTAATAACCATAATATTGCACGTGTCTTTGTAGGATAATGATACCAAAATAAATTATAAAAAATAAATAAAAAGCAAAGAAAAAAAGAAATGCATGGACTGGCTTACTCATCTCTGCAGTGAGATGCCCCAAGCAGCCGGCCAGGCCAAATGATGACTCACAGAGGACCCTTCATCTCGGTGGTACAGTGGGGATCACTGATCCTGCCTGCCAGGCTCACCCACTGCGACCTCTGTGTTACACCCCAAATATCTACAATCTAGCCTCTGCCTCCTGCTGCCCGCCCCTCCACTGCCTGTCTCACTGATGGTCACCAGACCTCTTTGAGAGCATTGGGCTTATCTCTGCCTTGACCCAGGGCTACTTCGTGCAGATGGAAACCTAAATATGCTTACAACCCTCCCCTGCCTGAATCTCTATTTCATGCTGGAAACAGGGTAAGACAAGGCCCCCTGATCAGCCTGGGGTAGGACAGTGGCCACCTCTGGCACTAAACTGCAGCACCCCACCATATGGTGAACTCCTGTATCCTGGAAAAGCCCAGCAGCACCCCCACCACACTGTACTCTACACCAAGGACTGGTACATCCATGTGTCTGTCTCCCTCAGTGGTCTACAAGTCCCTCAGGGGAAGGACCACGTGCCCCTCATTGTTATGTGGCTGAACCATGCAGGCCACCACCATGCACAGCGGGTGCCAGGGGTAGGCCACTGCGTGGAACCCAGACACCTGTCTGCCCATGGCCACCCCTGGCCATTATTACCTCCTTCTCCAGCAGTGAGGTCAGCTCATGAGTGGAGAGTTGGTCACTTCCAACCTCGGAGGAGGATAGCTGCAGGGGGGCGATGGGAACCTGCTTCTCCTCCCGAAGAGGGGTGGTCTCCACCTGATGCCACCGCTGCTCGATCTCCACGTGGACATTCTGTGTCTTGAGGTCAGTGGCCCCAGGCAGCCCTGGGCTCCGGTCGACCTCCATCCGCAGGGCTGCGTCGGTGCCTGGCCCGTCCACAGCATCGAGCGTCCCGATGCGCCTGCGGCGTTCTTCCCGTCGCCGCGCGCGCTCCCGCTCCATCTCCCCTGGCTCTGCCTCAGGGTGGGCGTCGAAGGGCGCTGTGGCACTAGCCCTCTCCTGAGCCAACGCCTGCTGGATGGGGCGGAACTCGGCCCAGTCAAAGGTCTTGGAGCGCCCCTCCCGCCTCCGCTCCCGAGCCCGGCTCCTCCTCTGCTCAGGGTCTGGCTCTGCATGCTCTGTCTCCTGCTTTTCACTGGGCCTCCGGCAGGTCTCAAAGGAGGAGCTGCTCCAGTTCTGTCCTTCTGGCAACGAGCTGGGGACAATGAATAGCCCATCAGGTGTGGCTCCTAGTGATGGCTGCCCAGCCGGGTAGAGGGCCAGCTCCACCATCCTCAACCATGCTCCCATCTCAGCAGTGGCCCCACTGGGTCGGGAAGAAAGAATACTCTGCTCTACCCCATCGACACTTCCTCAGAGGGAACCCAAATCAGGTTCTGAGTGGGGATGGGAAAGAAAGAAACGTACATGGCCCAGAGGTTTCCAGAAGGACATAAGAGGGTTCCCTAACTGCAGAGTACCCTGTCACTGGAATGATGGAGCAAATATGGGCCCTGCCCAGCTCAGAGCCAAGGCCCAGGGCTCCATTCAGGCTGGGCTGGGCAGGGCCACCATCCAAGAGAGGCCGTGAGGGAGGCAGTCCCAGCGGCACATGTACACTGGACAAGGCTCATGAATGACCACATAGGACATCAGGATGACATGGGAAGCCGAGAGCAGCCACAAGGCTGTGGCCTGCCACTCTCTCCAGGAGAGGACGCAGCTCAGGCCCATGCCTCTGATGCCTGCATCTAATGCATTTTGGGACTTGGCCTCGTAGCACTAGAAAATCCACATTTTCCACAAACTGTAAAAGCCCACCTGGCACAAACACAAATGCTGGAAATATACTGGGGGAGGGCAGGCACCCCCACTGACTCGGAGACATGCTGATTCTGAAGTTAGTTCTAGTCCAGAAGACAATCACCAGATCAACCTTCCTACCAAACAAAGCCTGGTCCCTGTGGGCCCAGAGACTCCACATGGAGCCAGTGCCCAAGTGTGGAAGGGAAGCAGAATGTCAGACAGATGCCCATCCCATGAGCACAGAACATGCATGTGCTGGAGTGATCTTCACACATACTCTGAGGTCAAAGCCATAGGCCTGCCCTGCATCATCCCAAAGCTGACTCCTCCCAGCTGGGACCCTTGACCTGCAGCCCTGGGCTGGCTGGGACGTGGTGGGCAGGTGAGTGCCAGCAGCCGGGAGGACCCCAGGACTGCGCTGTCAGCCCTGCCCTGCGGAGCCCACAGCTGCCTTGGGAGAGAAGCCCACGTCACCTTTCTCGCTTTGCTATGGGGGCCTCCCCAAGGTGCCTGGAGAGAACACGGGCCTTGTAAGGCTTCAGCCTCTGCTCCTGACTGGGACAGTCGGGGGCAGCTACTGAGGCCACCACGAGACAGCCCCTTGATGGCAGGGTGCCCCCTTCACCTTGGTGCATGGGGCACTCCACCAAAGAACAAGCCAGCTCTCCTAATGGGACACCTGAAGGCCTGTCCTGGCCAGCAATTCCTGGTCTTACCAACTCAAGAACAACTCAGGATTCTGTTCCTTTAATATATGAAGGAATGAGCAAACACTGCCAACAGACACAGGAAAGAAGGAAGAAAGAGGTAGTTGGACTCTCTTTCTGCTGTCTTGTTTATGCTTGTGAATGCTTAGTGTTCACAGTGTTCACGAGAAGGGAGGCAAGGATCTGGCAAAGATCTGGCATGGCCACAGCTACCCCAGGCACCTGGGTGTGATGGCCCCCAGGTATGACTTCCAATAAGAAATACACTTGCAGATTGGGGTATGGGTGGGGACTTGATAATATGGGTAAATGTAGTAACCACATTGTTTTTTCATGTGAAACCTTCATAAGAGTGTATATCAATAATACCTTAATAAAAAAAATACACTTGCAGAATCATTCAAACTACACAAACTGGAAAGTGTAAAAGAGGTTCTCGGGACAGGCGAAGGCTCTGCAGCCTTGAGGTGAGGACAGCGGAGTTCTGAGCATCAGAGAACCAGCCCAACACTGGACTCTTCTCCCTTTTAAACTGAAAACAGCAAGTTTCTGATCTTCAGGGCAGGAGGAGGAGGGCACGCAGTGAATCATGAAGTGTACAAATCATGGAGTGTTATTACCATAAGTGAGAACACAATTTTCCAACTTGGGCTCCAGCACCTGGAGTTTCAAAGAGAAGTTTTCCCTGGTTGTACGGAGATCCAACAGATGTTGGAGTTGGGCAGAAAGACCAAGAAAAAAAAGCAGTGTGGTGCCTGTGAATGCAGCATCCAGGGCTGCCTTCCCTGACTGGCACATAGCTGCCAGAGAGGCCTGCACCCTGGCCAGGGGGAGATTCACCCCAAGTTCAGTTCTGATGTAGGCACAAACACGACCTGCATATCCGGGCTTGAAGGACGAAAGGTAAGCTGAAGCAGGAAAAACAGGAAGCCAAAAGAAGACTGAGTGGGGACAGCCGACAGCAGGACAAGGGTGGGAAGGGAGAAGCTCTGCTGGGACAGACACAAGCCCAGGTCCCAGAACAGCAGGTCCATAAAGGAGTGAGGCAGTGGCACCCTGACCATTTTACCTCGTCACGTCTGGGGCTGAGGTCGGGTGGACGTGCTTCATGATGGTCTGGATCCAGTTCCGCCGGATTCCAGACGTCATAGCAGAGAGGGTGAACTCGCCCTCCTTTGTCTACAAGGTAGACAAAGACAAGGTGTTATTGGTGGCTTCACCTCCCCACCCCAAAGGAAGGCCTACAGGGAAGACTGTGGCCAGTGGCTGTCTATGTGCCCCACTTGGGATAAGCAAGAGCTGGAGAGCAAGGAGAGCAAAGCTGCGGACACTCATCTGCTTTTATGGTAATGGCAAACTCCAGCACCCATTCACCAAATACCTGTTAACCCCCTGCACTGGGGCCACTCACCCTGCCAGCAAGTGAGGAATGGCCACTGGCACCACACAAGCGGAGGGGTGGGACGCGTGGGTGGCGTTCTGTGTGGAGGCCATGCCCTGCCTCTGCACCTGTGAGCTCCCACGTGGTGGAAGTGAGGGTGCCAGCACTGTTCTTTAAGCTGCTCAGGCTACTTGCAAAGGAACCAGTGAGACCTGATGGGAGATGAGCTCGCCAAGGCAGTTCTGGGAGGGGCAGTGTACTTCTAGGGGCCAGAACACAAGAGCCTGTGCGCTGGGCCGCAGCGCTGCACAGCGCAGCTCAGACCTGGCCCCGCCCTCCCCCGCAGGCCCGTGCCCCAGCACACCTCCGCCATCAGTTTCCCTGGGTGTAAGCCCACGTGGGGTTACCTCTGGGCTCTGTGAGGATGCTGGCCCCTTCTGTCCCAGTTCTCTCTGTACCCCGACTTACTCATTCTCATCCCTGGGTGTTTCCAGAGCCTTACCTCAGTGATCTCCGAATTTCTTCCTAAGACCTCACCTCTCACCTTCAGTGAACTCTTTCCCAACACTGGGCCCACGCTCTGGCTGCTTGCCTAACGTTCTTAGAGAGCCTGTCATGGCCTCAAACTGCCATCAGCCAGTACTTCAGAGGCTCCCCTCCTTCTGCAGGAGGCTTGCCATACTCTGGGACACACGACCTCAGCCCTGCCCCCTCCCTCACGAGGCTGGAGCCCCAGCTCCTCACAACGCCTTGCACTGCTCCTTTCTCTCCTTGCCCACCATCTCTGTGCCTGCCTGCTTGGCCTCCTGTGTCTACCTTGCCTCCTCCAGACCACTCTGCCCATGCTGCCAGGTGTGTCTTACTAAGACAAGGCCACCTCATGTCTTCCATCATGTTTCAGGGCTCTCTACAATTCCAGGACAAGACTGACTCTCAACCTGACACTCAGGGCTCCCAAAGAACCACCCTGACCCAGCTTCTGCCCTCAGCTCCTGGCCTTGCCTCTCAAGATTCTTTAGTTCTTGGGCTGAGCCCCTCCAGGAAGTTGCCCTGCTATGCTGAAAGCAGTCTCTCCTGAGTCACAACCTTCAGTACATGGGGCTCACGGAAAAGCAGCACAACTTGGGAGAAGCTCACTGCCCCCAACCAACGGTAAAGTGAAGAGGGGTCAGATTGATGGGTGAGATCAGCCAGAGGGTACAGGTGACTCGGAAACACCCTTGTCCATGATGAGGAAAGCAGGTGGATTCTCAGCAAACTAGCACCCATGTGGTTCAGGTCATAGTGTCATTGCATAGAAAGTAACCCTAGAACAATTAAGTTGTAACCTGCTCAGTGATGGGAGCTGACTTAGTGAGAGACCACCTCTTACTTCCAGGATGCCCTGCCCAGAGAAACCTGTTCTTTAGGATGGGCAGGTGGGTGAGGGGCAGGGCCCAGAAAGCCAGAACTTGCCACTGTCTCCAGTGCTGTCCAAAGAGAGGAGGCTCAGGGTCTAGTTCACTGAGCATGTCTACTCATCCTGTAGGGATGAGGGGCAGAAGAGTGTCACAAAGGGCTGGCAAAGGCCACCAAGACCCACCAGCTCATGCCCTGGAGCCAGATCACTGGTACAACTTCCACCTGTGATGTGGTGCCCACACAGATAGCCCACATGGAGGGAATGCACTGACCAGCAGCACGGTGGGCTGGCAGCTGGCTCTCCCCTTATAATGAATTCACTGGCCTTTGGCTCTGAGCCTGTCTCCTCTAAGTTTGGTTACTACAAGTCAGTCCTGATGTCCCTGATCTCCTGAGTTTCTGGGCCCAAAGATCTGAAGGTATGACCCTGTTAAAGGTGACCCTACTGGAATTCTAGCCCCCTCTGAGAAACCAAGTCCTGGAACATGCCTCCATGGCAGCAGCTCTGCCAGGCTACTTGCTACTTATCAGGCACTCCCCCAAGTATGGCTCTTGTAAGGAAGAATTAGCTTTGCCCAGAGAGAGGTCTGGCCTTTGTCTCAGCTCTTGAGAGGTAACCTGTGAGACCCTGTTCTTCAGATGGGGCTAGTCATGCAGAAAGCCCAGCCATGGAGTGATATGGCTGGGGCTTTGGGCCATGCGCAACCAGCCAGCTGCCACGGGAGGGTTGCAAATTGTGCTCGACCACATGGGCACTAACTCAGTCGCGAGAGCTATGGGACTTCAGTGACATTCTGGCTGCTGAGACTTGGGGGAGCTTCCTGGGCTGGAAGCTCTGTGTATTGCCACACCTGAGAGGGTAACATATCCCTGAGGACACGAAAGCTTCCTGTTTAGGGCCCTCCCAGCCCAGCTCTCTTTGGGTCCCTTCCTCTGGTTGGTTGGTTCTGATTTGTAGCCTTCTGCTGTAATAACTACAGTTGTAAGTACAGTGCTTTTCTGTGTTCCAAGTCATTCTGGCTAATTCTTGGACCAGAGGGCAATTCTGGGCACTGGTCCCAAATTTGCAGTTGTGTCAGAACGAGAGCAGACTGTGCCCTAACCTTGAGCCTGGCTGCCTCTAGGTAGCCCTTGGGCCATCAGCTTTGATGAACTGCCCAATGAGAACCGTTTCATTTGTCCAATCAGATTATTTTTTTCTGAAGGGTGGGGCAATGCCCTCATCTCAGTCCTTGACAAGGTTGTGGGAAAATAAAGGACCTTGAGTGGATGAATGAATGTACAAATAAAACAGTGAGTGAGTAAGAACCTGGTGCTCTGCGAGTTAAACAAGTAGCCCTTTCATTCTTACTCTCCATATCCCTGGTGCCTATCCTTCTAACTCACCCAAACTTCAGTGTTTAAGAAAAAGGAAGAACCTTTGGTAACAGAAATATAAACAGTATTGAGAAGACAGACACTGATATGTAACTTTTGTTCAGAGAGCAAACTGAGGGTGGGCTTGGGTGCTGCAGGACAGACAGGACAGTGTACCAACCCCGAGGAGAACATGTGTCTGCCAGGCATGCAGGTCAGGCCTGCCCACAGCTGTCCCCCAATCAGGACATCAGGCTCTTGGAGAAATGTCCCAGCCAGCCAAGCTCGTGCCTCCCACCTCCACACCATGCCTGTCTCCGAACTCTGCCCCAGGCTCACGTGTATCTGAAAGCCGTAGTTTCTCTGGACTGGATACTCTGTGACATCGTAACAGGTAGACAAGTCGATTTCCCCATCCAAGTCAGCTGCCTGCAGAGAGAAATGAGAGGGTCTTGAGAGATTTAGAAAGTAAGAGGAGCTACTTTTTCATGTTAACTTATTTTTAATGGGCAAACACACTCCTGAGCCAGGATGCTACCTACCCTCCACTACCCAAAGCACCAACACCACCATTTACCCTGTGCATACTGCCCCTATACTGGGGATTCTCAAACGTAATGTCAAAACCCCTTTATCCTTTTAAAAATCTAGGACCCCAAAGAGTTTTTTTTATGTGGGTTTTGTCTATTGATCTTACCATATTGTAAAGTAACTGAAAAAAAGTAAACATATTTACTCACTCAAGAACATGAATAATTTCACTTTTAAAAATCTTAAGAGATTTTTGCCAACTTCTTTAATGCCTGGCTTCTAAGTACAGTTGGACTTTCATGTCTGTTTCTGTATCAATCTGCTCAATACATTATTTTGATTAAAGTATATGAGGACAGTCTGGCCTGACACAGATATAGAGTTGGCAAAGGAGATGTATTCTAATGTTTTCTTCAGATAATTATGACTATTCTTCTTTGACAAGTGGTGGTTTCCTTTTCTCCCCTAGTTGTATTGGGAAATAACTGACATACGTCATTGCATAAGTTTAAGGCAGACAGCATGATGGTTAGATTTACACATATTGTGAAAAGTGATGGTTTCTTAAAGGTTGACTGCAAACTGGAAATCTGAAATCATATCAGAGAATGTTCTGTACTTTGTTACATTGGAACTCAGTTTTATCCTGCCCTCTTGATGCACCTTTTACCACGCATGGTTTTGTAACATGTACTGGGCACCTGGAAGACACTGAGTTAGGCGCATCTCCAAAATGTTGACACATTTTATTATACATATCAAAACATCACATCTGTTAGTATCACTGTCTATTTCATCAGGAGAGTCTGTAAGTAAAGGGAAGCTGTCAAGTTCTGATGGTGAACACGGTTTTCCAAAGTTCCAATTATGTTTGAGAGGTCAAACTGTATGATGGGCAATAGATTCTGTCAGTTTTCTTTGAAAAGACTCACTTGGTTCATTTTCAAGAAAAAGTCTCAAACACCCAAACTGAGTGACCATTTGTCTGTGGATCACTCTTTCAAGTAAAGGCGGTGTTCTGAGAAAAGTTCAGCCAGCAGTGGTAATGGGGACATGGGTGCCTCTCCATGAGACAGCCATCATACTCTGGTATGCAGAAGTGACTCACCTTACCGCCCATTTCCAATCACAGAATACTACAAAAATGAGTATTCAAGGATTGGGACTTCATTTAGTAACTTTTACTGGCCTGTCAAAGCCATGAGAGAGTGGCACTGAAGGACACATGGGTGGGGCCATCTGCTGCCATGGCCTGACCCCGCTAAGGTGCCTGCGGTCCCTCCCACTAAGGCTCCCACTGTCAGTGCAAACTTCCAATGCAGTGAGAAAAGGACGCATCATTCCAGTTTTATAGCAACAGTTTTGAGTATCCCACCCTCTCTGACAGGGTCCCCAGAACCCACTCTGGCAAGAGCTGCCTTATGCATGGACAGTCAGACACTTCCACCTGCTCCTGCAGTCCCCGGCCTCAGGCACCACCACAGGCCCGCCACACACACTACTACTACTAGTCCACATTACCTTGTATCACTAGTATCTTTTCACCACAGTTCATAAAGAACTTAGTATTTTTTAGGGTCAGGGTACATAAATACGGTTGGCCCCTGAACAATGTGGGGGTTAGGGGCACCAACCCCCACACTGCCAGAAATTTGACTCCCCCCAAACTTAGCTAACAGCTTATTATTGACCGGAAACCTTACTGACAACATAATTAACACCTATTTTGTATGTTTTATGTATTATGTACTATATTCCTATAATATAGTAAGCTAGAGAAAAGGTGTTTTCCAAATTGTCACAACCAAAAATGTTTCCAATATATTTACTGAAAAAAAACCCCAACCTCCCATGTAAGAGGACCAATGCAATTCAGATCTATGTTGTTCAAGGATCAACTGCACATGTAACCAGCTCCCTGATGGTAGATATTCAAGTTCTTCCCAATCTTTTGCTATCACAGAAGAGCAGGAACAATCAGCCTGAGACATGGGAACATACCTGAGGGACTCTTGGAGTGCAATGCAAGGGAAAAGTAGGCACACAAACTTGCCAAATTGCTCAAAAAAGATCTTTTTTTTTGGTAGGTGAAGAAAAAAGAGCCCCTTCTGGTTGGTCTTTGACCATGGAATCAGGACCATCAACTGGGCCAACCAAATTCATCTGCTCATCCTATCCTTGTCCAGAAGACAGGGACAAGATGTGTAGTTCAATTCTTTGAAAGACTCAATTCACCATAAAATCTCCCTGTAGAAAAACACAACAGCTCATACTGAGTTTTAAAATAAGACATTTTCTAGTGTTTTTCAAAGAACAGAGAAAAGAAAAAGTTGCTGAAGCCCACAGTCCCAGGTGCCTAAAGCAGGGCCTCAAGAGCCCAACACAGGCAGGACCCAATCACAAGAACATTGAAGGCTAACAGTGCCCTCCCTGCTCAGACTTCCCACTAGACCTGGACTGGGGACTCTAGATGGCCACACAGACACCCATCAACAGACAAAGGAGAAGCAGGAGGAACCAGGGGCAGGCTGGATGCCCCCAGGTGCCACTGGACCCCTTCAGCTGCCTCTGCAACAGGGGCGAACTCAAGACACTCACCTCCTCAGCCACCGAATCCCTGTAGTATCTCAGGCTTTGATCAGCAAGGACAAACCAGTGTTTCTTCCACTAAAAGAGAAGGAAAACAAGACTCAACTACCATGCAGCCCACTTACTTCTCCAAGGTGACCCGCAGCCAGTCCTGGGGCACCCCCCAGAGCACAGGTAAAGCAAAGGGCAGGCAGCCCCTCCCGCGAGTGGTGGACACACACAGGACTCTGCTTAGGCCCCAGGCAGCCATGCGTGCTTGACCTCAGGGCACTTGCTGAGTTGCGGCTCCCTGTAACCCACAGTGGTGTGGCTGGTGAACAGCGCTCCGCTGCCCTCAATCTCAGCTCCAGAGGCTGCAGAGGTGGGTGGGCCCTCAGCACTGAAAAGTGGTGTGAAAATGGCATCTCCACCCTAAGGTAGCTGTCTGTGAGCCACAGCCACTGGCAGGTTCAACAGAGGGGCGCGCCCACCTGCAGCCAGCAGGATCAAACCAACCAGCCAGAGTCCCAAGTCTTCACTGTAAGTAGCAAGGAGGCAGACTTGAGTCTTCAGGCAAGGCCAAGGGGATTGATATGGAGGAGAAAGAAACACAGGAGGTTTCGGCACAATCACTCAGAAAGCAGAAAGAGGAGCTTGGGAGTGGGGGTTTGGGGCCTCCGGTGGGACCTAGCAGGCTCTTCTTCCTGCCTCCTTGGAGGCCTGGCCTTCTGTCCCAGGCAGGATCAAGGTGGAGCTGGCAGGTCCAGCTGCAAATGGCTCTTCCTGCTCACATCTGACAGTGGCTCTTCCCAGGACCACGGCCAAGCTGGAGACTGAGCGGGCACAGCTGTGTGGTCCTTGGCGGCTATCCACCTGGCTGCCACTCCAAGCCACCCCCACAACCAGGGACTTTCACTGTTCCTGGGAAGCCCGGGCTCTCAGGGAACCTTTGGGAAGATCACCAGGTGGGGACTAGTGTTGTAGGATATCCCTATGGCTTAAGGCTCAGACTGCTGCTGGGTACAGATGAGCAATCTATCACACTGGCAGCAGACACACCTAGCTGGTGCCTCTCCACTGGCCCCCACCTGACAGAACTGGGGTGGGACAGCTGCATGTCTCCCTTCTCTGAGAAGGTGTGGTTTGTGGTCACAGGACTGGTCCAGGAGACAAGGGGCATGCTGGAGGTGGGCAGATGGAGCCAGAACAAGGCCAGCAGGACCTCACACCTGCTTCCTGGCCCGCCAGGAGCACAGCAGCCCCAGACACTCACCTGGCCATCCTCGTACTGCTTGGTCAGCCAGCCTTTCTTGAAATTCAGCAGGTCAGGCTGGGAAAGGGAGAAAAAAGAACAGTTCAGAGGAAAGCACTGCACTGAGGCATCCTGGTCGTGGGCAGGGGGTGATCAAAGGGGCAGGCACTTCTGCCCAGATGAGGCAGGCAGCAGGAAAAGGGGTTTCTCTGTTTGCCAGATGAGCCCCGTGTGGTCCCCTGGCCCCAGTGGGTGCTGCCAGAAGGCACGCCACAGGCATGTATGTCTCTTGAGGAAGAAGATATGAGGCTTGTCGGGCTGACAGGCAGGAAGGACATGGCCCCCTGCCCCAGGGCTGCAGCAGCAGGGCTGCCGGCTATTCTGAGACAAGCCCTGCTACAGGCAGGGGCTACCTGGGAGGCTGAGAAGGGCAGCCCAGACAGTCCTCCTCAGTTTAAGTGAAGGGGAAGACCTGCAGTGGTGGCTGAAAGAATTCAGAAGCCCTCACAGAAGCCACAGGAAGACTGAGAGGAGACAGAGCAGAAGACCAAGGAGCAGGGACCATGTACTAGAGGATGAGTTTTGGTCTCCATGTCCCTACAAGAAGCAAAACCAGGACAGTAAACCAGGACAGCAGCTGGCCCAGGCCCGACAGCAGGCCCTGCACGGGGTGTGGTCCCTGCTGGTCTGTCAAGCATCTGTGTGTCCGGGGCTAAGGAGTGGCCCGAGAGTGCCTTTAGGACCACCCGCGGACCGTCTGCAGCCTGCCTGGCCTCGCCGGCGTCTCAGCACAGGCACAGGGATGGCCAGAGCCTTTGGGGACATGCACTACCCTTCCCCTTGCCCCACGTGCTCTCTTTCTAAGCCATCCTGAGCACAGACGACTGTGGCATCTCTGTGTTCGAGACTGGAAGGGAGTTAGAAGAGGTGCAAAGTGGCAGGACAACGACCAGCAATATGTGTTCTCAGAGCCTCTGCTCCAAACCCTTGAGCACAACCCAGACTCAAGGAAAAACCAAGCTTCATCCAGGTAAGAGGCTCCTGTCCTTGCCCTCCATTTCACGTTAGTGTGTGGACAGTGGCCCCACGCCCTGGGGGAGACATGGCACCAGCCCTGCACCCCTCAGAAAGCTGAGGAAAAGGCAGAGAGGAGCCGCAGATGCTCTTCACTCCTATGGCCTCTGGTGCGCCTCTCAGCTCCCCAAGGGAGTGACAGCCGGCCCGGATGCTGGCCAACCACTCCCCACGGCTGTACTCAAACCATCTGAAGCAAAGGCCTCTCTCCGTTCCTGTGCACAAGGCAAGAACTCCCATCAAAAGGGGGCTGCTGCCTCTAAAATGTCACAGAAGTAAGAGTGGAAGTTCCTCGCTGTGGCCCTGATCCCCTGCAGTTAGGATCCTGCTGCCCTCGCTAGGCGGCCCGCTCCAGCGGAGACCTCAGAGCTCAGGGGTGTATGTGTGGCCCAGACAAGGGCAGGAAGCAGTGTCTGCTTCCTGGCACAGACACAACGGCCCATGCACAGAGGGGACAGCCAGCGTGGATGCAGGGACCAAAGCAGACAGCAACCCCAAGGGACAGCAGTGGTGGGAGGAGCGTCTCCAGGCCTCAGAGCACTGGCGCCTGGGCTCACCGTCAGGGAGGACTCCGTGGACCTCCTGTCCAGTGACTTGGCTCTTCGGTGCGGAGACAGCGGGGAGGCCGAGGCATCCGGCAGAGGAGCTGTGGGGGCTTCGCTGGGGAGGTCCTGTGGCAGAGAGCAGCCACCAGTCAGTACAAGCCAGTCAAGAAGGGCATGGAGCAGGGTGACCAGCAGCCAGACCTGGGGGTGGGGCATCGGCACTGCAGGGGCCTCATTCCCAGGCCAAGAGGGGGGCACTTTGGGCCCCTGTGGCAAGTCTGTGCCAGAGTGGGGACAGGGGGTCCTGTACTGCACGGTGGGCTCCGAGCACCCTGGCCGCCAGAGTGGCCTTTTCTTTCAGATGCATCAGGCACCATCACTCTCTTGGTCCCGCGCCCACTCTGGCTTCTCAGGGTCACAGAAGAGCAAGCCCTGGACTCTGGCAGCAAGCAGCAGAGGACCTCACGAGCCCAGAGAGAAGTTGGAAGGAAGATGAAGACTGGACACGGCAGGGCCACAAGAGGTGGGCGGGCTGCCCAGGAGGAGGAGGAGCTCAGGAATGGAATCTAGCTCATGGACTGAAAAGAGAAACAAGGGCTCTGGTGCCACTGTAAAGAAAGAGGAAGGCAAGTGCTCCTCAGAGAAAGACAGCAGCTGTCGTTACAACTTGGGATCTGAAGCCCGACAGAACAGCCATTAGCAAAGACGGATGTGGTTCTGACAGGAGGACGTGCACGAGGAAGGAGGTCTTGTCCCCAGGAAGATGAGACCCAAGTACACAACATGGAGCGAGCGGGAAGCCCAGCAGATGTGTGTGTGTGCTGGGAGCCTGGGAGCACGGGTGCGGCCGGGTGCTGGCTGAGCCCCAGCTGGCCCACAAAGCTCAGCACGGACCTCAGTGCTGGCCCAGGACCCAGGTGCTCACCCGCTTCCTGGGAAATGCCCTCTTTTCGCTACGGCCCTGGCGAGTGTCACTTGATGGCAAGGGCCCAGCGGAAGAGTTGGTCTCCATGTGCTCTGCCTTCTCAATGTCCAAGGCCTCAAATTTCTCAATTACCTGGGACCTCCTGAAAGAGAGAACACAAGGCTGCTGATGGGAAGACAGGGTCCCCCCACAGCCTGAGGTGGGTTTGGTCTCTAGACACTGAGGGGCTCTGCCGGCCAACACCCCCATGCCTGCTCCATCCCAGCATTGTCTGAGCCTCCTTTCTGCAGGGTGTGTGGGCTGTGCACACCACATGCTTGGTCCATTCATCTCTGACACCCCTCCCTGAGCTCCTTCTCCCATCACTGCAGAGGCGAGCCGGGCCTGGCAGCAGCTCACGGACAAGGGCCTTCCCCTCCGCCAGGCCTGTCCTTGCCCACTTCCCCCTATGCTGGAGGCCCCTGTGTAGCCTGTTGTGCTGGCACACTTGGCAGTCACATAGCTCATCACTGACATCCTCTCTTTAGCCACAGGCATGATCAGAAGGCAACCACCACCGCGGAGGAGGATGGCCTGCATCCTCACTGCTTCCTCAGCAGATCATGGTGCAGCCCCCTCCCTAGGGCACCCAAAATTTAGCAAGAAAAAGGCCCATGAATTAACATTGTTTCTGCCAACAGTAAAAAGAATCAAAACCCAAATTAAAACAAAAACAAAGCAAGTTGATTTCGTGTGAAAGTGCCGGGGGCACCGTGAGGCCATCTATGGCTGGAGACGAGCTGAGATGGGAGCGAAGCAGGCGGAGGAAGGGCGAGTAACGTCACACAGCGACACAGCAGGAGAAGGTGGAGAGGGGCAAGACCTGAAAGAAAATAAGGCTGGAAAATGAATACACAGAAAAGAACTGCTTTTAAAATCAAATAATGGTAAATCAAAATTATCCAAAGAATTAAAGAAACAAAAACCCAAGGTGGTCACTAAGGGAGACCATCCTTTTTCCTGAGTCACAGGAGTCACCGTGGAGGGCATGCGCAGGGTGGCTGGGTAGGGCACACTGGCTGCGGCCCAGTCCTCATCCACATGGGCTGCCCCCCTAGGGGGCACGGGACTTGGACATTGTTAAAAAAGGGGGCAACAGGCCCATAATGGAGTCACTTGTGCTAAGCCCATGCCATCAAACCAAGACTTAACAACTAACTTAACCACAGTTTCAACTTCTCTTAGGAGTGGAATCTTAAGCCAGTCAATCTGGAATCCCTGGTAATAATGAGGTCATCTGCCTGACAGGCCTCTGCTGTCCCCCAAAGGAGGGGAGCCATGCCTGAAACACTCTGATCTTTGCTAGTAACTGCCTTCCCCATGTTCTGCCTATATAATCCTTTCATTTCGTACAGCTCTGCAGAGTCCCTTTCGGTTTGCTAGTTGGGATGCTTCCTGATTCATGAATCACTGAATAAAAGCCAGTAAGATTTAAAAATTTACACAGTTGGATTATGTTTTCTTTACAGATTTGGTGGCAGCAGTAGGATCAATAGGACACTTTTGACAGCTCTGGGGACAATGAAAAACACATGTGTGGTGCCCGTGAAGCCTCTGAGTTCTCTCTTGCCATTTCTAAGGGCCATGGGTGAGTTCCTCTTGGTTTTGAGGTCTGCTGTTTGCAGAGTTCCTTATCTGTTTTTCCACAGTTTCCCATTTGACTGGAATAGTTCCACACTGGGCACTGGTAGCTCAGGCCACAATCCCGTTTAATGGGATCTGAGCCCTTGGTTCAGCCCCTAGATTCCACACTGGGAACTGCTGGTGATTCACTCTGCAGTTCCCCATTTGTCTGGAATCCCATCTACAGTCCTCATTCTTCGGGATCTGCTAGTTCAGTCCTTTCCCCACTTCCTAGTTCCACATTGGGAATTGCTGGTGTACTACAAGGCCTTTTCCTGACTAGTATGCAGTGATATCTTGGTTACTACTAGTGTGTTAATGTTCACGAGGAAAGGCAGTTGTTAATGGGGATCTCACTAGCCAAAAGCCACAAAATTGGTAGTACAGGTTGAGCCCTCAAAAGCCGTCACTGCTCGCCATCTAACTCTAAGACTCCCATGTTAAGATAAGTTGGTCATGGAATGGGTTAGACTGGCACTAGGTTACCCATCAACCTCAAGAAAATTTCTGTGCAGTGAAGTACACTGTAAGATGCCACACAAGCCAGCAGTATTAATATAGCTCTTAGGTATTAATCTGGCTCCAAGAGATCCAAAAGCTTAGCTAAAAGAAATGGGATCTTTAAGTTCCTCATTCTACCTTCTGGTATACTTGCTTATTTTAAGAACTATGGCTTGAGAAGCTATAAATATCTACAAAAACAGCAAAATCTTACCAAAGACAATCTAGGATTACAATGACTATTATAGGAAAATGTTCCAATTAGACAAGATAATTTACTTAAGAAGTATATTTAAAAGCAAGGATTCCCAAATAGCTTCATTGAAAGTTGCATTACAAAAGACTAATGAAAAATTAAAGACACAAAAGGTATCTAAAACAACTCTTCTAGGGGTCCACTACCAAAACGGTGGCTCAGAAACTCCAGTAGTCAATTGGAACACTAGAAAACTGATTGTCCTGAAAGGTTTTGTGTGAATCCTCAAGACCAACTCAAATGCCCCCCATCTACCTTTGGAGGGCCCTGCATGGGCCACACCAGAGTTGATGGGACTCTGAGGGATTTTCTGGCAAACTGCTACGTTATTCCCATAAACAGCCAAGGGAAACTAAAATTAACGAAACACCCTGCCAAACTGTGGCAGATACAGAACCTGCAGAGAGGATCCCAGCAGGACCCAGGGAAGGGTGATATTCTCACCAGAGTCAGCGCTCCTGAATCTCTGTAGTGCCCAGTTGAGAGACAAAAATAACACTTCATGTGTCCCTTCCTTTCCAAACCCAGACCCAGTGGTTACTGATCTCTTTCTTTTCCAAGGATAGCTACTGCCTTCTTGCTTGTTGGGAGTGTCTCCTGGGAAGGTAATATCCTTGGGACCCTCTCTGGGGATCCCTCTTACATCTGGGGTTGGGGGTTGTTCAATGCTGCCAGAAATAATTACTGTTTATCTGAGCTGAAAACTGACAAGATACATAAAAGAATTAAAAAAAATAACTGTGGTTAGGAGTTGGCCAAATTGGAAGCTGATATTCAGAGACTGATAAGGACTTTTTCAGGCCTTCTTCCCTAGACTAGAATAAAATTATTTTTCCAGAGGAAAAGAGAAACATTTTGAGGCCTTTCTGGAAGGATTTACTAAAACATTCCAAAGAGAAACACCTCTAAATCCAGAACATAGAAATCTTTTGCTTTCCATCTTAATTGGAAATCCTCTCCCTGATATGAAAAATCAAAATAATAATAATATAGCTGGATGGGTGGTCAACCTACAATGTCACTTAAGTTGCAACCCAATTCCTTGAGGAATTAAAAGCAACTGTCCTTATAAATATTTGCAAAACTAGAAATGCACCTCCAGAAAAAATTCAGAGTATACCTATTATACTTATCAATCCCCAAACTTACCCTACTTATCTCAAAAGGCTTGTTAAGTTGTACAAATTCTGGTCTTAAGGAACAAAAGTCCTTGGAGGACTTGCATTCTTCCCCTGTGCCTGAGATGTAAATGTTCTACAGGTCTCCTCCATGAACCCTTATCTTAGGCTATCTCTTTGAAATACAAACTTCAGGAAGTTAATTCTTATCAGAAGAAAAACAAAGCTGGGAAAGGTTATTTGGAACTTGGGTAAATGAAAAATCTTAAGGGTCTTCTCCACAAATATAAATAAAAAGCTTTGGCATTTGAGCAGTCAAACTTAACTTATTCCATCTGCTAGAAACACAATCTAGATCCATTTCATTTATAACTAGTGAATTTTATATCATCATACCTGACTCATGGCTAAAATTTAAGAACAGAAGCTATGAGGTCTCTGTTTATTACATCAGTCTATAAGTTTATGTCTGTGTGTGGTTGTGGGTAAAATTGTAATATTTCCAGAATATCTCGCCTGGCTTTGGTTCATTTGCATATCAATGGGTGCTCCTCAGGGGTGGAAAATGATTCATCTCCATATCAGTGGGTAATTACCTGGGCAACCCAGGTCTTATCTGAACCTGACAGGTTTGGAGGAGTTCTGGTTTTGCTTCCGCCAGAGCAGGAAAGAGAGACAGCCCTGGAATGCAGTCTGTAAGCAATAAACAGGTTTTAAACTTTATTTCTCCTTTTGACTGATTTCGGTTTTAGAGGTATTTTGTCCTGGGATTTCCTCTCTCCTGGGCTATATCTGGCGTAGTCGGCAGATCTTGGAACCTGTAATCTGTCATAATGGGTGCGACCTTTGGGAGGGGAGAAGTGGTGCTTGCACTGAGGGACGTGAGTCTACACTCGTGTGCTCGTGGAGACACCATCACCGCTGCTGGTGCGCCGATGCCAGTCTGGGGCCTGAGCCGAAGGCTGCTGCTCCTGCTGCCAGCTGGAGTCCTGTGGGCTGCGGAGGCCGAGGAGAGGCCCAGGCCCACTGAGAGGAGTGCCTCATGTGCTCTAAGGGGGACTTACACCGAGTCCCACAGCAGCATGGGACAATAGTAAGGGAGCCAATAGCCCTCCTCAGGCAGCAGACTATACTGGGTCTCTGCCCGTATCAGAAGGATATCGATATGCCATGACTTGTGTGGATACAGCTACTGACTACTGGCTGCTTTTCCTGCACATCGTGCAGATCAGCAAACCACCAAGAGGCGCCTAGAGCATCTCTTTGCAGCCTACGGCCAGCCACAGGTGACTGAGAGGGATCAAGGCACCCACTTTACTGGGCATGTGTTACAAGGATGGGTGCAGCAATTAGGAATAAAGTGGAAATTTCAGGTACCATATACCCCTACCGAGGGCAGGCATGATAGAGAAGTACAACGGTTTTTTGGCCAAAAGTCTACAGGGCTGGTCAGTTCGCCTATAGACAGTGCTGTGGCGTTTGAATGAGAAGCCCCATAAAGGAGCTTTGAGTCCTGTGGATATACAACTATGTGCAAACCAAAGAAGAGCTATTGAAGCCAGGATATGGCCAGCAGAGCAACATCCTGCTGCCAGCCCCTACTGTATTAAGCCCTGGAGACACTGTTGAATGGATGTGGCCCTGGACGTTCCAACACAGGGACCAGCGATGGCTGGCCCTTCTGGCACCTTGGGGACAAGGCCTGGAAGCTGGCCTCCTGTGTATTCCTGGAGTAACAGTAGAGTGGCTCCCAAAGATCACAGTTATTTTCTTCTACACTCTTTGTGGCCTGGAGGTGCCCCCTGGCTGCACCTGCTGCGTGATGGCTGGAATGAACAAGCTTTGGATTTAACCTGCATAGGACTTTGAACCTAGCTGAATCCTCCGGCCTAAGGATTATCATGATTTTATTGCTGTTGTTATTGTATGTCATTAGTGTGATCACAATGCTCCAGTTTTCTCACCCAGGGACCACGGCACGCGGAAGAGGGGGAATGAGTCAATTGTAAGGCGAGATTTCTGGAGGGGTAGCCTGTGGGCAAAATTGTAATATTTCCAGAATATCTCGCCTGGCTTTAGTTCATCTGCATATCAATGGGCATTCCTTGGGGGTGGAGAAAAGTTCATCTCCATCATATCAGTGGGTAATTACCTGGGCAACTGAGGGCTTATCTGAACCTGAGAGGTTAGAGGGAGTGCTGGTTTTGTTTCTGCCAGAGCAGGAAAGAGAGATGGCCCTGGACTGCAGTTTGTAAGCAATAAATGGATTTTAAACTTTATTTCTCCCTTTGGCTGGTTTCGGTTTTAGAAGTATTTTGTCCTGGGATTTCCTTTCCCCAGAGTTAGAGTGGTATTTTCTACATCCAGATGATATTGCCAAAACTAATTTATAAAAGAGTTCTATTTAATTGACTTAAAGAAAATCAAGCACTTATATGAATGAAGTATTAAAATCCTAAAAAAAATAATAGAAATTCACCCAAATGCTTTTCAGGTTCATGTAACCCAGGAAAATAGTATTAAAGCTAATTTGTTGGTTGGTTTAACTAAAATAGACATGCCTTCAGTTATCAGCATTAAATATAATACAACATGCAACTTTCATTCTACCTCGGTTTACTAGTCAAATAAGCTCGTTATCTCTTTAACTTTGTCAACAAGAAGAATAATAGGATAATGGCTGACATGGTCTACTATGAAAGTTTTCGTGGGTAATCTAAACACAATTGTTGGGAGCAAGCTGTTAGAAAAAGCATAAAACCTAAATGTGATTTACTCCTACCAGGAGGTTTAAACGTTTTAACAGTAAGGTATTAACAAAGGGCCACATGGTGAAAAATATGCCAGGAAGTTGCTCAGGCTGAGAGCAGGGGTTGGGGTGGGGAAATTAACAAGGAATGGGCTGTACCTATTTGGGAAAAGAATTAAGATAAATGTAGGGGAAAGCCTAATATGGATATAACTTGCTTAGGCAACTTCTGGGAAAGAACGTGAACCCGTAGTACTCAGCCAATGAGAAACCAGGGGAGGGACTTGCGTGCTAGGGAATAAATTACTTGTGCCAACTGTCCCAGGTGTGCCTGCTTATAAGACACCCGATCTTGCAAGATCTGCATTAAAGCCTCGCTCTGCTGTTCTCTGCCTCCGTGTTCACTTTTGGAGTTTGGACCAGTGAGTGTGTTTCTCACAAACTGAATTAGACAGATGTGAGATGAGCATTTTTAGGTGAACTTTTCAGCAATAATTATATTTTATGGTATGTCTACTTAAACAGTTTCCTCAAATCTTTTGGTAACTTGAAACCTTAAGAGTTTTGCTAAATTAAATGATGGATAGTCACTGACTATACAGATCATTTCAAAATAAAATAAAACACTGAAACACTAATTACTGAATATAGGTTTATCTATTTTTTGGCTTCTTATTACAAAGAAACTAAAGATATTTGGGTCTACCAGTAAACATGTTTTATACCACACTGAAAAATTTACTATGGGAAAGCATGTTTCTAAAAAACGTAAAATGTATTCATAAATTTGCCAAGTCACAGAATTTGGTTTTCTCTCTGTTAAAAGGACAAAGTTTTCCTAGACTACTGGTCTGCTCTTGGTAAGAGATTATAGAAGTTTTTTCTTTACCTTTTAAGCATTTTTCCTAGAAAAAAAGACTTTGTCTTATCAAAATAATCTCCTTTGTTTCATGTTGTCATTACCAGGTCTTTGTACTTGAGAAAAATGAATTGGCTCTATTAAAAGAGTGAAGGTTGTTTTCCTTCTTTTTTTGTCAACTTTCTGTATATTCCAGTAAAGTCTTAATAACTGTCATTCATTTCGGTTAAATGATAACTAAGTATAGTTTCACAGTG
The DNA here is from genome assembly GCA_032199065.1 of Smutsia gigantea. NCBI lineage: Eukaryota > Metazoa > Chordata > Mammalia > Pholidota > Manidae > Smutsia > Smutsia gigantea. The sequence goes on along the minus strand of JAVSCE010022626.1, from coordinate 179,724 downwards.
GCCTAAGATACTTTTTGACCAAATGTATTAAAATCTTTTGATATTTTCGACAAACTTCCCTAAAATCAAATTTTAAATGAAGCCTTTTTTACCTAGAAGTAGCTTAGGGATTTTTCCAGGGGCCCCCTGGAAAAAAAAATTACAAAAGATTTGTTCTCTCTCCTTATAAGAGAGATTACACACTATAGCCTTATTTGATATATTATGTTATAAGGGAAGCATTACCAAATATGTGATGCTGGATCTTTTAAGGCTTTGATTAGAATGTCATATTGAGACAGATTTACATAGACTCAGACATGACAAGGTTTAAGGAGCTCCTTGGAAAAATTGGCCTGGTACCTTGTTCACAGGCTTCCTAGCAGCCTTACCCGGTGAGTAAGAAAGGTCACTTCCTGTCAGGCTCAGGAACCTCAGGATATTTTGGGGGATTTCAAGAAGAAAGAAATTCACCCAAACTATAGGTACTGCAGGTAAAAACCTAAGGGCGAGTTTTTGGCTTGGCTTCTGAGCTTCAGAGAAGAGTTCAATCTGAGACTCCCTATAAAAAATTTCAGCAAAGCAGTCTTAAAATAAGAACTTATTTGGTCAATCACTATTCTTGCTGCACTTATGTAAATAATCACGTGAAATGTAACATAAACAATTTTTTTTTACTGTGACAATCTTAAAAATGGAGGAGAGTTTTAGGGAGAGAAAAATTAATTTGTACTTTTGTAGATACTAGATTCCAGTCTAATTAATTGTCTTTTAGGTTTTCTTATATACATATAAACTAGACTGGATCCTGAATTCTTGCAGTTTCCTCAAATATCTGTGTATGACTCTCTAAGCTAATGTTTCCAATTTTCTCCAACCCTTCTGATTTGGGATCACTAGGAACAAAGGCTACCCTTGAATCTCCTTGCAAGGGACTGTACCAGTTCTCACCCACTATCCAGATGGCAGCCAACTTCAGGGACTTGAACCTTGCGTCCACAGCTCCCAATTAAAAAGGGCTCCATCAGACTCTCAGAGTCAACACTCAAGCTACAGACATCAAAGTCAAAGTGACTAGGAAAAGAAGTAGCTGACACTGAAGTAGACTGCCTCTATCCAGGTAGAATGGATGAAGATATCATATTTTAACTAAACATGAAACCAAACTCTTTTTCTTTACTCTGGCATTGGCCTGGAGAGATAACACTACTGTCAGTATTTCCTAGGCTATCACTAAGCAGCACAGGAGGGTGAGGAGGGGCAGGTGCGGTTGGCATGTTGGATAACTTTTCAGACCACTGGATTTGGTCATTAAAGACTCCTATCTGTCTATGATGCTAGAGACCCCCTGGTCCTCCCTGTGACCAACTTCTTATCTACTCCTAATCAAACCCCCACTTAGGAGTCCCTTAGAGTTCAACTTTTACAGCCAGAACATCCAATGCTTTGTCTTTGCCTTTCTCAGATTATAACTGCACTCACCCAATTAGACACAAGTATTTACACACATCATACACAGTACACCTGCACCCCTACGTCCTTGTGATTACCTATATCAGTCTGCCCTCAATCACAAAAGGTATCACCATGGTGAGAAGAGCCGAGTCAGAGGCGGTCATGTTCCCTCTGCCTGGACTCTTTCTAACTGAGATTCAGTTGCATGAAAGATGAGTGGGCATATGAGATCAAGAGCCAAATCAGGAGGACGAGGACATGACCGAGAGCCTGCCCAGCTGGACGCACCAGCGGCTGACCAGCAGGTCAGTGGGAGGGGCCAGCAACCGAGCCAGGATGTCACACCTGACCAGGGCAAAGAACATGGAGTGCCTGTGGTTCACGGTGAAGGGCAACCGCTGGATTAAACAGTCAAGCTGAAACCATGCAGACTGTTCTCATGTTGGACATTTGACTGTTAAAGTTCTCTCAATCAACTTTTCTGGAAAACAGCATTCTGGAAAAAAAAAGAAAGGATACCAGCAGTACTCATCTTTACAAGGCTAAAGTTATTCCTGGTAAAGGACAGCCCTTGATTACCTTGTAGCTGAACAAGGAGGTGTGTGTGCTGTAGCCAGCACCACCTGCTGTACCTGGACCAACCCCTCTGGGGGAAGCTGAAGCTCAGTTACATGAAATCACTGAATAAGCCACTGGGCTCAGAAAGTGACTGTTTCCATGGGGTTTTTATTTGACTTACTTGATTTTGATTGGTTGGGTCTTGGGGACCATGGCTCCAAAGTACAGTCCAGAAGTTAGGAATTATAACATTCATAGTAATCACAGTAGTTGCCCTGGTATGTTGTGTTCTCTCAAATGCTTTAAATGCATGTTTGTACCCTAACCACCAAGCAAATGATCTCCCTGAGACTGGAATGTCAGAAAAGGAATATAGAGAATGACTGACTTAAAAAATGTGAACCTGAACTTGTGAACTGTGAATACCAGAGATTCAGCAAAAAATGTCATAATCTGTGATTACCACATAGAGGATCAGTAAAAACAGCAAGAGCTTCAAGCTGGCGGCTGGAAGTGTCAGTAATGTCATAAATCCTAATCACATCTCTCAGGTAAGCAGAGAGCCTGAATCATTAAAATAAAGAGAAATAGTCCCAAAATGTGTTTTGGGACTTGTGCTAAGCCCACATCACCAAACTGAGACCTAATACTTAACTTAGAGTTTCAGCCTCTTCCAGGAATGCAACCTTAACCCACTCACTCATGAGCCACCTGGTCAGCACTGGTGAGGTCATCTGCCTGACAGAACCCTGCCACCCCCTAAAGGAAGTGCCCTTGCCTGAAACAATGTAGTCTTTGCTAGTAACTGCCTTGTCCCACCTACTTTGCCTACAACATTCTTGTGTTTTATATAGCTTACAGCTCTTCAGAGAAAGAGAATTTGCCAGATGCGATGCTGCCCGATTCATGAGTCACTGAATAAGGCCAGTAAGATCTTTACAATACTCAGACGAATTGTTTTTTTTTTACAACATCGACATGTCACTGGACCAGAACACCTGTCCTCCCAGGGATACTAAGACAAGTGCCCCGCGGTTGCCTTGTGGGGAGGACTTTCCTTGCCCTCTGGGCAAGTGGAGGAGTTGAGGAGAAGGCCCTGAAGGGCCTGAGCCCCACCCCGCCTTCCAAGAGGCCAGCTTGTTCTCAGAGACGGTTAGCAGTTAAGAATGGATCTTTCAGCATTTCTTCATTAGGAGGGCTTCACAGCAAGGGCAGAACTCTGGGGGCACCCGGGCTCCCTGCTCGGCCCTGTGCCCCCACACCAGCAGGGGCCCTGGCGCCCAGGCTTCTGTGGGGCTTGTTCCGGGCCAGCCTGCCAGAACGAGCAGTGCTGTGGGCGGCAGCGGAGGCAGGGCAGCGAGAGGGCGTGCGCCGTGAGTGCGGGAAGCGAAGGCTGCGCGGCAGGAGTTCCTGGGGCTGCAGGAAGCTCTTCCACGTTCTTGGGCTGGTTGGGCTGGATAAGATTCCAGGCCTATTCACAGGTCTTGGTGCCACCACTTGTGGAACGAGAGCCCTTCCAACTGACTGGGGCCTGGTCCCAGGAAGGCTGGGAGAAACAGAGCCCTACCAAGTCACATGCAGATCGCATGCTGCAGGACTTTAAGGGCCGCAGAGAGAGGAGTCAGGAGAGAGAAGGGAAAGCGGCACTTGCTGTAGCCTCTCCAGCAGAGAGGCTCCGTGAGCTCCGCCATGGCAGCCAACGGTTCCCCGGGTGGGCTGATGGCACAGGAAGTGGGCTCCTGCCCCTCTGTTCCGCCGATGGCGGGGTGGGAGGCCCGCACAGGAGCTGTCCCTGAGGTCAGTCGCCAAGAGTCCAACAAGTCACTTGTGCTAAGCCCACGTCACCAAACTGAGACCCAGCAGAAGCTCACCATATGAAGATTATTTTAAAGGTTCTAGAGCAAGTCTGAAGAGCAGAGCTGATCAGCCCACATAGGACTGCTTCAGGGCAACAGCTTGTCAGGAAACCAACCCTGTGACCCCCCAGCCTGGCTTCTGGGCAGGCCTGGCTCAGCTGCCATGCTGAGTAGCTGTGGCCAACATCCCGCCAATCAGGGTTCTGCTTTCCTCAACCAAGGTACAGGAGTCCGATCAATCCAATCTACTCGGGACCAGAAAGCAGGCTTTGGAAAGTGACAGCAGCTAGTCAGATGTCATGAGGTCAGTGAGAGAGTGACATGACAGTGTTAGGATGCAGAGCTGGTGGGCCCCAAGGGAACCGACACCAGGTGGAAACCCATCCCCATGATGGCAAAGAGCATGCAGAAAGCAAAGCCCCAGAGACGTCATCTACCCAAGGCCACTGGATGAGAACAAGTCAAAGCCAAGCAAGTGTCCTGAATGTTAATTCTTTGGTCTGCTGCTAAATCGGGGCATGGCCACCTGCTCAGGAGCCTCCAGGACGTGCAGCCTGCCTGCTGGCTAGAGCAAAGCCTGCCTCCTAAATCTCTGGTAAGTCCCTTCACTTATTTATTTACTTAATTGCTTAAAGGACTGCCTTGGCCCCATCTTGGGAGCATGGCCTTCCCAGCGAAGGGCTCTGCTCTACCAAGCTGCTCCCATGAGGACTCACTCTGCTTCTGAGCACCCTTCCCTACATGTACACTGGGCTGGTGACCCAGCACCTCTTGGGGTCACTGACGAAACAGGAAGACAGCCAAGTTCTTAGAGGGCACCTCCCAGGCATCAGGCCAACTTCCTCTCCCTCTTCCTTGCAATTTCTCTCTTTTCAAGACTTTTAACTCTAGCTGTTTTTTCCTTATTCTAGAAGTTGACTCATAGGTCCTTTCCACCTGGGACATTTAGGAGAATGGGTGGGTGTTAAGAAGAAAAGGGAGCAGGACAGAAAGGTGCCCTGCTCCTGGCTGGCCCTTTGATGGGGAAGCCTATCACCCCCTTGGCTTGTCCCCACAGCCTGCCGCAACTCTGAGCTTTACTTAGGCTTTGGGCGGGGGGGGGGTGGGAGGACACTCTGTGAACACTTCTGGACCTTAGGTCAGAACCTCTTTGTTGGAAAGCAAACTTCTTTGGGAATCTTATATAAACTGGATTTTATTTTCTCAGATACAAGCAGACTCTCAAATCATTTAGAAGGGTTCGCAGACCTCCAGCAGCCTACCCGTGGACCTGGGTGGGGACCCTGTTGCCTGGGGTGGAAGCTCCTGTCACAAGGGGTGCTCAGGCAGCTCTGGCCCAGGAACACAGACAGAACTAGGCTCTTTCCCCAGCTCTTCTCAGGCAGAGCCCTCCTCTTTTCAGACCATAGTCGAGTTCTACACATGGGCCCCTGGCCCTTGCCCTAGGGCTTCTCTCCAGGAGCTGGCTCTCTCAGCCTCCCCATTTCTTTCACATCTCAGCCAAGCCTGGACCAAGAGTGATACTACGGGCACTTGGCATCTTCAGAGCCACCTCGGCTTCTCTGGGACTTCCTGTGGGCGTGAGTGCTTGACAGAGAAGCCTGTACTTTCCACCCCACTGCCCTGGGCATGGCCATCACCCCCACAACTCTACCCATGCCTGGGACTGCAAGGGCAAGGAGAGCTTCTGCCACCATCTGTACCTCTGGGATCTTCCTGCCTCCATGAATAGGTGACCTCAAAGAATAGAAACAGGCCCGGAAGGGCCGGCCACACAAGGCCCAGGTGGCTGAGAACCCACCCAGTGACTCTTAAGGTCCCAGCACCAGGAGGCACTCATAGGAAGCAGCTGGCCCTTGGCCTAGCCTCTGGGCGCCCAGAGATCCCACATTTCTGGCTGCCAGGGGCTAAGCTCTGGGAACAGAGTTCAGGGTCAAGAGGGAAAGGCTCCCCATGTGCCCTGAACAGAACAGGAGAGCAAGCATGCTCCCCAAGGGAGGCCAAGGAAACACGTGTGCGTGTGGGAAGGGAATGCGTGTGTGAGGGGGTGTGAGAGGTGTAAAAGGATTAACAGAATATGTGAGTGTGTACATGAGTACACATGTATGGAAATGTGAACATATATGCAGGAGATTGTGTAAAGGTGGGGAGTGTATGTGTGTATACGTGTGTGTATACGTGGAGGGCCCAGCCCACAGCACCCTCCTTACCTCCGCTCGTTGCCAAACAGACGGGCCACCTCTTCCCTGCCAGGGCTGCGGGCCCGAGTCCTACGCTCCAGCCGCCTTCTCTCCACCTGGAAGGCTTCTCGGTGGCTGATCCTGATGGCCTTAGGGACGTCGGCCAGGGTGGCATACTGCCTGCTGGCTTTAAAGGCAAAGGTGCGCCCCAGTCTCTCTGCTCCCTGCCCCCCAGAGTTGCCAGAGTCCATGTGGGCGGGGGGCTGGCTGGTCACATCCGGGGAGCTGAGGTAGCTGCTGCAGACCATTCGGCTGGGGGCTTGAGGACCTGGGGAAGGAAGGGGATGACCAAGCTCCTGGGAGGGCGGTCCAGGGCCACTGTACCTGTTGTTGGGAGTGCTGGGGCTGGGAGGGGAGAGCGGTGGGGGCAGCTGCTGCTCCTCAGCCTTCAAGTCCTGCTTGGTCTTCTCCAGGGAGAAGTAGCCGCTCTCCACCCTGACTTTGCGGCCATAGTCCATGCGGTCGCTGCTCACAGTGCTCTCCTCTGGAAGAGACAACACAGCAGGAGACACACTCAGCCTGCTGCCCAACCCTTGGTTTCTAAGGATTTCTTTAAAAGATCCCAATGGGCCATCTCTACCTTCCATCTCCAAAGGCCTATGTGCTCGCCCAAGAGCAGAGCCACAGGCCCGGAATGAATTCCCCTTTCCCCACCTGTGCCCCATCCATCCCTCCCCTATCCTGGCCGTCTCCCTGACAGACTGTCAGAGGCAACCTGAACTTCTGGTCTGGAGGCCAGTTCGGGAGAGCAGGGTCCCCACTGAGAAAGGCACTACCAACTACTTACCACAAGGAGGAAGCAAATTGGCCAACCAGCCATTCAGGGGTTTGTGCGTTGTGGTGGGGGAAGGGCAAAGGGATTTTGCAGAATGAGGGGTGAGTGGGGTTCAATGTGGGTGGGAATGTGCTGCTAAGGACTGAGGCGACTTCCACCCCAGCTTGTGCAAAATGCGTCTTGGTCTGAATGAGCTGGGTCAGCCCCCACTGTCCACTCATCTTTAATGATATGGACAAAATACAAACGGGAAAAGCCGGCTGTGTCCTGCAGAGCCCTCCAGGGTGTGGGTGAGGGAGGCAGAGACAGAAACCTCTGCCCTGCTTCTACTCAGGCAACTCCGAGGAGACAGCACAGTGATGCCCACCATTCCCTCCCCAGCACCCCAGGGGCCTAGGCCCAGCAGGACACCGACCTAACCACTGCTTTCGGGACAAGCAGCTTCCAGAACTGACTAGCCTACAAACACAAAGCAGCCCGGGGACAGGAACCAGAGGACTTCTTCCTGCACAAAGGCCTTGTAACAAAGCTTTTGATTCCCACAACACCTGCTTGGAGCTGACAGAGCAGGTATAAAAGAGAAAGCCTCCATTACAGATGGGACTTAAGAGGAACAGGCCAAGGCCAAGTCCAGAGCCCGAGATCCCAGCCCCTACCAGGGCCGATGGTCATGGAAGGTGAGGGAGCCTGAGGTTCAGGGCTCACAACAGGGCTCTGCAGGCTGATTCCCTGGTGCCAGCTCTGTCAGGATGGGGCACCAGGACAGGTGGGCACGAGGGCCAGCCTGGACACCACTTACCATCTTTGCTCTCCAGCCCAAGCTCCCTCAAGGCACTGGCAGCAGGAGGCTGGCTCTGGCTGGGACTCTGAGACGGACTCAGGCTGCTCCCATCTGGCTGGTCCTTGCCCCGCATTTCTTCCTGCCAGAGTGTTGACTTGGTGGTGGGCACTTTCTCAGCACTGGGGATGCTGCTGCTCACGGTGACAGCCATCTTGGCTGGCCCTGGCTCCTGGGGGAGACAGCGGTGTCTGTGAGGACACAGGAGCACACAGCCGAGCTGGCGCACAGGTCCTGGCTGCCTAGGTACTCCTGGATGCCCGGATACGACTGCCAGGGGCCTGGAATCCCCAGAAGGGAAGGCTTGGAACAGAGATGTCCTGAGCAGGGTGGAATTCCTTATGGACATCGTTATGGCCTTTTCTCCTCTGCAGCCCCAGAAGTGCCTGGTTCCACTGCCTGAGGCCAGGTTTGGCAAAAGCTTGGAGCAAAGGCTTAAGGTTTCTGCTTGGAGCCCTGACACCAAACAAATGCAAATTCTCCCTCCTACTGAACCAGACAGAGCCCAGAGCAGCAGATCAGGAATTAGAGGTGAGACATAAGCGACTGTCTCAGAGTCTGTCATTCCCAGACTTCAGGTGCTTAGGACATGAGTAAGGGGAGACAGGACAGGGTGAGGAAAGACCAACCACTGGGGTGAATGCAAAGCCTATGTGCACACAGCACTCAGGCAGCACCAGCCGTTGGGCTCGCCCACCCTCCCCTTTCCTGTCCCAGGGAGCCAAAATGGAACACCCAGCAGTATGTGCAGATGCAAATTTACCCCTCACACCTGCACTCATGCCCTGCTGCTCACCCACCAGCACCAGGCAGGACCGGAGCCTGCAGCCCAGGTGGGAACAGTGTCAATCACATTTCCTCCCAGGCCAGAACTGGTGCTGCTCCATGTAGGAAGCACTCGTGTGGGAAGTACTTAGCAGACATAGGGAGTCCGATTCCAGAGCACACAGCCAGCCATGACACCGGCAAACTGAGAGCCAGACATGAGCTGTCTCGAGTTGCCAGCGCACACTCTAGGCCCAACCCCTGCCTTGTGGGCCAGCCGTTGAGGGTGCTGTCAGCAGGATGGCTTTGGCCCTCTCAAAAGTGAGGCATCACCCCAGTTAGGATGGCCAGTATCCAAAATACAAGGAACAACAAATGCTGGCAAGGATGCGGAGAAAGGGGAGCCCTTCTATGCTGTTGGTGGGACTGTAAATTAGTTCAACCATTGTGGAAAGCAGTATGGAGGTTCCTCAAAAAACTAAAAATAGAAATACCATTTGACCCGGGAATTCCACTCCTAGGGATTTACCCAAAGAAAACAAGATCCCAGATTAAAAAAGACATATGCACCCCTATGTTTATGCCAGTACTATTTACAATAGCCAAGAAATGGAAGCAACCTAAGTGTCCATCAGTAGATGAATGGATAAAGAAGATTTTGTACATATACACAATGGAATACTATTCAGCCATAAAAAGAAAACAAATCCTACCATTTGCAACAACATGGATGGAGCTAGAGGGTATTATGCTCCATGAAATAAGCCAGGCAGAGAAAGACAAGTACCAAATGATTTCACTCATTTGTGGAGTGTAAGAACAAAGCAAAACTGAAGAAGCAAAACAGCAGCAGAATCACAGACTCCAAGGGACTAGCGGTTACCAAAGGGGAGGGGTGGGGGTGAGTGGGGAGGGAGGGAGAAGGGGATTGAGGGGTATGGCTAAAGTGAAGGTTCCTGTGGCCAGGATTCTCACCTGGCCTTGGTTGGCTAGCTCACTACACAGGTGTGGGTAATACGTTGTCACTGACTCTGTATAAAGAGCTCCACCCAGTGGTCTGGGCAAAACGGTGGCACGGCTGTAGTAGAGCAGATACGAAACTGGAGTGGTGGCAGAGCTGAGGACAGAGACTGAGACGGCTGCGGGGGCAGAGAGGGCCAGAGGCAGAGACCGGCTTGCTGCATGCAGATTCGCTCTGAATGGATCGGATTCTAGTGATTGACCTGCCACCATGGAAATAAAGTTGGGTATAACCCTTTCACCCCAAGAACATTCCATTGCCATTCTTTGGTCACACTGAATCCATAGTGAACTTGCCCAGGGCTGAAACCTATTGGGGTATTATAACTGGCACACATGGTGTATGTGTGGGTCACAGTGAAGACAGTGTGAATCTGTGGCATCTTACTACACCGATGGACAGTAACTGCAATGGGGTGTGTGGGGGGACTTGATAATATGGGTGAATGTAGTAACCACAATGTTGTTCATATGAAACTTCCATTAGATTGTATATCAATGATACCTTAATAAAAAAAATAGTGAGGCATGTCTCAGCTGTCGTCCCCAACATGTGGGGATTATAATGGATAATGCCCAACTCCCACTCCCATCCTGGTGGCCAAGCTTATTTTTAGAAACCTACTTCAGCCCATCTCTGACTTGGGCCCTTGGTGAGGGTTATAGATGACACAGGTTATATGTGTGTGGGTGTACACAGGTGTAGTGTTAACTCCCAGCTCATTTATTACGAGCCACTGAGCACTGGCTATGCCCTTATAGTCCTCACCAACCCACCTTGCAGGGCAGGCTGCCTGGGCTGACAGAGGAGACCGCACACCCATGCTCACATGGCCAGTAGGGGCAGAGGGGGGCTGCAAGCGTTTCCTTCCCCTAGGAGTCCCCAGGAGCAGGAAGAAGCCAGGGCAGGGAGTTTGCCTCTGATGGGCAGCCCACCAAGAAGCCCAGGTACACCATGTGTCCCAACTTTAGAAGACAGACATCTGCCAGGCCCAAAGCCTTCCTTAGCTTTGCAAGGATTTCAGGCCTTATGGGACAGGGTAAAGCCAAAAACAAAAAAGGATTTACCTTTGACCACAGGCCCAGGAAAATACCCAACTGTCTGTTCGGTCAGAGCCTCCAGTGGACCTGACTCCCAAGCTGGAGATTCCCAAGAGTTCTGACCCACCACAGAAGCCGTGGATTTCTCAGAAGAAAAGAGGGATAGTTCCTGACAGTTTCCCAAGAGCTCCTACAGAACCAGGCTCCAGTGACCAAGGAGATCGAAGCCCAGGGCCACCTGCCCCTCTGTCAGCATAGTGCCCTAGCAGCAACTTCCCTGAGGCAGAACTCACTCCAGGTCCCCTCCCAACAACTCTGGGCCTTCTGCTCAAAGGCCAGAAGCTGGGCATGGCCTGGGGGGCTGGAATTTTTCCTGCAGAGCTCGGTGGGGGTGATGTGAAGACCGTCCTCCGTGAATCAGTCCCCTTTATGGAGGGGCTGGCTAGGCTGAGGGTAGGCAGATTGCCAGGACGGGCCAAGAGGAAGGAGCAGGAAGCTAAGCCTGTGCGGGAAGTGCCTTGACCACCGGTGCCCAGACCCACACTGTGGGTGAAATGCCCTGGCATGCGCACACGCCTCTCTGAGGCTTGAAGTGACCCCAGCACTGGCAGAGATGCCCAGAATGCAATGGAAATTCTAGGCCCGAGATCCAAAGGACCGTGACTGGGAACTTGGGAAACACATACATTACCTAGCACCACGAGGCTACAGACCCACTCCCTGGCCCTGGGCCTTCTGCCTGTACAGGGCTGGCTGCTTCCACAGCCCTCACCCCGGAGGATGAGTGCCAGAGGATCAGGGCCCTGGATGACAGCCAAGGTCCACAGGGAGCTCTTTTTCTCCTGTGGTAGCTGTGCTTTCTCCTGCCTCTATGCAACACCTCACTGAATCAGTGGGGACAGAGGGACAGTCTGGCAGCAGGAACAAAGCCACACTGGCTTCCAGGAAAGGGGGCTAGGTGGGTGATAAGGTGGAAGCCTGGTCTCTGGGTAGTCACTCCTCTTCTCCAAAGCAGATGGGTGGAGAGTAAGACTCTGCATGGGCCAGGCCAGGGCTCCCCGTACTGTCACCACAGTGATGGCAAGAGGGCTGGGGCTCATGCTGACGCAGCACCCCCTGGATAACTGTGGGCCAGGTGTTCTCTGTGCTAGTCCCTATGCGGCAGGGTGACTGCACTGCCATGCTCTCAATGCTGTAATGGAGTCTGTGCTGTTTATCTGGCTGCTCAGGAAAGAGGAAACAGGGCAGGGAGGCAGGCATGGTCAAGGGGTCTCTGCAGCCTCTGCGTGCTAGTGTGCTAAGCAGGTACCACCCTGGAGGAGCTTTCGTAGATAGCATTCCTTTCTACTTATGGGCACAGGAACTAAGCAGGAACCTATGAGAAGGAGCATTCTGACCTGGAGTGGGCTGAAGTAGCAGACCCCAAACAGAAAACAAGATGAAAAGGAGAAGAGTCCACAAAGGCCACTCACAACACCTATGTGGGCTGGAGATGGGCCAAGGTACTGTACTGGAGGGACATGTGTCCAGGCGTGATGCCTCAGCTCACACTGAGAGAGGCCTGCTGCTTTACAGGTCTCTGAAGAAAAGCTGAGAGCAAGGGCTGAGATCCTGGGGTGCTGGGGAAATGGGAAAAGTGTTTCCCAGAGCGCTACCTACCTGGTGAAGCAAGCCACTTGGTTCACACACCTGGCCGGGGAGACAGAGGGCCCCAGGCCTTGCTGGAGTCCAGCACCGCGATTTGGGGAGAGGCTGTCTGCTCCCCTGAAGCTTGGTCCTCACCCACCCTCGGGGACGGGTTGGGTCTCTGATGTGCCCCACACCTGTGCTCTCCACGGCACCAACTCCCCACTGCCTGAGACACCCTTCTCGAGGAGGGACCCTTGGCTCTCCACCTGAGTTCCTTGAATGCAGGAAGCAGAACGCTGCTTTGATGTGAAACTCTCCCAAACCATGGAGAAAGATGCCAGATGTGGGGGTCTCAGGTTCTTGCCTCTAGGGGGGCCCTAAGGCTTTAGGCTTCACTCACGGCCCCACATAGGCAACAGAACGCCTTCCCCATCAGGCTGCGGAGGGAAGGCTTACCCAGAGATACCCCAGCTCTCCTCTGGAGAGGTCCCACATCACCCCATGAGACTGACTCACAGAGGGGTGGCCCTCAATGAAAACTTTACAGCTTTCAGAAAGTAGCAGCCTCAAATGTGATGCTCTGGGGGTGCAAGGGGTCGGGTGGAGGGAAGAGAGACCCTGCCAGACTGGCTTCTGCCAGGGCTTGGGAGGGGCTGAGCAGAGGAGGCTGGCATCCCAAGTGCCCTGGGCTCCAAGAGACCCTCAGGGGGGTGTGTGGTTGCCCACCCTGTGATCATGTGGCTCCTGCCACCCAGTGGAAATGTGAAGCTCATTCAGAGCCAGCAGTATTTGGGAGGAGGGGACAGCTGGAAAGCAGGGACACAACCAAATTCCCCAGACCGGACTGAATGTGTCTTCCGCACATGCAGCTGCCTCGTTTGGAGGAAGGAGCTCTGCTCTAGCACTGTTCCTAAGGCATCACTATGGAAACCCGGTGTAACCATAAACCCCATTATTCTGCCTCAGATTATTTCTCTTAAACCAGGCAGCTTTGGGGGATATGCATGTGTGTCTGCTGTTCCCAGCAGGAAGCTCCATTTTCAGTCTCCAGGAATGACCGTGATTTGCATTTACTGACTTCTTGCCAGGTACACTATCTTCCAGGGGATGAAGGCCTGGGACTCCTTGGGGAAGGGTGGGTGGTGGCCAACAACGACTGCTGGCCGAGAGCAGGCCCAGAGCTGTGTTCCGTCAGGGCGAGGGCCTGTGCAGCGGCTCAGCGCGGGCACATCCAGGGGAGCCCGAGGCAGGTGTGGACGAGAAGGGGGACCCAGGCCAGCACACACCTCCCGGTTCTGCCCAAGCCACCCTGTGCCACTCAGCGAAACAGAGAGCAGCCAGCAAGGAGGCTGAGCCCCAGTGGGTAGCCAGGTTCTGCCACGGTCTGGGTCTGGAAAGATGCCCAAGGGATCCCAATCTCCATCCCACTCACTCTCAGCGTCGCTGTGAGGCTCAGTCAGGCAAAGCAGGAACACTTGGTAACGACAAGGTTTGGAGCAAAGAGGAAAGTACCATTTACTGAGCACCCGCGGTGGCTTGACATGTCCTTTGATGCTCACGATAATCCTATAACTGGATTTCAACAGGCTCATTTGCGGATCAGTTCACTGAGGCACAGAAAGGCTAATTCGTTTCACCAGGGCCTCACGAGTGTGAGGAGCCCAGCAGGGAGATGCAGAACCCTTTCTGGTCCCCTCGGCCTCTGCAGCCTGGCCAGGGGAGGGAAGGAGGAAGACAGAGGCCTTTAGAAAATGGACCTGGTGGGACCACCGCAGCCACCTCTCACTCTGATCAAATGGGAGTCGGGAAAGGGGCACAAAAATCAGAGCCAGTGCCAGATTTTCCCATTCCCATTTGCAGAGCAGGATCCGGGTCCCCTGAGAGCGCCCCACTCAGGCAGGACACCCCTGCCAGCCCCCTTCTCAGCCTGCTGCCGGCGGGGTCATCTCTGAGGAAGGCAGAGTGAGCAGAACCCTTCCCAGACTCTGTTGCGTGAGCAGCGTGTGTGGCGAGCAGTCCGCCCAGCCGGCTTTGCCCCCAGCTGCCCAGCTGCCGCTAGGACAGCGGGGGGAAGTAACGCCGTGGGCCGTGCGGTTGCTGCTCAGCGTTTTACTGTTACCTGGAAGCCTCCTGAGCAGCTCCAGAGCGTACAAGCAGGCCACCGTGGCTCCGCAGCGGGTAGAGCCCTGGGGCAGCCCACAGCCCGCAGGAGAGAAGGAGAGGGCATGGAAGCTGATGACAACCTCAGCCAGGACCCGATCCGTTCCCTCCCTCCCAATTCTAGACCGGGTCCTGAAGGCCTCTAACCTCCCAGGGCACTCTCACCTGACCCCAGCCCCACTGAGGGGGGCTGCCTGGTAAGCCCATTGCCTACCTGTGGCGTGGGAGGCTCCACTTTCCGCTTCTTCTTTTGGTTCTGCTTGTTGGTCCTGGGATAGACCGTGAGCATCTCCAGCCATCTGGGGAGAGAGGAGCAGAGAGCATAGGCTTAGACCCCTGCCCTCAGGGACTAGGACCCTGCCTTACTAGGTGGTCCAGGCACGAGGCCTAACATTTCCTACCTGGAGGTGCCTGCCTAGCAGCCAGGCCTCCAGGCACCAGACCAGGGCAGAGCACTGCCCAGATTACAGCCCGTCACTGTCGGGGAAGTGCCAGCAGTGCAACCCAGGACAAGCACAGGCCATGCTGGGACCAGGTCTGCTGAGCCTGCGACGACCAAAGCACAGTGTGGCTGGCCCAGGGGTGAGGCGTGCTCAGCCTGAGGAACGGCGGGCTTGACCAAGGCCTCAGAACACAGGGCACATCCCTGTTTCCATTACCGACCCCATCTTCGGGGCTTAGACTTGGCTCTAAAACTGCTCTCCCAGAGCAGATTTGGCTAGCATAATTAGGGCTATTGAGACAAGAAACCAGGGTCATGTTTCAAACCAATGTCCTACACAGCCACTTTAGGGAGCTGAGCAGCTAACCTCCTAGACTCATTCACTCACCTCTGGGTTCCCTCGAGCAGTAAGGGTGCTGGGTACTACAGCTTTGGGGATGGCCTGGCAGAGCTGCCCAGGGACCCTGTCTAAGGCCTGCATGCTGGAAGGTCCACTCTGGGCCAGTAGCAGGGAAGGCAGAAGGGGATGGAGGTAGGAGGCCTGGATATAGATCTAGCTCTGCTACTCTCTAACCACAACCTTGGGTGGCTCCCACTCCTCTGGGATTCGGTCTCCTCACCCCTGAAACCAGGGTCTGGGTTAGGCCATGACACAACCACAGCTTGCCTCACCGGAGCTTCTCAACACCAGCATGAAGGGGACAGGAGGAGCAGTGGGCAGGAAGGGCCTGGTGAGGAAGGGTGGCCCCAGGGTTCTCTCCAAAGAGTTAGTACTGCAGGAAACTCTGGTCCACCTTCTTCCCAGAACACTAGGGTCATAGCTGGGCCTGCTGCCAGCCTGTGCCAAGGGCCTGGTGGCAGTGGCTGAACTGCAGCGCAAGGCAGGATCTGTACTGCTGGCGACACGCTGGCTGGAGGCCGAGGTGACCACCAGCACCACAACCCTCGTGTCTTTAGCACCCCAAGGTGCTTCTTTAGTTTGGGGTGGGGGGAGGGAGGCGGATCACAGGCAGTGGCCTTCTGGGACGGCCTTAGGAGGGTGTGCTGTGGTACTTGACAGCTGGCAGCCAGGAAGTGGGCTGGGGGTGGGCAATCACAGCACCCCAGCCAAAGGGCTATCCTCAGCTCGGCCCAGCCCAGAGCAGGCAATCCTGGGTTTGTTATGAGAATGATCAATCACCGGTGCCATACAGACCTGAGGCACAGGTCCTGCAGGTCACTTCTCTGCAGGCTCCAAAGCAAGAAAGGAAGACACGGCTTTATCTGCAAAGCCAGCAGGTGAGAAGACTCCCCAAGGACCTCATCCATGTAATCTGAGGTTACAGCGCTGTGGCTGGAGGCTGAGAGAAGCCCAGCCCAGGACAGGTGACAGAATGTGTCCCTTGCACTCCGATGGCTCACAGAAGCCCAGTAGGAAGTGTCTAACGTTATCCAGATGGGTTACAAATGTTAAATACACCTAGAGAAGAGAGGCAAGGGGTGAATGTGGACACAGGATCCAAGGGTGTAGCCAAGCAGGCTCCCAGCTCTGAAGGCTGAGCCAGGATTAGTGACAGTGGGGGTTGGGGAGCGGTGAAAGGCAGGGGCAGGGATAGGAGGGAAGGCTCGGGCCCAGCCCAGCTGGAGAGGACAGAATAGCTCCAACTCCCACTTAAACCCAACCGCCTCTAAAGGCTGTGTGAAGCTGAGCTACAGGCGTTCTGGGTCACCCACCTAGGGGGCGGGGCAGGGGCTGGGAGTGGGCAAGAGAAGTGGCAAGTCACCGACACAGCTGCCTCAGGGTGCCAAAGGCTGGACAGACTGCCCATGACTCCCCCGCTGTGTCAGCCTGGGGGAACAGTGTGCCCCCGAGCCCAGATATTAGGCTACTGGCAGCAGCCATGCCAGGTGGCAAAGGGAGAGGAGGGAGAGAAGACAGAGCTAGAAGTCTGTCTCAGGAGCTCATCATCCCACCTGACTCCCTAGAGGAGGCCAAGTGTCCCAGTGAGTGGAGGGGTTGAAGAAGCTGCTGCACAGGGTCACAACAGGGGCTGCAGGAGCCTGGGGCAGGTGCTGCGCTGAGAGCCCTGCCTACTGGGCAGGGACAAGCAAGGCCCAGGGCCAGGATGGGGAGAAGGGAAAAGCACTGGTGTCTTCTGTGGCTCTGTGTGTGCCACGTAGCCACTGCAGACCACACACCCTACATGCAGGACCTGAGGCCACACACCTCTGGTAACTTGTCCTAATAATGATCTTGTCTACCAAGCTGCATGGGAATGGCAGGCCCTGTGTACATATACACAAATGACCACAGGAGAGGGCTCAGGACAGAGCTGAGGACCCTGGACTGTGCCAAGTGCCTAACAGCAGGACTTAGGCCACCAACCAGAGACACTGTCAAATGCCAGACAGCATCAGTGTCCTAATGCCACCACTACATCACTGACTCTGTTCCCAGCTCACACCACCCCAGCCTACTGGGGATCTCAGACATTTCTTTTCTATCCCATCTGGGACGCTCTCCACAGGCAGACCTCTCCGTGGGACCCAGCTCCCCAACAGAGGGCTAGATCTCCCCACGGAATCCAGCTGGGTGGTGGGAACAGCTCCAGTGAGCTGCCACACAAAGACATGGCAGCAGACGTGAGCTAAAAAATGTGCACAGTTCCATGCTGTCACTCATGCCTGCAGGGCACCCACATCTCCAGGGCCTCGGTGTCCCAACTATAGAACCAGGGCTCTAGGGTTAAGATAGGGAAGAAGCAGAGTCAAAGTGGTCCTCGTGTTTGCCCCCAGGGGTTAGAAATGCAAACCTGCTTCTCTCCAGGGGACGAGGACTCAGGGTGAGTTGGCACCCCAGCAGAGGGCCACCCAGCTATTCCATAGCACAGCTCCGGCCCTCTGCTCCACCCCTACCCCCATGGTGTAGATTTGAAGTGAGCAAAAACTGGGGACCTTCTGGCCAGTGTTCTGGCTTTCTCACATGGAGGCCTTGGCCAGTGCTCAGTCTTTCATTTGTTGAAAATGAAGGGCTTCACGTTCTCATTCTATTTGTGCTTCAGTGATCAGCGCGTGCCCCCAAGCCCCCAGATTCAGTTTCTCCCAAAGCCTTCTCAGCTGCATCTGCCTCCTCAGCCTTATAGGACAAGTGGGAGTTGCTAAAATCCAGCATCCCACTCCAGGATGGGCCTGCAGCACCTGCTCGCTGTACATGTGGTTGGGTCTCCCAAATGTAGAATGAGCACACAGCGGGGAGCAGAGACCACAGGAGCAGGGGCTTTTGGGAGGCAGACACTGCCGGGGCTCAGGAGCATGGAGCTCAGCTGCCCTGGACCATCAGCTATCTGAAAATCCAGGCCCCCCATCCATTTCCCAGGGCTTCCTGTAAGGCTCTGCCCACAGCATGCTCAAGAAAGTGGGCTGACCCAGAGACTTTCTATTCTCTGCACTTGCACAAAGAAGCCAGGGCATGCAGTAGCACTGGAGTGAATGCTGTGTGCAGGCCCCAGGGACAATGAACAAGACCCAGCCTCCACCCTCAAGGGCCTACCACTGGCTAAGGAAGCCAGACATTCACACAGATCATCCCCATCTTTTATAAAAGACAGCTGATGGAGGCAAGCACCTCCAGGGCAGGGCTTCCCAGAAGAGCAGATGCTTCGGCTGACGTGAACAGCCTGGAGTAGAGCAGCCACTCACACTGAGGGAAGGGTGGGAGAGAAGGCACACAGTGGGAGGCAGAACGGGATGTGGGGCGACAGGCAGCTCAGTGCCCAGGGACCAAGGGTGGTGGGGGTGAGGCTGCAGGGCTGGAAGGGCCTCTCAGGGACCTGGCCCCAGGTGATGAGGTTTTAGGCAGGAGAAAGGCAAGGTCAGAAATGCTTTGGGGACTGAGCCCCTCATGGTCAGCTGACAGACAGCTGTGGTGTGGATGGAGGTAGGGAAACCACTGAGAGAAAGGACTAAAGACATGGGGCCAGATTCCTGTGTGGTGACTGGGCATGTGGTGGCACTGTGAATGGGACAAGGGGACACACTCGAGGAAGAAAGCGGTACTGATGCTGTCCAATCTGTGCTGAAGAACCCTGGTCCAAGGCAGGCAGGGAGCGCCTCCTCCTGAAATGTGTAGACTCACCCGCTAATGATCTCCTTGGTCTCTGCCCGGATGAAATGCTCCTTCTCAGGGGTCAGAATGCACAGGGAGAACTTCTGGCCCGTCCGGCCCTCCCCGTCCACTACATCTGTGCACTGGTTCATGTTGATGGTGCCCTGAGGGAGGGTTGTGGGCTGTAAGAAGAAGACGGGGCAGGGAGTCACTCAGAGGCTGGCTCTAAGGGGGTATATCCCCAGGCTGTTTCCAGCCCTCACTGCTTCTTGACAGGCACCTGAACCTCTTGCTGCTGTGCAGACCCCTAATCCCAGAGGCACAGGGTATGCTCTGCCTTGCCCCAGCCCTTACAGCCCCACTTCCCACCCACCCATCCCACAGGGACAGGCCTGCTCTCCTCAGAAGACATCCAGCTGGACACTTCTTCCTGGGTGGAGAACAGTATCCCAGCCAGTACTTGGGGGAGGGGACAGCTCTGTGAGGATGGCTAGGGTGACAGAGGCAGCCAAGAGCCTGGTCTCAGAGGGGTTACTGATCCAAGAAAGTAGTGAGAAAAAGCTCCAGAGGAGGTGGTTTCAAAATAGCAAAGTTATTTTTAGAGGCAAGGAGGGGGCCAGAGAGAAGCTACATCCTTGAAGGCAGGCTGGGGCCACACAGATCATGGATGCTTCAAAGGGAGGCCCAGCTGCTCAGGGCAGGCGACCCTGCCACCCTCCAGGACTGCCCGTGAGGACTTGCTGCAAGGCTGCCTCACTGGCACTGGAACAATAAATATTTTTTTCCTCTTCTTACAGCAAAAGCTGTAAGACACTGAATTAGGGATACAAAACCAAAAACAAGAAAGGAGGCTTTAAGAAATTCCTACTGAATGAGATGAAGGGTTAGCCGAGAGGACCTTCTAAAGATGATTTGTCAGCCCTGAATCTCTGGCCTCTCAGTTCCCCACAAACATGAGGATGCTTTTGGTAAGGAGACAGGATGCCATGGCCATACCATAGCACTGCAAAGAGCTCCTTCCCTGAAGCCAGTCTGGGCACTATCTTAAGATTCCTTGCAGACAGCTCTCATAGGGAGGAAACCTTGGCCAGGACCCCAGGTGGCAGGTGGGTCAGAGTCTGCCTGCTACCCACTGATGTCCCCCCTAGAGCCTAGCACTTCCTTGGTCCCCTTTCTGGAGAAGCAGCAGTGGGAGGAAAGGCTAAGGGCAGTGGGCTGGGGGGTGGCCTCAACGGGTGCCTCCCTCCTAGAACTCTGAGAGTAGGTCCTAGCCCCACCCCATTGCCAGCTCCCTGCTGCTGGGGCAGAGGGACGGGGCCTGGTCTGAAGATCAGGATGTGGGGTCTGGTGTGGACACCAAACTCAGACCAACAACTCCCCACTTTGGAAAACCTTCCCCATCTGTCCTGGGCTCTCCTGCAACCCATCAGAGGGGGTCCTCAGAAGCAGCAGGCATGGGAGGTGGCCTGGAACGCATCTGCCCATCTCTGGCTGGGGAGGCCCCCACACACCTAGGGGCTCGGGCCCCCTCCCCAGGAGAGGCACTGTTCCCACACCTGCAGGAACATGGTCTCCAGCACAGGGCAGGGTCTGCATGGTCCTTCTTTTCAACCCCTTGCTCCAGTTCCAGCCCCTCCACTTTTCAGAAGTCCAACCTCAGGCCTCCTCTGGAATCAGGCCAGCATCCCATCTGAACTCTCTTTAGGCAAACTAAAGGTGGCCACCTCTGTCCTGCTGGAGCTCAGACACCCCCATGCAGAAGCACAGGCCCCCTACTGGCCCCAAGAAGGTACTGGGTTTCTCTAGAGTTGGGTCTTCTTGCCTGTGAAACGAGGGCACAATGCTGCAGACCACCGTGAGGATCAAGGCCAGAAGCGGTGACGTGCGGGCTCTGTGGGCTTGCCTAATGGACTATCTCCAGAGCAAGCCGGGGCAGGACTGAAGAGAGGAGACGGGTCAGCTGAGGGACTTTTCCAAGGTAACTGATCCCCCTCATCCTCAACGCCCGCCCCAGCCCAGGGCCTGCAGTCTCAGAGTCCTGCCGGCCTGCGCCCACCTGCAACACACGAGTGCACATCCTCGGTGAGTTCTCTGTCTGGGCCACAGTGCCAGTGCCTTGCAAATTGTAAGACGTGCAACACACAGTAAGTTATAGAGATAACAAAGCACACCAACAGAAATTCTAACATTTCTAACACCTGGTGGGGCCCTGCAGGCACACGATCCTATTTAAAGACTTTTATCCCAGGAATTAGGGTCACCAAACTGCTCACCATACCCTCTCCCATACCTAGTAACTGGGTTCACTGGGCACATGGCCACCAGCTACAGATGAAATTTCCCAGCCAGCCCTGCTGGATGGATGTGGTCATAAAATTCAGTCACTGCAAGACTTCTGACAACCTCTCTGAGCCTCAGTTTCTTTGTGTATAAAATGAGAACTCTACCTCCTACCAGAAAAAGCTTCAGAAATGTCAATATAAAGGCAAAGCCATTAGCCAGGGCTGAAGAAAATGAATGTTTATATACTACCTATGTGTCAGGATCTCATAATTACAACCTCTTCCATGCGTCCTTAAATATGACTTACCATGAGGCAGGCATTATCTAATCTGATTACATATACAGAATAAGGATCACAGAGTAAGCAGTGGTAATAAAAGCGGGGAAACCTGGCCCAGGTATGCAGTGCCAACGCTGAGAATAGTTGAGTTTCAACAGCGCCACCTGAGGGAGGAGGCATGCTTGCCCCACTTCCCACGTGATTCCTGAGTGCCAGGCATGGCCCAATGTCCCCTCTCACTGATTCCCACAGCCCGAGGTTGGCAATACTGTCATCTGCCTTGGCCCCTTCACTGTTCTGCGCTCAACCACGTCTCCTGCACTCAGAGCTGGGGCAGATCCTGCCAAGGGTGTCCAGCTAACCCTGGCCTAGTCTGGCCTCCCTCCCAGCCCACCCAGGCGCAGGCCACACCCATCTGCATTCCCAGGGCTGAGGAGAGCCCATTCTGTAACAGTCCACTGCCAGCTGGGCTGACCTTGTGCTAGGAGAGCAAGGGCAAATATCTAGGCTGTAATCCAAATCCAGCCAGAGGGACCCCTCACCCTAACAAGTCGGCAGCAAAGCCAGGTCCGGCTGACAAGCTCCCTGCCCTAATTCTGCACCTCCAGAGCTTAGGGACCCGGGCCTCCTCTGAGGCTGCATCACCTAGTTTCGCTCATTTCATCTCCAGAAAAGGGACGGCCACCTGCAGGCCATGCAACTCTGCTCTGTTGCTAAGTTACCAGTTCAATCCTTACCCAGCAATGTCACCAGATGCTCTCCAACCATCTGCGGGCCTTTGGTCATCTGGCCTCTACTCTGCACAGCTAAGATGCCAGAGCTGCTACAGGGCTAACGATGGTTTAAGCATGAGATGACAAAGCAGGAGAGCACAAGACAAGGACGTAACCACACCCCACTGAGAACTCAGCCTTCCTACCTCTCATCTGCTCACTGGCCCATAAGGAGGCCAAGGGAACCTCTGCCCTTTGAGCCATGGCACCTGGCAGAGGCCTGCTCAGGGAGATCCTGCCTGGCAGCCTCATCACCAGGGGACCCTCCACCCCATCCTGGCCCAAGCAGGTGTGCGTTAGGCAAACAGGCCCCCTCCATTTTTTGGTGGATCCTGAGAACTTGGGAAGACAAGATGTTAAGAGCCAGAGGGACATAAGAAAGTAGGACATAAATACAGACAGGGGTTATTTAGAGCTATCGACAGGAGGCTTCTCCTCCAGGCAGCTGTACTTATATAATCAGAGGCCAGGTGAGGTGTGGATGGAATGGGAATTGTCTGCTTTATCCCCTACTCAGACAGGAAAACAGACCCACAGAAACAAAGGCTTTCCCCCAGGGAAAAGAAGCATTCACAAAACCTCAAGGTCAGAAAATGCCTTTCAAAGTGAAGCCCAATGCCAAGCCGGCTGAGGTCTCCTGGCGGCCTACTGAACCCGTGCCGGCTGAGGTCTCCCGGCGGCCTACTGAACCCGCGCCGGCTGAGGTCTCCCAGCGGCCTACTGAACCCGTGCCGGCTGAGGTCTCCTGGCGGCCTACTGCACACGCGCACATGTGAGATGAGGAGTCACGAAGCAATGATCCCACCATATGCACCGCACTGCATATCCTTGTGTTGTGCTCACCGGGGCCCGCCTGAGGAGGCGAGCAGCATCGCTCCCGAGAGCGGTGGGCCAGTGCACGCACACTAGCCAGGAGCCGGCGCTCAGTGTGCTCCAGGGAGGACAGGAGGAGAATCTACCTCCCGGCAGAGCTGCTGCAGCAGGACGTGCCTGCTTGGCGGGCTCCAAACAAGTAGTTATGGGTACTGAGTCGTTCACCCCGACGACAGCCTCATGAGGCAGGCATGACGACAGGCCAAATATACAGATGTGCAAGCTGGGGCTCAGAGTGGTGAAGGGACCTGGAGCCCCTTGGACCCACCCAGAATAAGTTCTTATCGTTTCTCACTGGTGTTTGCAACTGTTTTGCACAATGTCCAGGGTCACTGGTAGAACCTAAAGCAGGTCACATGGTCTGACCCAGTAGAGGGCTCAATGAGCTGCCCTGCAGACAAGGCCCAGCAGCAACACAGACTCCCTCTCCTTCCTCCCCCGAAGGGGATGGTAATAGCACCCAAGCTCCCTTACAGAGAGCCTGGCGGGCAGTTAAGCTGGACTCTTGGCTAGGTCACTCGAGCCAGGTCCAAGGAGAGGCCACGTCTTTTCTTCCAATTGAGGAGGTCAGGCTGCAGCTGTCTGCAGAAGGAAGGGGGCCCTCGGGAGCACCTGCTGGCACCACACTGTTGCAGGTGCCCCTGGAATCCCATGTCCTGGGAGGGCTAGTCAGGTTAGAGAGACCTTCTCCTGGCTCTTCCTGTTATTGCTGAGCTGCTCACAGAGTCTAATGCATCAAGCCCCTCCCTCAAGAGGCAGTGCTAGTAACCAAATGCCACCTAGGTGCAGAATGGGCCCCTGACTCTCAGTCCTCCGAGGCCACCATCCTCCCTGGAGAGCAGTGTTCTTCAAATGGATATCCCCAAAGACCAAGTTTTCACAGGAAACTGGGAAGACCCATGGAAAAGGAGTCTTAAGACCCTCCAAAAGATCCTGATCCCACCCAGACCTGGAGTGAGCAAAGCCCCTTCCTGGCCCCCTCTGACAGCTTAGGGAAGCCCTAAGCCTTTCCTGGCCGGGGGCCCTAGAGTAGCAGGGATGGGTAAGGGGCTGCAGGAGGCGCCTGCCTGGCAGAATTTCCTTCTTCCCATTCCTTGTATGGCAAGAAGCCATCAGAGCTCCCCTGCCCAGCCATCTCCTCAGCCTCCTGCATATTCTACGGTCCTTGTGGTTTATGGGTCAGTTTCCTAGCCATCCCCCACACTGGAGTACCAGCTGCCTAGTGCAGCCCAGAGAATGAGATGGGCCTGTAGTCTCGCTGCAAGTCCTTGGTGCCACATCTGTTCCCAAGATCTCACACAGCCTCCTATGGAGGAAGCTATGATTCTGCACCACGGTGCCACCCCCCACCCCTCCCCAAACACTCACACACCCTGCTCCTTAGGTCATCAACATGAAACTTACCTGCTACATTTGGCTGCCCCTGGGAGAATGCTGGGCCAGCCAGGCTGAGGGCTATGGCACAGGAGCTGTCACCTGCGTGCCCAGCACCCCAGGAGAGGAGGGAGGGCTGGAGCAAGGAGGGTGGGCTGGAGCAAGGACGACTGCACTCCCAGCTGCATCCTCCTTGCAGGGGCACAAGGATCTAAGACCAAGTCTGGGCTTTACGTTTCTTGAGCCCACTAGCAAGAAGAGCTCCACCCTTGGAATAGAATCCTAATGCACCATGCAGCATCTCTGTAATCTTGGGGACATTGCAAATTGTGAGATTCAGTTTCCACAAGGGTAAAGTAGGGGTAAAAATATGTCACTTCCAATGTAAAATGGAGTAACTGCTGTGGAAAATTGCTGGTGGAGCCTCAAAAAGTGAGACATGGAGTTACCATAAGACCCAGGAATTCTACTCCTAGGTTTATACCCCAAATAACTGAAAACAGGTATTTAAACAAAAACTTGCAATAGCCAAAGGGTAGGAAACAGCCTAAATGTCCACCAATGGACATATGAATAAAGAAAATGTGGTAGGGCCACACAACAGAATATTATTCAATCATAAAAAGAATAAAATACTGAGACATGCTTCAATACAGATGAACCTTGAAAACATTATACTAAGTGAAAGAAGCTAGACACAAAAAGACAAACACTGTATGATTCAGTTTTGATGAAGTATCAGCAAGTAGATTCACAGAGACAGGAAGCAGACTGGTTGCTAGGGGCTGGGGTCAGGCGGAGTGGGGATGGGTGTGGGATTTCATTTGGAGCGATGAGAAGTTCTGGAACTGGATAGTGGTAATGGCTGTACTTTACAACCATACTAAGTGCCACTGAAGTCTACACTTTAAAGTGGTTAAAACAGTGAATTTAACAGTGTTAAAATACTCTGTGTATTTTAACAGTAAAAAAAAACCCCTCACCTGACAGAGTTGTCACAAGACCAGAGATAACACTGTTCCCATGAAGCAAGGGTGCAGGGCTAGCACATGACCCGGACCGCCTCTCCCCTGGGCCTGGTGCACACACAACACTCCCCACCAAGGCAAGAAGACAGTGCATTCAGTATGTTTTCCTGAACACCTGCCCATGGTAAGAAGGGAGGAAAGGCTGGGCACAGCCGTCTCTTACCCTGGGGTGGACAGAAGGTCGGCAGAGTGAAGAGAGAACTGGCCCAGCTGGACAGGAAGGAGCTCTAGGCATCATGGACAACCCTCTCCCTGACCAGGGAGGGAAAGCTAGGCCTTTGTGCCAACGAAGGAGGCCAGCTGCTGACCCTAAGATGCTAACAGCAGGATACTGAAAATGATGGGCCAAACGGAGGGAGTTATCCAAGGGCAGCCGAGCAGCTCAGATCAGAGGCTGGCCCCTGAGCCACTTCCCGGATCTGCAGTCTGCTCTCCCAGGAATGACGCTCAGCACCTCGGCACTGTCCAACTAGGAGAGCCCAGGGCTAGGCTGCCTCAGGCACACTGGTTTCCCTGCGGTCACCAGCAGGACCTTCCATGAGTCGGTCTCAGCTGCTCGCAAAGCTGAAGGCCAAGCTCTCTCTCTCTCTCTGCCCTGTGTCTGAGGCCCTCACAGCCCCAGCCTCACCTCCAGCCACTGCTCACAGGCCTGGGTGACCCACAGCCACCCACTTCACAGGCCTCCTTTGCAGGCTTCCCCCAGGGGAAATGCCTGCCTCACATCCCTCACCTCCCGGATGGGTGCCCTGTCCCCTCTGAAGGGAAGGATCCCGCCTGTAGTCCAAAATCCATTTACGGGTCAGCTATAGCAACTAGCAGATGATAAAGTTGAAAGGCAAGAGGTTAAGTGTGGTGATACCACATAATTTCATTTATATGAAATGTCCAGAACAGGTAAATGGATAGAGATGGCAAGAAGATTAGTGCTCACCAGGAGCTGGGGAAGAATCAAGGGGTGACAGCAAAGGAGTGCAAGGTTTCTTTGGGGGAGGGGGACAAATGTTCTGAAATCAGACTGTGGTGATAGTTGCACCTCTCTGTGAATACACTAAAAGATAATGACTTGTATACTTAAAAATAAAACAAAATATTGCAGATACAGAAAATAAGCAAGGTGGGTGTGGCTGCTGGCAGACTAGGCCCTTCAAGAAACCTGTGCAGCTCTACGCAGGTGCCTGCAGGAAGAGCTCTCACTGCCCAGTGCCTCCATCCTGGGCCTGGAAGGCATCCCCTCCCCTGCCCCAAACTCTAGAGCAAAAACTGAGGCCCGGAGAGGCATGAGAACTGGAGCCAGGTGTCAGACTCTAACCTGCTCAACAGGTTGACTCTCCTGCAGAATGAGCCAGGGAGTACAGTAGTAGGACCTAGGAGCTAACTTCATCTACTGGGCTCTGACAACATGGGTCTCCATGGAGGGCAGACCTAGCACTCTGTCAGAAGGTGGTTCTTGCCAGAGATGATACTGGCTGAGCAGGTGCTCCAGCCCCTAGGAGGTCCTCCTTTGAAGACCCAGCTCTGGCCCCATCCAGAAGCAGTGTGGGCTGAGGCATTCAGGGCTTCCATGGGCTTGGCAGGAAGGTGTCCAGGAGATGCAGGAGCATTTATATCCCCAGCAGCAATAGCTGCAGCCTTGGAGCTGTGGGAAGAGGAGAGGGACAAGGGAGAAGGACGCCGTGCATGCTGAGCCACTCTGGGGGGGCAGGTGGGGGCTGCAGAAACGACTCAGTCAGGGCTTTGTACACCAGCCAAAC
This sequence comes from Smutsia gigantea, assembly GCA_032199065.1. Lineage (NCBI taxonomy): Eukaryota > Metazoa > Chordata > Mammalia > Pholidota > Manidae > Smutsia > Smutsia gigantea. The sequence continues at coordinate 152,520 of JAVSCE010022626.1, read as the reverse complement.
TCCCTGCCTTCGCAGGGCATTGTTAGGGTTGGCTACACTTATTTTTTTAAGAGAGAAAAGAACAAGGACCCTTTTCACTTGCTGCCAAAGCTAGGAAGTTCCTTCTCACACCTGCTGTGCTAGACTGGCCTACTAGCTCAGGCTGCTGGCTGGGCAGCAAGACGCCCTGGCTCCTGCCAAGCAGCCAAGGGGCCCCTGCCAGGGAAGCTTTCCTTGGGAAACCATCACCACCCAGGCAAGGCTCACCTTGCTCCTAAGACTGGGGCAGAGGAATGCAGAGAGGAACAGCTTTCATCCCCCTCACACCACCCAGGTAGGAGGACTGCACTGGAACCAAGTGCTCACTACGTCATATACAACAATTAACCTCAACTAGGTCAAAGGCCTAAATGTAAGAGCAAAAGTTATAAAACTTGTAGAAGACGACCAAGGGCAACAGCTTCATACACTGGAATTGACAATGATTTCTTGGATATGATACCAAAAGCACAAGCAACAAAAGAAAAAATATTAGCTGGGCTTCATCACAATAAAAAATTTTGTGTCTCTAAGAACAGTATTAAAAGAGAGACAAGGCAACCCACAGAATGGGAGAAAACATTTGCCAAGCACACATCTGATAATGGATTAATATCCAGAATATATAAAGAACTTCCACAACTCAAGAGCAAAAAACCAATCAATTAATAAATGGGCTGAAGACAACTAGACATTTCTCCAAAGAAGACATACCAATGGTCAATACGCACAGGAGAAGGTGCTCAACATCACTAGTTACTAGGGAAGTGCAATTAAAGCCACAATGAGATACCGTTTCTCACCTACTAGGATGGCTATAATTTTAAAAAGCGGAAAATGATGTGTGTTGTTGAGGCTGTGAATAAACTGGAACCCTCATGCACTGCTGGTGAGAAAATAAAATAGTGCAGTTGCTGTGGAAAACAACTTGGCAGTTGCTCAAAAAAAAAAATTAAAATTGCCATGTCTTCCAGCAATTCCAATTTCAGATTATAAACCCAGAAGAATAAAAAGCAGGGACTCAAACAGATATTTGTACACTCATAAGAGCAGTATTCACAATAGCCTAAAGGTGGAAACAATCCACTGCTGGATACATGGATAAACAAAATGAGTCATATCAATACAATGGAACATTATTCAGCCATAAAAAGGGAATGAAATTCTGACACAAGCTCAAGCCACATGGATGAACCATGAACACACCATGTTAACTGAAATACACTAGATACAAAAGGACAACTATTAGTGTATAATGGGTATGGAGCTTCAGTTTGGGAAGATGAAAAAGTTCTGGAGATGGAATGTAGTGATGGTCGCACAACAGTGTGAATAATGCCACTGAACTGTACACTAAAAAAATGGTTAAGATGGTAAATTTTATGTTATATATATCTGACAACACACACAGAACCAAGTGTCCCAACTTGGATTACCACACTGGGAATAACAACATAACAGTGGATACAGACACAAGCCAACTGGCAGAAAGAAATGACTCATTTCGGCCAGCACACTCATCGGGTGGAAGTGCTCGTCCTGTAGACGGGGACTGGCCAATTCTGGCCTGATTCACAGTGGCCTCATGTGAAGCCCTCTCAAGCAGGTACAAAACAGAAGTTTCAGGGGGCACGGACTTCAGCCCTTCCACCCCCTAGCTTCTTACCTCTCCATTTCCAATCCTCAGCTCAAGAGCAGGAGCGGTGGCCTCTCCACAGTACGGACCCCCAGAATTCTGCCATTCTGATTGTGGAGAATCAATACCCCACTCCACAGCTGAGCCTGATGACATGAGAACTGTCTCCTGGAAGGTGTGGTGATCTCAGGTACAAACCACATGCAAACAAGCATCCACGACAGGCATGAGCCTTCTGACTTAACCAGGACTGGTAGCTCAGCACTCTGGCCTGGAAGCTTCCTTCCTTGGCTCCAGCCCTTGCAGTACATCAGCAGAACCACTAAACCTGCTTTTGTAATTTTTTGTCTCTTGGTTCCCACCTGACAGCTGTACCCCTTCATCCTCTTCCAAGTTCTTCTAATTTTCTGCACGAATGTCCCTTGTCTCAGCCTCCGCTCCTGGTGAGCTGAGGGAGCCACTCCTGTCCGACTCACACCTGGACCTGTGTGCCGGCGGCCCCTTAGTTCTCGGCTCTGACTCCAGTTCCACATTACATTTATCATCACGCCTAGTGACAGCAAGAGAGGAAGTCTTCAAGGCCCTGCCTAAATGAAAGACCATGTGATCATCTTAGAACTCTCTGGACAAACATTTGGGTGTAGACAATGGACATTTACTGAGCACCAGCTTTATGCCAGGCAGTTCTTGGATGGTGCTGAACAGGACAAAGGGCCTTAGAAAAGCTCACTTTATTCTTGCGGTGATGAAGATAAATAGAACTATTCTATCTCAGGTGGCAGTAAGTAATGGGGATGAAAGGAAAGCAAGTTCAGAGAGTGGAATGCTGGGCAAGTGGACACATGGATCCAAGTGGAGGCCAGGTGAAGGAGGTAAGCACTGAGACCCCTGGCAGGGACGAACTGGGTCTGGCTTGAGGCAGTTGGTGGGAGGGACTGCCGGCAGGGTTGGGTCAAAGGGGCCCAAAGTGGCCACAGGCTGTTGGCCTGGAGAACACGCTCTACTGTGGAGGTGTGCTCAGGGGAGGGGGCAGTCTGATTGTGGCTCACGAGAGTACTTTGACCCCAGACACGCGAGGCCGGCAGTGGAAACAGTGGCCCAGATTGCAGTGTTAACAGTTGTGGGGTCAACAGTGGTTGGATTCAGGATATGTTGACGGTAGAGCCTAAAGGACTTGAGATGGGTAGAAAAAAGAGCAAACAGGGATGACTCTTTGATTTAGGCCTCAATGACTGGAACAGGCGCTAAAGAACTAAATTTCTTTTCTGCTTTTTTTCTGTTCTTCACCTGTATTCCAGCTACCTTCCTCTGGCATTTCTATCTCCCTGCCTTCACAGAAAACAGACTGTTTTAGGCTAATGCCACAGCAATGGGACCCAGGCAGGCAGGACAAGAAAGGAAGTGGAGCAGCAGAGGCATAGACAGCAGTGAGCAAGGGCCAGCAGCCATTTGGAAGCTGGCTTTGTGAAGAAATCAAGCCGCCACCCCTAAGCCTTTCTACAGCCACCCCCAGGGCACATAACAGTTCAGGCAGCAACCACAGAAGCTGCCAGATGGATGGTACCCAAAGATCACGGGGCCTAGAGACAGAGAACCCAAGGTCCATTTGGGTCTCGGGGCTGGAAAGGCCTCCTAGAGACAGCTAAAGGCTGAGAGGCTGGCCTTGCTGGGTGCAGGGGTTGGGCAAGACAGGGAAGAGGACGGGTGCAGGGGTGAAGGACAGACCAAGAGCAGTCCCATGGGGCAGAGTCTGAGGAATGAGGGAGAGTGAGGAGGATGCAGACCAAGGAAAGAACTCAGCTTTCTTCTCTAATGCAAGGGAGGTGGAACCAGCATGCTTGTGTTGAAAGTCCTATGTCACTTATCAACAGAAATTGCTTCCTTCCGGCAAAGAATCACATTCGTTAGACCTGGAGGGTCCAAGACGTCATGTACCCAGCAGGCAAGGAAGCCCCTGTGGAGCCAGATGACTCACAGGCACACAGGTAAGCAAGCAGTGACAACTTGACCCACTCAGCCCAGAGCCACCAGGCAGCTTCCTGGCGCCAGGGGAGGGAGAATTGGTAACTTGGGAGCAGGAAGGCTAGTGTTGGTGCCACCTGCAGAAATACCCCACTTCTGAGGCCTGTGTTCCTCTGCCAGCTTACACACAGCCTGGCAGCCAGCTCTGTCCACTCTTGCTTCCCCTCTTTCCCCATCTGCTGCTCTGAAATGCCTCTCCATGCAGTCCTAGCCCAAGAGATCATCTTCCTCCAGCAGAGGAAGGAGCACAGAGAAGGTGGCTTGGGGACAGGGCTCGCATGTTAAGATTCAACAAAGGCCAAAAAGAAACAGAGCTGGTTCCCATGAGTGACAAGCCATGGGGAAAAGGGCCCCCATCGATGCTCCAGGAGCAGACTGAGGGAGCCAGGGCTGTTTAACCTGGAGGAGGAGGGCTGGTTGAGGCGCTGTGGACATGGCACAGGGCCGCCGTCTCCAAAGATCGTTAGCACAACAAATGTGCGCTGGACGCCAGGCTCCAGGGATAGAGTGATGAGTCAGACAGGGCACCCGCCACAGTGAGATCACACTGAGATCAAGGTCTGAGCACGTCCTGTGGGAGGTGGGGTGCAAGGGGCCCAAGAATGGGGAAGTCAAGTGTTTTAAAGGCTTCTCATGGCACCAGGATCAGATCCGCCTGATGAGGTCCCCATGGGAAGAGCCAGGCTCAGAGGGCAGGAGCGCAGAGATAGAGTACAGCTGGAGACGAGGAAGCACGTTTACTAAGGGTCCTTTCATAAATGAACATTTTGTCCCCATAAATCTGAGGCTGGCCTCATCTCCATTGCAGTTATATGAAAAACATTCAGAAAAGCAAAGCAGTTGCTACCAACAGCGTTCATCCTCTTAATGGCTATTTACTGAGCACCTATTATATGCCCAACACCATTCCAGGCAAGGGAAACACAGCCAACAAAGCTGACGAAAAGTCTCTGCCCATCCAAAAGACAAACAACAAATGTTGGCAAGGATGTGGAGAAAAGGGAACCTTCCTACACTGTTGGTGGGAATGTAAACTAGTTCAACCACTGTGGAAAGCAATATGGAGGTTCCTCAAAAAACTAAAAATACAAATACCATTTGACCCAGGAATCCCACTCCTTGGAATGTACCCAAAGAATACAACTTCTCAGATTCAAAAAGACATATGTATCCCTATGTTTATCGCAGCACTTTTTACAATAGCCAGGATATGGAGGCAACCTAAGTATCCATCAGTAGATAAATGGATAAAGAAGAGGTAGTACATATACACAATGGAATATTATTCAGCCATTAAGAAGAAAACAAATCCTACCATTTGCAACAACATGGATGGAGCTAGAGGGTATTATGCTCAGTGAAATAAGCCAAGCCGAAAAAGACAAGTACCAAATGATTTCACTCATATGTGGAGTGTAAGAACAAAGAAAACAACTGAAGGAACAAAACAGCAGCAGACTCACAGAGCCCAAGAATGGACTAATAGTTACCAAAGGGAAAGGGACTGAGAAGGATGGGTGGGAAGGGAGGGATAAGGGGGGAAAGGGGGCATTATGATTAGCAGATGTAATGTTGGGGGGGCGCGGGGAGGGCTGTACAACTCAGAGAAGACAAGTAGTGATTCTATAGCATCTCACTATGCTGATGGACAGTGACTGTAATGGGGTTGGTGGGGAGGTACCTGATGAAGGGGTAGTTTAATAACCATAAAATTGCACATATAATTGTAGATTAATGATACCAAAATAAATTAAAAAAAAAAGAACAAAGGAAAAACTGAAGGAACAAAACAGCAGCAGACTCACAGAACCCAAGAATGGACTAACAGTTACCAAAGGGAAAGAGACTGGGGAAGATGGGTGGGAAGGGAGGGACAAGCGGAGAAACGGAGCATTACCATTAGCACACGTAATGCAGTGGCGGGGGACACGGGAAAGGCAGTATTTATAGAGAAGACAAGTAATGATTCTATAGCATCTTACTACGCTGATGGACAGTGACTGTAGTGGGGCATGTGGGGGGGGACTTGATAATAGGGGGTTTAGTAACCATAATGTTGTTCAAGTGATTGTACATTAATAATACCAAAAAAAAACCTCTTAGAAGAAAAAATATGCAAAAATCTCTTGAACATACGCACGAGCAATTTTTTCCTGGACACATCTCCTCAGGAAAGGGAAACAAAAATAAACAAGTGGAACTACATCAAACTAAAAAACTTCTGTACAGCAAAGGAAACCATCAGCAGAACAAAAAGCAACCTACAGTATGGGAGAATATATTCATTATCGATTTATCCTATAAGGGGTTAACATCCAAGATATATAAAGACATATGCGTCTACACCAAAAAAACAAATAACCCAATCAAAAAATGGGTGGAGGACTTGAATAGACACTTCTCCAAAGGAAATATACAGATGGCCAACAGGCACATGAAAAGCTGTGTCACATTGATAATCGTCAGGGAAATGCAAATCAAAACCACAATGAGATATCACCTCAACCAGTTAGAATGGTCTTTATCCAAAAGACAAGAACTAACAAGTATTGGCAAGGATGTGGAGAAATGGGAACCCTCCTACACTGTTGGTGAAATATCAATTGGTGCAGCCATTGTGGAAAGTGGTATGGAGGTTCCTCAAAAAACTAAAAATAGAATACCATTTGACCCAGTGATTCCACTTCTATGAATTTACCCAAAGAACACAAAATCCCTGATTCGAAAAGATACATGCACCCTATGTTTATTGCAGCACTATTTACAATAGCCAAGATAAAGAAGCAACCTAAGTGTCCATCAATAAATGAATGGATGATGAAGATGTGGTACATATACACAATGGAATATTATTCAGCCATTAAAAAAAAAGAAATCCTGCCATTTGCAACAACATGGATGGACCTAGAGGGTATTATGCTCAGTGAAATAAGTCAGGCAGAGAAAGACAAATACTATATGATTTCACTTATTTGTGGAATGTAAATACAAAGCAAAATAAAATGAACAAATAGCAGTAGACTGATAAAAAAAAAGCCTCTGCCTTGTGAAGCAGGCCTTCCAGTGTACAGCCAGACATATAACACAAATAACAATGTATTTAGTGTGCTATGCAGCAGTTAAGGGTCACAGTGAAGATGCAGCAGAAGTGGGATGGAGGAATTTGGAGCTAGAGGCCATTCTGAATAGGCCAGGCAGGAAAGGGCTCCCTGCAGGCAGGAAAGCAGGGGTGAGGGGCGAGGGGCCGGTGTGGGAGGGGGCAAGGACAGACAGAAGGACACTGGGGCTCAGGCCTGAGCCAAACTTGGAGCTAGAGGAAGAGGGGAGGTGGAAAGGCTGCCAGGCCTCCAAGTGCTGACGGCATGCCATGGAGGGCTCCACCTCGATTTCCCGTTTGGGGCCTGCTGCCTTGGTTTAATCAGACTGAAGAGTCTGAAAGAGAGTCTTGTAGCTAAAGCACTAGTCCTGAGAAGGATGCTGTTTTAAGCCTTATTCCCCAAGGCAATCTCTCACTTGCTGCCATCACCAGGCCTCCCACTGTAGAGGATCCTGGATAAACAGGCCACAGCAGCAGGGTGGCCAGGCCATTGGGAGATGGAGGGAAAGCCCTTGGTAATGCACTGACCATGACAGGAGCCCACCCACCTTCCGGCTGCCATCCTGTGACCCCAGCCCCCTTGCCTTGTGCCCGATGCCTGCCCGGACCTCCTGTCCAGGAGGCAGGGCTCTGCCTTCCTTGGAGAGCAGTTGCAATGGCATTCATTTCCCAGCCTTCCCAGCTGCCCAGCCTACAGTGACTTCCTCTTTCTTCTAATTTCCACTACTTTTTTTTTACCTTTTCAATAAACTTTTAATTTCAGGAGAGACTTAGATTTACAGAAAAATTGTGAAGCTATTACAAAATGTTCCCATATACCCTTCGTCCAAGTCACCCTATTAATAACACCTTACACTAGTACAGTTCTTTTCTTACAATAATTAATAACCCAATAGTGGTCTATGATTAAAGTCCATACTTTGTTCAGATTTCCTTAGTTTTTTCCTAATGTACTTTTTGTGTTCCAGGATCCCACATTACATATAGTTGTGGCATCCTCTTAGCCTCCCCTAGGCTGTGACAGTCTCTCAGACTTGCACTTGTTGTCACCTATTTGTGGTAACAGTGGTCGGGTATTTTGTAGCACATCTCTCATGGGGTCTGTGTGATGTTCTTTTATGGGTAGATGGGGGTGTGGGTTTTGGAGGAAGACCACAGAGGCAAAGCACCCTTCTCCTCAGGTCATGCCCCAGGCACAGGACTCAGCACCGTTGGGGTTGACCTTGAATGCCTGGCTAAGCTTGTGTTCATTTCTGCACTCTACAGTTTGTATTTTCCCCTGTCCACACTGTCCTCTCAAGGAAGTCGGCATGCAGCCTGCACCTAAGGAGTAGGTGGTAGCCATACAGATGATCTGGGGTTCTGCACACAGGAGAGTGTCTCTCCTCCCCACTTGTTTATTTCTCCATCCAATCATTTACTTGTATCAGTATGGACTCAGGAATTTATACACTGTAATCCAGTGTTACATTATGTACTTAGTTGCTCACATGGCTCTACCTTTGGCCACGGAGGGCTGTGCAGATGGCTCCTGTGTCTCTGATACCCGTCAGGGTGCACACAGGCATTCTCAGGGCTTCCTCACTGTTGCCACTCCCAAGTTCTCCAGGCTCACCACGTACACTTACTGCCCTGGTCCGGAAACTGGTCACTTCTCTCAGGCTCCCTGCACTGTTTACCGGAGAGTGGGATTAGAGACCACGTTCTAGGCACTAGGTATGTGCATTACTATCACGGTGTTGCTGCGTCTAGGCCTTCTCAGCTGACAGAACGAGGGAGTGTATGCCATATAACCCGCGTATACACACACTCTCCATCCAGCCAGCTACCTGCCTGCCTTCCTCTCCTCATGGGTTCTGTCAAGCTAAATATACTGCTCTCTCTAATCCGGATCCAGCACTACCAGGACCATTCTAGCCTCTCCCCTTGCCTGCCTGTGTCCTTCCCCTCTGACAGTGGTCCCATCAAACCCACCCATTTATGTAATTGTCCAATCCCTGTACACACGCATACTGGCTTCAACTGTTAATGAGTAACCGCAGGGAAAGAACTCGGTCACCTAGAGCACAATGCTTATGCGGAGCTCCTTTTGCCTTCAGCCTTGCAGATGCCTCTCATTCCCAAAGGTTACCTGCTGCATGGAGCCCAGGCAGTGAACTGCTGGAGGAGAATCTTTCATAGTCTCAGCAGTAGATGGAGTACATCTCAGCTGAATATTTTATACCCTCCACGTGAGCTTTTGAGCTGTCTTCCAGGACATTTTAGATAAGGAAGGAGAGGAGAAAACCGAGGGAGTACAGAGAGGGCACAGAAGGTTAAGAGAGAGCAGGCTAAAGGCACCCCCAGCAGGAGCTGCCCTTCTAACCTTACCAGAGCTGCCCTTCTAGCCTTACCAGGACAGGTGGGAGGGAACTGCTCTGAAGAGGAGGCGGAGGCTGGCAGGCAGGCAGGGAGGCAGCAGAAATGGTAGCCTTATATGGAAATTCCCACATCCCAGCCTTTAGCTGATGCCACCCCTCCAAGTCGGCCTTGGCCTGGAAGGTACAGAGTGCTACTGTAACCCACGGTTTAGCCACTTTCCTGCCCAAAGGCCTGCCAGGTAGATGCAGGAAACAAGCTGCTGTTCATTACAGCAAGACTGAACGCAACGCAGCTGTTGGGGCCTCAACACCCACCAAGCTCCGTCTGCAGGGCCCTCTGGCTCACCCCCAGGACTGGGACTGGAAGCAGGAAAAGGAGGCTCTAGGGCACTAGGGCCTCAACTGCGAGGCTAAAAGGAAGGCTAGTGGTCTTAAACTGTAAGATTTTAGAGTTTGAAGCAATGGCTCTCAACTTTTGCTGAACAGAATCACCTGCGAAGATTTTTAAATAGAGGTTCCATACCCAGACACTCAGATTTAAATTTTCTGGGGTGGGGCTGGCATCAGAATTATTAAAAGGTTTCCTAGTACTTCTAATGTCCAACCAAGGTTGGAAACAACTGCCTCAAAGGCAGACCCTGCTCTGCTGCTGGCCATCTGTCCCAGGCTGGCTGTCCAGCTGTATTTAGTCCCTCGCAGCTTCTGGCAGGGCGAAGGAGGGCCTGAGGAAAGCAAGGCCAGAAGGGAGAGCAGAGACAAAACACAGCTGTGAAGAGCTTGCTGCAGAGGGAGGGCGGGTGCTGCTGGAGATGGGACTTCATACGGTGCCCGAGCTCCCAGTGCTCTGTTCAGCACCCCAAAAGGCCCCACCAGCCACTGTTAGCAAAGAAAATGAAACTTTCAGGCAGCCCGAGGAGAAAGGGAGCAGGGAGATGTAGTCCTCACTCCTCCAGACACTGTGAGAACCCGGGGAAAACGGGAAGGTAGAGACTATGCCAGCAACCATGTCACCTACAAGATGTGTGAAAGGTGAGAAATATGGCCAGGGATCTGGCACTTCCATGTGATGAAAGGGGGTAAAATCCAAGAAAGCCTCTGCCCCAAGAGGAGCGCCCAGGAACTGGCTACTCAGGAGGCAGACTCCTGCCTCTGCAGTCTCCGCCCTGAGCTCTGGGCCCCATTCCTTTGGCTTCAGCTCAGTGCAAGTGTCTGGTCGGAGTGCAGCATATGTGGGGAAGCTTGCCACTAATACAGGTGATGTGCTGAACTACAGAGCACACGTGTGCATGCACACATGCACACACACACACCCCCTGCACATCCCTTCCTGTCAGCACACACACACACACACACCCTGCACATCCCTTCCTGTCAGCACACACACACACCCTGCACATCCCCTGCACATCCCTTCCTGTCAGCACACACACACACCCTGCATCCCTTCCTGTCAGCACACACACACACACACACACCCTGCACATCCTTCTGTCAGCACGCACACACACACACACCTGCATCCTTCCTGTCTGGAACACACACACACACACACCCTGCACATCCCTTCCTGTCCTTTTTTACAGACACACACACACCCTGCACATCCTTCCTGTCAGCACACACACACCTGCACATCCCTTCCTGTCCAGAACACACACACACACCTGCACATCCCTTCCTGTCGGCACACACACACACACACCCTGCACATCCCTTCCTGTCAGAACACACACACACACACACACACACACACCCTGCACATCCCTTCCTGTCAGAACACACATACACACACACACACCCCTGCACATCCCCTCCTGTCAGCACACACACACACCCTGCACTTCCCTTCCTGTCAGAACACACACACACACACACACACACACACACACTGCACATCCCTGCCTGTCAGAACACACATACACACACACACACACCCTGCACATCCCTGCCTGTCAGAACACACATACACACACACACACCCCTGCACATCCCTTCCTGTCAGCACACACACACACACACACCCTGCACATCCCTTCCTGTCAGCCACGTTGCTGAGCTTCACAATCAAATGGGCTTGCGACCACCACAGGGCTTGGCTTAGCAGGAGCTGTACAAGCTGGAAGCCCAAAGGACTTCAAACTGCCCTTTGAGGAAAAGCTCTCAGATATTCCAAGAATCCGAATGAGCTGGAGAAAGAAACTTGAGACTGAGCATGACCCATAAGGAATCACTGGGCTTCCCAGCTGTCCGGGTTTTGGAATACAAGGAGAGCAGAGGGGTATCCTGGGGCCTGTGGCAGGAGAGCCTCAGGGATGGCCTGGAGTCTGGGCGCCTAGTATGCCTGCACACAAGCTGAGCCACAACCAAGTCCCTCTGGCTCTTCCCTCTGCCCCAGGACACTAGACTGTAGGGGAGCAGGGTACCCAGGACAGGGCAGAGGAAGCCTTCCCTGGGGTCAGACCCAGGCCCTACCTGCAGCAACAGCCTGAGACTCAGGGTGCCCCGCTGGGCCCATGAGTGCTGGCTGCACACTCGGAGAAGGAACTGGCCGGGACTGGGCGCCCTGAAACCCCCTAAGGACAGCCCTGTGCCCAAAGGCCACGGAGTGAGGAGCAATTGCCTGGACTCTGTCACTGGCCTGGTGTAAGACCCCAGAAGGGGCTCCCTGTCCTTTCCAGACCCATGTGCTTCTTGATTCACAGAAAAAACCCCACACACATCAACACCCTCCCTCAGGGTAGGACACCTAGAGTACATCAAAGCCTGACACCCTCCTGGTCCAACTTCCAAGAGGCAAGAGAAGAAGAAGCAAAGAAGTAACTGTGTGGGAGAGGCAAACCCTTCAGTCAGAAGGGGGCTTGACTCTTGAGTTTCTCTTCAGTTTACTCTGCTTTCAAAGACTTCACTAACCCAATAAAAGGATTTCTGAAGATCTGAGATGCTCTGCAAGCACTACAGGAAGGCCTGCATTTGAGAAGGAAGTCCTCATCTTGGATGCTCTCACTTATCTTTTTCCTACTGGAAATTCCCAAGCAATTTCTCAGAACTTTGCACTTCCTGGGGCTTTGCATTGACACAGTGATGTTTTAGGATCTCTCTTTATATTTGCCATTCCCCATGTGTCCTTCCAAGGTTGAGAAAACTTACAGATTGACCAGTTAAAGAGGCTTAGCAGCAATTTTTGTGCATGTGTGGGGTCCTTTTTTCATGGTGCTCCTCAACCCTAATGGAAACCCAGCCTATGAGATAAACAGGTCTTGCTCACGACCGGAGCTGATCCGCCTCTCTGAAACAGCTCTCCACCCCCCAGTCTCTCCAACTGGCCTGGTCTGAGGCACTGAGGCTTTCAGGAGGATGCAGCTCTGGGCCAACACCAACCCTGTGGCAGAGCCCACTCAGTCCCAGAGTTCAGCACAGGGCGGGCAAGATGGCCTTTCCTGACCTGGGGACCTTGTGGGGCTTCTGACAGGCCTGGGCTGGGGGAGGATATTTAGGAGCATCGTCTGCAGAAGTGTTCCTGGCACCCTCTCTCACAGTCATGTCTCAACATTTCAAGACCACAGGCTCTCTCAGGCCGGGCTTTGTGTTTTCATTGCTGCCGGTCACCACCAGGTCCTCAGGGCAGACGTGCTTCTGCTGAGGACCACAAAGGGCCCAGAAGTAGAAACGCCCAGAAACAATCACAGGCTCACCAAGAAAGACCCACATGTAGGAATCAAGTTTCCTTCACTCATCCAGGCATTCAATGGACTAGTAAATGCCGGGCGCCTCTGTTGTGTCAGGCGCCAGCAGGATTGAGGTGGACATGGCGGCCCAGGACAGCACCCCACATTTACCCAGACGAGCTCCCTACATCCACCTCCAGACATGGGCTTCCTGATGTAGGTGCCAGCTACACATGTGGTCAGTTTGGAACGATTCCTCAGGCTATACCCTAGGATGTACGTGCTTTCTGTATGTTTTACTTTGATAAAAGGTTTTTTTAAAAGCCCCCCTTTGGCAGAAGATGTCCTCATATGGGTGGGAATTACTTTAAAGGTCAAAAAACAATGTGTCGAGTGTGGAGGGGGCTCAAGATGGCAGCATGAGCAGGGCGGTGGAAATTTCCTCCCAAAACCATATATATTTTTGAAAATACAACAAACACAACTATTCCTAAAAAAGAGACCAGAAGATACAGTACAACAACCAGGCTACAGCTACATCTGCAAGAACTCAGCACCTCACGAAGGGGGTAAGATACAAAGCCGTGATCCGGTGGGACCCGAGCACTCCCCCCACCCCAGCTCACTGGCGGGAGGAAAAGAATCTGAGTGGGGAGGGAGTGGAAGCACAGGACTGCTAAATACCCAGCCCTGGGGATCTGCACTGGGAGCACAAACACACATCGCATGGTGTACTGGAGATTAGAGAAACGGAAGGGCAGGATCCGAGGAGACTGTGAGTGGGTCCCCACAGCCAGCTCCCCTGGGACAAAAGAAAAGCGGGCACTTTTTAAAAGTCTTAAAGGGACAAGGGCCCAATAGCTGTACAAAATCGTCCCAACACACTCAGCCCAGCAGGCTGGGAATCTTGAGGAATTTCAGGCCCCCTAACCGCCTGCCAGGTAAAGCAGCCATGAAGCCCCTCACGGCGATAAGCAGCCTGGCATTTGTTCGCCCCAGCCGGTGCTGTAAACGGACCGGCTGACCTGCCACAACTGCGGAACAGCTGGAGAGCGGCCCCACCCACGGCAACCACACAGTCTCTTCCCAGTGCACAGCTGACCTGGACGGGCAGCGGAAGCTGGAGCAAGGTCCGGAAGGTGCGAAGGGGCCCGTCCTGGCAGTAGAATGCACCCGGCAGGGGCTGCCACACCCCCACAGTGCTCTAGGCTAGCGTGAGGGCGGCCCTACCCACAGCAGCTCAAGGGATTATCCCAGAGACTGCCTCCCAGTGTGCGGGTAACCGGCACAGGCTGCGGAGAAGGGCAAGGCAAACAAGAAGCAGAAAGGGACTTTGTTCTCCCAGCGGACACACTTGTCACCTGCCTGCAACCACTTCTATCGCCATGAAAAGACAGAAGAATCTGGTCCAGTCAAAAATCACTCAAACAACCCCAGAGAGAGAGGGCCCAGTGGGATAGATTTAAACAATCTTCCTGAAAAAGAATTCAAAATAAAAGTCATAACCATGCTGATGGACCTACAGAGAAATATGCAAGAGCTAAGGGATGAAGTCAGGAGGGAAATTACAGAAATGAAACAATCAAATGGCGGGCTTAAGAGCAGACTGGACGAGGTGAAAAGACTGCTAATGGAATAGAAATCAGAGAACAGGAGTACAGAGACGCTGAGGCAGAGAGAGATAAAAGGATCTCTAGGAATGAAACAGTATTAAGAAAACTGAATGAAAGAATACTAAGAAAACTGTGTGACCAATCCAAATGGAACAATATTCGCATTATAGGGGTACCAGAAGAAGAAGAGAGAGAAAAAGGGATAGAAAGTGTCCTTGAAGAAATAATTGCTGAAAACTTCCCCAAGCTGGGGAAGGAAATAGTTTCTCAGACCATGGAAGCCCACAGATCTCCCAACACAAGGGACACAAGGAGGACAACACCAAGACATATAATAATTACAATGGCAAAGATCAAAGACAAGTACAGAGTATTAAAGGCAGACAGAGAGAGAAAAAAGATCGCCTACAAAGGAAAACCCATCAGGCTATCATCAGACTTCTCAACAGAAACCTTACAGGCCAGAAGAGAATGGCATGATATATTTAATGCAATGAAACAGAATGGCCTTGAAAAAAAAATACTGTATCCAGCATGATTATCATTTAAATTTAAGGGAGGGATTAAACAATTCCCAGACAAGCAAAAGTTGAGGGAATTTGCCTCCCACAAACCACCTCTACAGGATTTTTTAAAGGGACTGCTCTAGATGGAAGCACTCCTAAGGCTAAATAGATGTTACCAGAGAAAATAAAATCACAGCAAAGAAAGCAGACCATCCAAATACCAACTAAAGGCAAAAAATAAAATCACCTATCCACAAAAACAGTCAAAGGAAACACAAAAGAGTACAGAATAGAACACCTAACATGGAGGAGGAAGAATAAGAAAGGAGAAAAATAAAGAATCATCAGACTGTGTTTATAGTAGCTTAATAAGAGAGTTAAGTTAGACTATTAGATAGTAAAGAAGCTACCCTTGAACCTTTGGTAACCATGAATCTAAAGCCTGCAATGGCAATAAGTACATATCTATCAATAATCACCCTAAATGTAAATGGACTGAATGCACCAATCAAAAGACATAGAGTAACAGAATGGATAAAAAAGCAAGACCCATCTATATGCTGCTTACAAGAGACTCACCTCAACCCCAAAGATATACACAGACTAAAAGTGAAGGGATGGAAAAAGATACTTCATGCAAACAACAAAGAGAAAAAAGCAGGTGTTGCAGTACTTGTATCAGACAAAATAGAGTTCAAAATGAAGAAAGTAGCAAGAGATAAAGAAGGACATTACATAATAGTAAAGGGGTCAGTCCAACAAGAGGATATAACCATTATAAATATATATGCACCCAACACAGGAGCACCGACATATGTGAAACAAATTTTAACAGAATTAAAGGAGGAAGTAGAAAGGAATGCATTCATTTTAGGAGACTTCAACACACCACTCACTCCAAAGGACAGATCAATCAGACAAAATAAGTAAAGACACAGAGGCACTGAACAACACACTAGAACAGATGGACCTAACAGACATCTACAGAACTCTATACCCAAAAGCAGCAGGATACACATTCTTCTCAAGTGCACATGGAACATTTTCCAGAATAGACCACATACTAGGCCACAAAAAGAACCTCAGTAAAGTCAAAAAATATTGAAATTCTACCAACCAACTTCTCAGATCACAAAGATATAAAACTAGAAATAAATTGTACAAAGAACACAAAAAGGCTCACAAACACATGGAGGCTTAACAACATGCTCCTAAATAAACAATGGATCAACGACCAAATTAAAACAGAGATCAAGCAAAATATGGAGACAAATGACAACAACAGCACGAAGCCCCAACTTCTGTGGGATGAAGCAAAGGCGGTAAGACGAAAGTATATTGCAATCCAGGCCTATTTAAAGAAGGAAGAACAATCCCAAATGAATAATCTAAAGTCACAATTATTGAAATTGGAAAAAGAAGAACAAATGAGGCCCAAAGTTACCAGAAGGAGGGACATAATAAAGACTAGAGAAAAAATAAATAAAATTGAGAAGAATAAAATAGAAAAAAATCAATGAAACCAAGAGCTGGTCCTTTGAAAAAATAAACAAAATAGATAAACCCCCAGCCAGACTCATTAAGAGAAAAAGAGAACCTACACACATAAACAGAATCAGAAATGAGAAAGGAAAAATCATGACAGACCCCACAGAAATACAAAGAATTATTAGAGAATACTATGAAAATCTATATGCTCACAAGCTGGAAAACCGAGGAGGACTGGACAACTTCTTAGAAAAATACAACCTTCCAACTGACCAAGGAAGAAACAGAAAATCTAAACAGACCAATTACCAGCAACAAAAGTGAATCGGTAATCAAAAAACTACCCAAGAACAAAACCCCCGGGCCAGATGGATTCACCGCTGAATTTTATCAGAGAGAGAGAAGACATAATATCCATTCTCCCTAAATTTTTCCAAAAAATAGAAGAGGAGGGAATACTTCCAAACTCATTCTATGAAGCCAGCATCACTCTAATACCAAAACCAGGCAAAGACCACACCAAAAAAGAAAATTACAGACCAATATCCCTGATGAACATAGATGCAAAACTACTCAACAAAATATTAGCAAACCGAATTCAAAAATACATCAAGAGGATCATACACCATGAGCAAGTGGGATTCATCTCAGGGATGCAAGGATGGTACAACATTCGAAAATCCATCAACATCATCCACCACATCAACAAAAAGAACAAAAACCACATGATCATCTCGACAGATGCCGAAAAAGCATTTGACAAAATTCAACATCCATTCATGATAAAAACTCTCAACAAAATGGGTATAGAGGGCAAGTACCTCAACATAATAAAGGCCATATATGACAAACCCACAGCCAACATCATACTTAACAGCGAGAAGCTGACAGCTTTTCACCTAAGATCAGGAACAAGACAGGGATGTGTGCCCCCTCTCCCCACTGTTATTCAACACAGTACTGGAGGTCCTAGCCACAGCAATCAGACAACACAAAGAAATAAAAGGCATCCAGATTGGTAAAGAAGAAGTCAAATTGTCACTATTTGCAGATGACATGATATTGTACATAAAAAACCCTAAAGATTCCACTCCAAAACTACCAGAACTAATATATGAATTCAGCAAAGTCGCAGGATACAAAATTAAAACACAGACATCTGTTGCTTTCCTATACACTAACGATGAGCTAACAGAAAGAGAAATCAGGAAAACAATTCCATTCACAATTGCAACAAAAAGAATAAAATACCTAGGAATAAACCTAACCAAGGAAGTGAAAGACCTATATACCCTGAAAACTACAAGACACTCCTAAGAGAAATTAGAGGACACTAACAAATGGAAATTCATCCCATGCTCTTGGCTAGGAAGAATAAATATTGTCAAAATTGCTATACTACCTAAAGCAATCTACAGATTCAATGCAATCCCTATCAAAATACCAACAGCATTCTTCAACGAACTGGAACAAATAGTCTAAAATTCATATGGAACCACAAAAGACCCCGAATAGCCAAAGCAATCCTGAGAAGGAAGAATAAAACGGGGAATAACGCTCCCTGACTTCAAGCTCTACTACAAAGCCACAGTAATCAAGACAATTTGGTATTGGCACAAAAACAGACCCACAGACCAGTGGAACAGAATAGAAAATCCAAACATTAACCCAAACATATACAGTCAATTCATATTTGATAAAAGTGCCTTGGATATACAATGGGGAGATGACAGCCTCTTCAGCAGCTGGTGTTGGAAAAACTGGACAGCTACATGTAAGAGAATGAAACTGGACTACTGTCTAGCCCCATACACAAAGGTAAACTCAAGGTGGATCAAAGACCTGAATGTAAGTCATGAAACCATAAAACTCTTAGAAAAAAACATAGGCAAAAATCTCTTGGACATAAACATGAGCAACTTCTTCATGAACATATCTCCCCAGGCAAGGGAAACAAAAGCAAAAATGAACAAGTGGGACTATATCAAGCTGAAAAGCTTCTGTACAGCAAAGGACACCATCAGTAGAACAAAAAGACATCCTACAGTATGGGAGAATATATTCATAAAAAACGTATCTGATAAAGGGTTGACATCCAAAATATATAAAGAACTCATGCACCTTAACAAACAGAAAGCAAATAATCCAATTAAGAAATGGGCAGAGGACATGACTAGACACTTCTCCAAAGAAGAAATTCAGATGGCCAACAGGCACATGAAAAGATGCTCCACATCGCTAATCATCAGAGAAATGCAGATTAAAACCACAATGAGATATCACCTCACACCAGTGAGGATGGCCAACATCCAAAACACAAACAACAACAAATGTTGGCGAGGATGTGGAGAAAAGGGAACCCTCCTACACTGCTGGTGGGACTGCAAATTAGTTCAACCATTGTGGAAAGCAGTATGGAGGTTCCTCAAAAAACTCAAAATAGAAATACCATTTGACCCAGGAATTCCACTCCTAGGAATTTACCCTAAGAATGCAGCAGCTCAATTTGAAAAGGACAGATGCACCCCTATGTTTATTGCAGCACTATTTAGAATAGCCAAGAAATGGAAGCAACCTAAGTGTCCATCAGTAGATGAATGGATAAAGAAGATGTGGTACATATACACAATGGAATATTATTCAGCCATAAGAAGAAAACAAATCCTACCATTTGCAACAACATGGATGGAGCTAGAGGGTATTATGCTCAGTGAAATAAGCCAAGCCAAAAAAGACAAGTATCAAATGATTTCACTCATATGTGGAGTATAAGAACAAAGAAAAAACTGAAGGAACAAAACAGCAGCAGACTCACAGAACCCAAGAACGGACTAATAGTTACCAAAGGGAAAAGGACTGGGGAAAATGGGCGGGAAGGGAGGGATAAGAGGGAAAAAGGGGCATTACGATTAGCAGATGTAATGTTGGGGGGGCACGGGGAGGGCAGTACAACTCAGAGAAGACAAGTAGTGATTCTATAGCATCTCACTACACTGATGGACAGTGACTGTAATGGAGTTGGTGGGGGGGACCTGATGAAGGGGTAGTTTAATAACTATAATATTGCACATGTAATTGTAGATTAATGGTAATAAAATAAATTATATTAAAAAAAATAAAATAAAAATAAAACCACAGTGAGATATCACCTCACACCAGTAAGGATGGCCACCATCCAAAAAACAAACAACAACAAATGTTGGCAAGGATGTGGAGAAAGAGGAACCCTCCTACACTGCTGGTGGGAATGCAAATTAGTTCAACCATTGTGGAAAGCAGTATGGAGGTTCCTCAAAAAACTCAAAATAGAAATACCATTTGACCCAGGAATTCCACTCCTAGGAATTTACCCTAGGAATGCAGCAGCCCAGTTTGAGAAAGACATATTAATCCCTATGTTTGTTGCAGCACTATTTACAATAGCCAAGAAATGAAAGTAACTTCACTGTCCATCAGTACATGAATGGATAAAGAAGATGTGGTACATATACACAATGGAATATTATTCAGCCATAAGAAGAAAACAAATTCTTCCATTTGCAACAACATGGATGGAGCTAGAGGATATTATGCTCAGTGAAATAAGCCAAAACAAATCCTTCCATTTGCAACAATATGGATGGAGATAGAGGGTATTATGCTCAGTGAAATAAGCCAAGCCGAAAAAGACAAGTATCAAATTATTTCACTCATATGTGGAGTATAAGAACAAAGAAAAAACTGAAGGAACAAAACAGCAGCAGACTCACAGAACCCAAGAATGGACTAACAGTTACCAAAGGGAAAGGGACTGGGGAGGATGGGTGGGAAGGGAAGGACAAGGGGGGAATAAGGGCCATTACGATTAGCGACATAATGTGGGGGGGGGGCACGGGGAGGGCTGTACAACTCAGAGAAGACAAGTAGTGATTCTATAGCATCTCACTACACTGACGGACAGTGACTGTAATGGGGCATGTGGTGGGGACTTGATGATGGGGGGGAGTCTAGTAACCATAATGTTGTACATGTAATTGTAGATTAATGATACCAAAAAAGAAAAACCTACAGTGTATCAAAAAGGCCCCGCCCAGATCACAGCACCACCCCTTCTGCAGAGCTGCAGCCCCTGGGGCTTGAAAATATCTCTTTACAGGACTTCAGATGGTCAGAAAGGGTCTTCCATGTGAGGGCCTCCAAGAGAACCAACTCCTCCAGGTAACTGACCTGCCCCCTTCTGCCTCAATGGATATGACCTGGAGGCAGAGTCTGCCAGCCAGCCCTGGAGGTTCGGGCTTTCCTCCCCATCCCCGTCCCCATCCTCAGAGGGCCAGAGCAGCCCTGTCCCCGAAGAGCAGCACTTGGTGGTGGGGGGTCCTCCTCAGTTTCAAGAGTAACCCTGCCAACCTCCATCTGCCAAAGACCCTAAAGGGCAGCGCTAGGGTCACACGGCGGCTGCACAGGCAACAGCAGCACAGGTTGCCAGGGAGCTGGTCCAGGCCGCCGCGGACAGAAGGCACCCTACCTCGCCTGGGAAGACGACAATGCCCATCTCAGGCTATGTCGAGTGAGATTAGTGTTTACCTGAGGTGAACAAGAGTATTTCTAGGCCTTTGTGTGAGAGGCTTATGCAGCCCTCAAGTGGGGAAACCGTGACGAAAGAGGAAATACAGGAGAAAACACCAAAACACACATACTAAAAATGTGGACTGTCCCACAGATGCAGTGGGAAGCAACAAGGCCCCTCTTGGCCCCACCATACCCAGACCCCTTCCCACAGCAGGAAGGGTCCCCACAGAGCAAGCTTCTTTTGAGAAAGAAAATCTAGCAGGGCCCCTGAGGCCTCAGGGAAGTAACAGAATGGGGACTTAAGAACAGAGCTGGTGGCCCATGCTGCTGGGCCTCAAGTTCTCTTTTGGGGAAAGGATGGAAGGCAAGACTGGAAGGCGGGCCCATGTTCAGTATGGCAGGGAGGTCTCCCTGGAGCAAGCTGGCTGGTCCAGCCCCAGCCAGCTCACCAAGCCCTCACGGGGGGCATGGAGGGCTCTCAGAGGAGATAGAGTGACCGGGAACAACTGCGTCCTGCAATGAAGGACAGGCACTCTGCCAACAGCCAGGGAAGGAAGGTGACAGGGACAAGGGAGCACGGAGAAACAGCTCTGTACTAGCGGCTTCCCATCTAGGCCTGACTTGGACTGTTAGCGGGAAGGACGGATGAAAGCACAGCCCCCTGGAGGGCAGGGGACAACCTGTGGCCGTCACGTTAAATCTCCTCTACCGTGGGCACAGAATTAATTCTCCATCAGGAAAGGAAAATAAATTCTAGTAATTCACCGTCAACTAGCTTACATGGCCAAAGGCTCAGTGCAGAACACCTCATGAACATGTGGTCCAAGCAGGATCCCCCCTGGCGTATCTCACACCATGCGCATCCAGTAAACTGCTACCAGCATGCCAGGGAATGTCGGGCACTGTGCTGGGTCATTACAGGCACACCGTGGGGACCACAGGTTTGGCTCCAGACCACCACAGTAAAGTGCCCCTAATGGAACTAAAGGGAGTCAAATGAATTTTCCGGTTGGCCAGTGCATATACAAGTCATGTTTACATTATACCATAGTCTATTAAGTGCGCAATAGCATTATGGCTAAAAAAAATGTACATAGTTAAAATATACTACAAAGATGCTAACCATCACCTGAGCTTTCAGTGAGTCATCACCTTTTTGCTGGCGGAAGGTCTTGCCTCCATGTCGGTGGCTGTTGACCGATCAGGGTGGTGGTGCTGAAGGCTGGGGTGGCTGGGGCCATTTCTTCAGGTAAGACAATGAGTTTGCCACATCGACTGACTCTGCCTTTCACAAACAATTTCTCTGCAGCATGTGATGTTATTTTATAGCATTTTACCTATAGAACTTCTTTCGAAATGGGCATCAGTCCTCTCATACTCTGCTTCTGCTTTATCAACTAAGTTTATGTAATATTATAAATCCTTAGTTATGTTTCAACGATCTTCACAGAATCTTCACAGGAAGTGGATTCCATCTCCTTCTGCTTGTCCGCAGCTTCCTTACCTCCCTCAGCCTTCTAGAACTGAAGAGAGTTAGGGCCTTGGTCTGGATAAGGCTTTGGCTTAAGGGACAGTTGTGGCTGGTCTGATCATCTATCCTGACCACTAAAATTTTCTCCATACTGGCAGTAAGGCTGTCTCGCTTTCTTATCATTCACGTGTTCACTGGAAGAGAACTTTGAATTTCTCTCAAGAACTTTTCCTTTGCATCACAACTTGTCAACTATATGGAGCAAGAGGCCTAATTTTCAGCCTCTCTCAGCTTTCAATGGACCTTCCTCACCAAGCTTAATCATTCCTAGCATTAAAGCGAGAGACATGCATCTCCTTCCTTTCATTTCAACACTTAGAGGCCATTGTAGGGTCATTAACCTACAATATTGCTGTATCTCAGGGAACAGGGAGGCCCAAGGGGAGAAGAGAGATGGGGTAATGGCCAGTCCATAGAGCAGTCAGAACACACACATTCATCAATTAAGTTTGCTGTCTTATATGGGTGCAGTTCGTGGCACCCCAAAACAGTTACAATGGTGACATCAAAGATCACTGATCACAGACACCATAACAGACGTAATAATTACAGAAAAGTTTGAAATACTGTGAGAATTCCCAAATGTGACGCAGAGACAACGAAGTGAGTAAATGCTGCTGGAAAAATGGCACCGATACACTTAATGGACACAAGGTCGTCAATCTGTGAAAAATGCACCATCTGCAAAGTGCAACAATGCAAAGTGCAGCATGCAAGTTATGCTTGAAGCTCTCAGGCCTCAGTTTTTCTCTCCTACAAAATGAAGATGAAAACAGTGCCACTTATAAAGGTCGTCATGAGGATTAAATGAGCTCACATGTGTGGAGCACTTACAAAGTCCAACAGTGCTACAAAAATATCTGACAAATAAATAAAATACACATTTCTCATTATCATCCCAGTATTACTCATGAGAAAACACTCAGAGAGATTAAAAAATTGGCTTGTCCACCAAGGAAATGCAAATCAAAACCACACTGAGATGCCAACTCACACCTACTAGGATGAGTATAATGAAAACAATGGACAGTCATGTGCTGGGGAAGATGTGGAGAAATCAGAACCTTCACATGCTGCTGGTCAGAATGTACAAGTGCATGGCCAGTGTGAAAAGCAGCCTGACAGGTCCTCAAAAGGTCAAACACAGAGTAACCATATGACCCAGCAATTCCATTGCCAGGTATACATCCAAGAAACTCCAGACACAAATGTCCTCAACATTTACAAGAACTTACACATGGATGTTCACAGAAGCACAATTTACAACAGCCAGAAAGCAGAAACAGCCCAGAGGAATGGATAAACAAAGTGTGGTCCATCCATACGCTGGAGCATTAGTCTCAAAAATGATTGAATTCAGGCTACAACATGGATGCAGCTGAAAAACACTGTGCTTAGTGAATGCAGCAGACACAAAAGGCCACCTGCCATAGACTGCATTTATGTAAGTGTCCACAACGGATAAGTACACAGAGCAGAAAGCTGCCTGGAGGAAAATGGGCGCAGGTCTCTCTTTGGGAATGATGAAGATGCTCTAAAACTGACCATGGTGGCAGTGGCATGACTCTGCAATACATTAAACACCACTGAATTTTTTTGCTTTAAATGCATGAACTTGTGATATATGAATTATACCTCAATAAAACTGTTACCAGAAATTGTTTACTTGAAGTCAAACAATCATCAAGTTACTGAGGCACAGCCTGGCAGTGAAAACCCACTTGCCCACGGCCCTCAGGCACCCTCTGTGCCTCTCACATGCCTCGCCCAAGTGTTCTGAACACACTGGCCTCTACTTCTCCAAACCTCCATGTATCAGAATTTATGAGAACTCGTGCAGCCCATGTCAAAGAGAAAGTAAAAAAATGCTACATTTGCCATGGGGAGATTTTATGTTAACTACCAAACAGACCCTCCAGCCTGATCTCAACTTATCTATCCAACCTCATTACCATCCCTGGAGGTGTCTGTCAGACCACTCCCTACATGCAGGGCCTTGGACCAGGGGCCTCTCTGGAGAAGTATAACCAGGTTCTCATCTAGGATAAGGCAGTTGGGAAGATGGGAGGTGTGAGAATCAGGCGCATATGCACGCACATGCACTCCCGCACTTCCCGCCTGGCCGGTCCAGCTGTGGACAGCAGGGGAAGGAAGGGGTGTCCGTTGAGTCCTTCCCCACACAGATTGCATGACCCCAAGGCTCCCCCAGGCACTCTGCTCCCTGGAACTAAAAGATCGTCTCTCTCTAGAGGACCTTTTGTTCTCATATGCTCACTCTCTCCAGTTCCAATTCACACTCTGCCTCCCTGCCCCACCCCCCGCTGCCTCCAGCTCTCCTCCCCACCCCTCACCTGGCACCTGTGTGCAGGCTACAGATTTCCTTCCACAGGAATCTCCAGGTCTACCCCTGGCCAGCAAGGCCTCACGCTCCCTGCGACTGTTAGGAAGGGCCCCTCCATTCCTTAGCTCAACAGCAGAACCAGGGCAGAGGCTTAAAGAACAAATGAACAAGCGAGCAGACAAGACACCTCCTTCCCAACAGCAGAGCTAAGCGGCCAGCTCATGGGTCTGTTACCGAGTGCTCTTTACGGCAGTCACCAATAGGCCACAAGGGCACCACTTTCCAGGAAATGCCCTGAAAATAGCGGCCGAGAGCTGAGACACCCACATCGGTGTGCAAGGTCTACGGGCCCATGGGCACCAATCAACATTTGTGTCTGATTCCTCAACCTTCTGAAACACCCTGGCCCAAGAAGTGGCAGGTCCTTACCACCACTGTGGAGCACATACCCCAGCATGTTGAGCAAGGAAGCTGCTCCCAGGTCACAGAATACAATCCAAATGTAGTCCTCACAAAACCCCCACATATACCAGGATCCCTTTGTCAGTGTGAAGACATGGTGGCTCAGACCTCCTGGGAAGCCAAGAGGGAGCTGCGAGTTAGGAAGCAGCCGAACAAGGCTTGGGGCCCTGGTCTTGGTGAGAACCTGTGTCCACACTGTAGTGGCTGTCTGACAAGCAATCAGGATAGGTCGCATGCCTAGAGGCGTCCAGAGGGAGTCCTCTGCCATCTTGTTGCCCCTAATAACGCTCCCTGTCCTGTATGTCCAGTATCCCTCCTCAGCATGACATGCATTCTACCCGCCTCCCCTCTGAAGCTGAGCAGATGCCTTGCGTTAACTTTAGTCCCAGGATTTCCACACTTGGGATGAGCCAAGGGGCCGGGGAATTTACTGAATGACCTCGATTATCCCTGAAACATTTGGCCCTCAACTCCAGATGGTGTTGTGGGGTCACAAGATGAGACCCTTCACCCAGGTATTCTACATGCTAATCCTACAGCTGCTAGAGTCAAAAAATGTTCCTTCCCTTTGGGGAAAAGTTAGATGATGACTAGTACAAGAAAACACCCTGCCTCATGTCCTATGAGATGTCCTGTTGCTAAAAATGAACAAAGAAGCTTTACTCAAAGATGTGATTATTCCAGCTTAAAATAAAACGAGGGCACGAGAAGTCAGGGAAATGATGTGCAAAGGGCCATTGTCTGAGGTAGGATGTGAGGAGAGCACATTTGAAACCAATCTGTTTTCCTGCAGAGAATTATGCTTCCATCGTTTTCAATACTCTTTTCACTCCCATGATGTCCTGATATAGCAGGTAAGAGGGAGACACTCATTCACTGCAAGGGATCACATAAGGAAAGAACCAGCATCCATGCTGACTGCCCACTGGGAATCACTGAAGAGACTGAGCAGGAGCTCGGGGAGGGGCAGGTTCCCACGGCAAGAGCTCTTGGCTCCAGCAAACGGATCTGATTTAGTTGGGGTGCGAACTTCAGCTCTTTCCATGTAAAGAGAATGCTGGACAGAAGGATCAAAGCACAAGGTGAGCTGGTTAAGTTCCATGAGGGCCTCCAATTAGGCAGCTTACTAAAAATAGAGGCCACTGCTTCCACAGCAGGCAGGGCAGCTGAATACTCATGACTCACTGCTGCCCAGGGTCCCAGAATGTGCAATCCGGCTTCCCTCCAGCCATGCGGATGGCAGGCAAGGGGAGCTGGGGCTGGCCAGGCCCAGGACAGGGAGGGGCCGCGGTGACAGGCTCCTTGTATGGGAAGCTCACTGGACGGAAAAAGGAGGCACAGGAGGCCTCCATAGCACTACACTGTGCCAGTACTTATACTCAGGTCTTTCACCGGGCCAGAAAGTGGAAGTGACTTAGTCCAAGACTGCCTGAAGTGTCCGGGCCTCCTGGCTCTCAGTCCAGTATCCACTCCATCACACGCCTGCCTCAGGGGAGAGAAGATAAACTCCCTGTGGGCAGGGGAAGGGGAACCTCATGGGATGAAGTGAACATGACAAGCCGGCTGCACCTGGAATCAGGCACATGTGGGTCTTCCAACTCTTGGACATCTGTGCAGGCACTATGGACACATGCTGCTTAAAGTGCATGAGTCCCACACACAGGATCAACTCTAGTGGCACATGCTAGTCAGACAGGTCACAAAAGGATAAGTAAGTGAGGTCAAGCCACAGAAGGGCACGGGGTTTGGCTGCTTAAGGGCAGGAAGAAGTGAGTCCAACTGTTCCTCCAGAGGGAAGCCCAGAAAAAGGACAAGGCTGTGTGCCTTGGTGCTGCCCAGCAGGCCAAGCCCTGCAGACCTGGGCACGCCGGTTCCCAGGGATGGGAGCCTGGCAGCTGGACACAAGGGGGGGGGCCACCAGGAGATGCCACCCCACCGGCACGCCAGCCCTGCACACGAGGCACTGGGCACTCACCCCACTGGCCGCTCAGGACCCTGAGGCAGACGCTGCCACCAGTGCATGAAACTATTCCAAAAAATGGCAGAGGTTACACACAAATGGAGACCTCGCTGCTGTGTATGCTTCTGTTAAAATGTTTCTCAAGCTTTTTTTCTTTTAAAAAAACATGGAAAATACATATTCAAAAAGACCTGGATACATTATCAAAATGTGAGGTTCTGTTTCTGAGCCAGCCAGCAGGCTTCCCTGGTCCTGAAGAAGAAAGGCCCTGCCCTTCAGGATGAGCCAGAGGCCAAGGCAGGGCAGGGCCACGAGTCCCCTGGCCACCCCCGGTGCCTGGGAGGGATTCTGCACCGAGGCAGGGGTGGCGGGACACAGGAAGTACAGCTGCACTGAGCTCATGTCACAGGCTCGAGAGTGGCCTATTACTCTCCCCATGGCACAGACAAGAAGAATCAGTGAGGCCACAAAAGTGTTCATCATCAGCCAGCAGATGGTAGAGCTGGAATATAAACCCACACACACTGATCCATGTGTTTTCTGACAAGCTTCTTGAAGACAGAAAAATGTGATTTAGTGTAGCTTTCATTGGTCCACAAGGGGGAAAGCCCAGCTCAGAACAACCTGTAAGCCTGGACTATCTGGGCTGGAATGCTGGCTTCCCTAAGCCTGAGCATGCTGGGCACCCCAGGCTGCACTCACCTGGGGCCGGCAGGAGGGGCAGCAAGGTGCTCAGGACAACTTGGATCTCACAGAGTCCCTTTGGGACAGAGGGCTGTAGGTCTCCAGGTTAACTAGTCACTACCTCATACCTGCGTCATCTGTACAGCCCTCTGCCCAGGACAGCTGCAGCACAGAGGTGGGGCTGGTCTGGAGCTGCCAAAGGGCCTCTGCTATGGACTGAGTGTTAGTGGACCCCCATTCGTGTGCTGAGACCCTACGGCCCAATGGGACAGCACTAGGAGGTGGGGCCTCTGGGACACGCTTAGGACTAGCTGAGGTCGTGGGGGTAGAGCACCCATGAATGGGATGAGTGATCGTCTAGGAGCCACGAGAGAGTGTGTGTCCTCCCGCTGCTCTGTCACATGAGCGGTCTGCGGCTCCTTACCAGAACCTGACAACACTGGCACCCTGATCCCAGACTTCCAGCCTCCAGAACTATGAGAAATAAACCGTACTGTTTATAAGCCGTTCAGCCTATGATCCTTGCTACAGCAGCCTGGACAGACTGTGACAGCCTCTGAGAGCCAGCTTCCCACCCAGCACCACGGAGGAGGGACGATGTCCCACAGGATGGCCACCCTGCCCTCTGCTGACTCCTCTGTGACAGGCGGACGCCAGAGACATGACGCCTGGCAGATTTCTCCTTCAGGAATAACTGAGCAAATAAACCAAATCCTGTTATTATTTAAACCTCAAAATGTTCACATCAGAGGATTTTTCTCAGAGGTAGTTTATCTTTTCACCTTTGTGCTTTCCTGTTTTTACAGAATTTGTATAATAAATATGTTTACTTTGTAATTAGGACAAACATTTGTAACAGCAAACAATGTTTGTAGCATTTGCTCTCTTGCATATGCCACTCCCCTTGGTTTCAAGATCCAATCAGGTCTTTAGGTGTGTTTTATTGTCTAGATTCTAGATACAGATTTGCTTCACTTTTAAAAATCTGAATAGGAAAATTCAAAGTTACAAGAAAAGTAAATGTAAGTACAACCTTTCACAGTGATTTAGCTGCAACTCGGTTGCACCTGGGCGTTTCCGCTGAAACCAGTGAGGGCACAGTGCTGAGGAGCTCAGTCCTTCTACCACTAGGCAGAAGCCTGGAGAGAAGGGGCCTGATGAGGAAGAGGGAGTGGGGCTGGGAAGCAAACAGCTTTCATCTGGTCCCCATTTGCAAGCTTGTGCCTTTGACATGGCTATTTTTGGGTTTGGGGGGAAGGACTCTTCCCACAGCTGCCTTGCTTGGCAGCTCCCCACCCTGCTCCTTCTCCTTCCAAGATGGGGGGCAAGGAAGCCAACCCCGAGTGTCCTTTCCCCACAGCTACCCCCTACCACTCCCACCCCCACACTCCTGGAGAATCTGTAGGTCTCCCCCACTTGCTTGTCTCTTTATACAGAGCTGGGAAAATGTGGAAATAAATAAAGTCTCAATTAGGCAGGCATCCAAGGTTTGGGGTGGTGGGGGGAGAGGGCTGAGGCTCTGTCCCAGTCTAGGAATGCCTGAGAAAGCTCCGGGAGCCTCAGGCAGCCTCCAAGATTGGAGGCTTCCCACAGACTCCTTTTTGGGCTGCACAGACCAGGCACGGCCAGGGGCCTGGGAGCCCAGCTTCATTCCCACACCAAGATGCACTTTGGGATGCCCACCTGCCTCTGGAGGGCCTGGCCTCCCTCCACCAACCCATGAACAGAAGAAAGAGAGGGGTTTTTGCTCCTGTGTCCCAATTTTTTCCTCAATTCCCTCCCAGAGCAGGAGGCAGGCCCCCTCAGAATGTGGACCTGGACCCCAGGGCGGTGGCAGCTCTCCAGCAGGAACAAAGGCAGTTTTCCCCTTTAACTGTGGAAACTCAGCATCTTATTTATTCCATTCTGAGCCTGGAAAGAGCAATGAGAGGGAGATCTTATTTCTTCCCCCCACGTTGAGGGGCGTGGGGAAAGAAGCAGATTCTGTAGGGAGGAGGAGACTGGGCGGGAAGAAGCACAGATATTTTTAGAGACATGGGAATTAAGCAAGCAGGGACCTTCTGCGGCCGGAAATGATTTTGTTTTGATTCCAATTCTGAAACGCAAATGTGTGGTAGAGAGCATAGAGCCTGGGGCACAGCGTGGCAGAGGCAGGATCAGACTCTGGTAAAGGAGAAATAAGCCAAGAGCCAAGATCCCTGCAGGCCACTTCATTCTCTGCTACTGTCTAGTCTGTTTCCACGTTTATAAAGTTGGGCAAATGTTACTAGTTCACAGCAGCATTGCGTGGCCCTGAGTGAGCCTATGGGGACCAGATACCCAGTAGGGCCACCCCTCAAGCTCTCAGAAGTGTGGGGAGGCCGGGAGGGGACAGGCATGAGACGCCAGTCACTCCAGCTCCCTTTGCTGCTGGTTCTGGTTTGACAGTTGGAAGAATGAAGTGGGATCTAAAATAAGATTTTTCAACTATCTGCAAGCTTCCAATGAGTCAGGCCACCTCAGTTCTTTAAGACCACAAGTATGTCCTTAAACACCTGAGGGTGCCTCACTCAAAAAGTATCTCTCTACAACCTCTGGAAGAGTCACACAAATCTGGGTGTAGGATGCAGAGAAAAGGAAAATGACGAAGAAGGTAAGTAACCTTGGATACCCTCCTACTGTCAATGTACCGCAGCATTTCTGGAGTGTGATCAGGCGGCCACCACCAACTGCCTCAAAAGCATTCACACCCCAAACCCAGTAATCTACTTCTGGGAGTGTTTGCTGAAGCATTAATATGAAAAAGAAAAAAAAACTTGAAAGCAACTTGAATGCCCAACAGTTTGGAACAGAGTAAATCAATCAAATACAGATGGATCAGTATGTAGCTATTAAAAGCCATGCTTCAAAAGGTGACACAGGGACTGTTAGAATAGTTTCATTAGAAATAACAGTCTTATCCTTAGGCCTCATGTAAGTATACAACGTTACACACTAAGAGGAAACATAAACCATGAAATTAACAGATTTTTTTTCTCTGGGAAATAAGACCTAATGGGCAACTTTGTTTTTTGCATGCTTTTTTGTGTGTGTTTCACAAATTTTCCAAGAGCATACTTTATTTCTGTCACTAGGGAGGAGAATCACTATTTCTCAAGCTTTGTCTTCTACCACTGGCTGTGCTCTGGGAGTCCTGCCTTCCCCACCAGACACACCCCCTACTCAGAAGGCCTTCTCACCTCCACCTCCACCTCCAGATCATTCCTAATTTCTTCTTTCCCAGGAAGTTGCAGAACTTGCGGCACTGGCTCCTGCCCCTGTGGCTGGGCAGGACATGTGTGTGTGCCTGTCTGTCTCTGCACTTTTGCTCCCCATGATGGCTGGCCCCTCTGTCTTCCTGACTGTGGACCATGAGATCCCAGAGGTGAGGACCCTTTTCCGTTTTCATTTTTCCAACTCACAGCCTGTCCGTGACACACAGCAAGCATGCAACGAATCAGTGAGTGGATTCAGCCTCTCTTGTGGTTTCCAAAGGTCCTGGGGAGAGAGTCATTGGGAAAACATTTTGTGTGGGGAGAAGGAAAATAAAAGAGTACTATGTGGCCCTGGGATAAAGCCAGCCTGAGCCCCAGATCTCCCTGATGGCATTTCTCAAGTCAGCCAGAGTATGAGTCGCAGAACCTGCCAGTCCATGGTAACAAGGGTCTTACTGTGGTGTAAGGAGGCAACTGAGCCTGATAGGGAAAGGGTCTTATTCACCAGAGGGAGATTAGATAAACTGTCTCCCTCCACCTTTTCTGGAACAGTAGTCATCATTAACCCTTGGTATCCAAGCAAAATGATCTGGAACTTCAACTACTTATGAAAATATCTCTTCCTTATAAAATGTTTTGATGCAAATTACAGACAGTGCATTTTATTCAGGAGGCCAGCACACATGTACCACCTGGCGGGCATGAGTGCATTCACTCTCAGAAGGCACAAACACATACCCTGCCAAGTACACAGAAATAACAATACAGACCCAGAGCAACATCATGACCCACACAGGACAACACAAGAACAAAGAGCAGAGGGAACAGTGGCACAGAAACAGAGGGGTGGGAAAGGCAGGAATTACTTGCCCACAGTGGGATGCCAGCACACACTTTCTGTGCAGACTGACTCCTGAAATGCACGAGGGGGACCTCCAGCTAAACATGGCCAAGTGAACACAGCAGAGCATTCTAGTTCTTGCTAAAACCCTAATAAGAAGGACCACAGAGGAATTTTTTAAAGATATAAACTCTCAAGAACAAAAACTAGAGAGGAGATAGCAGAAGTGGGCTACTAATTAAGTTGTGGGATATAGGAAGTAGAGGCATACACAGAAAGTTAAGTAGCACAAAGGAGGCTTCCAGAGGACAGGAGGGAGCAGGCTGCTACTGTCCTACAACACCAGCAAGTTCAAGGCCTGGAGGCACCAGGCATCTGATTGAGCAGGAGAAGTCAAGAGCAGGAGGACTGGTCAGTGTGTGTACAAGGAGCAGCCAGCCTCGGGGGCCTGGCTCCCACCAGCAACCACAGGGCGCTATCTGGCACGGCTCCGGACTCAGGGCAGCAGGCACTGCCGGGGCACAGGGTGATGTGGAGAAGCCTCTGTGAAAACCTGCATCCTGGAAGTGAGGAGCCTCCTGCAGCACACAGGCCCCCTCGATGGGAGATGAGAGGACCATACCTGGGGAAATGGACTAGACCAAGAGGTAGACCTCTTAAACTGGTATTCTTCATTGCCTGATGTGACAGGATCTGTATCTGGGTTCATCTGCAGGTCCCCCCAAAGCTGCCAGTTCCTGGCTGTCCTAGTCACCCCAGTGCACACCCCACACATGAAGAGTCTTGCTCTTAAAACACAAATGCTCATCTGAGAAAACCCAAAACCAAAACAGGCAAAAAGGAAACTGAGAAGAAAGTAAGTCAGAGCAGAGATAGACTGGCATTTTCAAAATAACTGAAATTATAAGAGAAAGTACTGCACTCATGAAACATGAATAGGATGCTATAAAAAGGGACAGAGAGAACAAAAAATGAGCCATAAGAAGCTAAAAATATGATAGCTCGCATAAGAATATAAGTAAGAAAATAACATAGCTGGAGTAAGAAACAGAAGGGTTTAAAGCAAGGTTAATAAAATTTCGGCATGACAAAGCAGTGACCATGAAACCAGAGACTGTCTGACAGAACCCACAGCCAAATAATGGGAGTTCTGGAAACAAGACCAGGGAAAGTGAAGCAAAGGACATTACCAGAGTAAAAGAATACAAAGGACGTGCTGGATCAGAAGGACGGAACCTGAACCACACTGGAGAGTGCATGGTCGTCTGGCTCAGCGGGAAGGGAGGCCCTTACCAAAGTTCACCTGCGGACAGTTCAGAACTCTAGGTGTCATAAGAAGTTCCTAAAAGTTTTCTGACAGAGATTCCATCAATTTAGAGGATCAGGAACCAGACCCTTTGCACATGACCTTCTCAACAGCGATGGTGCACACCAAAGCCAAAGGGCAACGTCATTGAAGCTCTGGGGAAAGTTCCATCCAGCCAAAGTCTGTGACCAGCCTACCTACCAATCAAGGACGTGGGTAGGAAAGGCATTTTAAGACATGCAAGGTCTCTCTCAAAACTTGTTCTTCCCTTGTACCTTTCTCAAGAGGCTTCACCAAATGGAGATGTAAACAAAAAGAAAAAGAAAAAAAAGAGAGAGATTGATATAAGAAACTCAGGAGAAGGAGGAAGGGAATTCCCAAGGAGATGAAGGCAAATCCAGGTCAAGGGCCATGGAGCAGGTCTGGGGAAGAGCCAGTCCAAATCGGAACAAGAAGGATATTAACCATGAAAAAAAAAAATCACTGCACTAGGTACTTGCCACTAAGAGGAGTTTTATAGTTCTGTCAGAAAGCTTAAAGTTCAGTTAAGGTTAGTTAGAGACAAGCAAACAGATGCAGGGGTGGGGAGGCAATTATTAACTACAAGAGAAGCCAAATGTGGAAGGAAATATAATCATAGTTCACTACATGGCTTGAATGCACACACTTTTTAGATGGTCATAATAATTTAAACACTACTGTTTTAACCCTAATATTTAACTTAATCTAACTATATTAATAGGACGAAGGAAGGATGAAGTAAGATGTGAGACTATGTGGCTGGACAGCATAAGCACATGTGTGTATGTGTGGCAAAGCCATGCCGGTGAAGGGACTAAATCCTATCTCGGTGTATAAAATCAATAGACAACACCTTTAAAACTCAAGAACTAGCAGTA
Organism: Smutsia gigantea; assembly: GCA_032199065.1. Lineage (NCBI taxonomy): Eukaryota > Metazoa > Chordata > Mammalia > Pholidota > Manidae > Smutsia > Smutsia gigantea. Next base: position 118,310 of record JAVSCE010022626.1, on the reverse strand, counting down.
TAAATGAGCATTTTCAAAACACAGAGGCAAGTTCTAGCATTCACCAGCTGTCTGAGTTGGACACAGCATCTCTGGGAGCAGGACAGGAGTAAGCAGGAATGGGACAGGGTACTGCATCTTCCACATTATAAGCACTGTGGTTACATATTTGACTTTGCAAACTATGTATGTATATGATTTTGGAAAAACACTAAAGCCCCACAATGCCTTTAAAATTCTCACCTGGCCCATTTTCAAACTTCACACATGTCAGGGAACACAGGAAGATGCCAGGATAAAACACTAAGCTGCAGGAAAAGAAATGGGTATTTAACCCTCCAAAATACTGCCCCACTGTCACACCAAAGAATGTAAAACAACCTCCAAAGGCCTGAGTGCCTGACTCCCAGGACCCTTGATCAAGCAATTTGTTCTGCATGCAACTTCCCTCTAGGGTATGTTTCCTATATTACTTTTCCACTGAGTGGGGCTGTTAGAAATAAATGACTCTTCTTCTGAAATAAAAGACCTCAAATAGGGCATTCACTGGAGGAAAGTTTATGCATTACCCAAAGGAGTTACAGACAGATTATTTCTAAGGTTGTTACGGTTTGAACATTTGATTTTGGGGTTTAATAAAAAGTTTGAGCCAAATAACTGAATGTGTTCTAAAATCAGGCAAATCCTTTTCTCCCAGATGGGAAAAGGATAACAATATCTGAAGGATAAATACCAGCATGGCCCAAACTGTAGTGCTACGAGGCTGTCAGAGGCTGACATATGCTATTCAGCCAAAAGGCTTAAGTTCTACTCAGCAGACGTCCCGCTCCTCCATTCCTTCAAATCACTGTACAGGCCACCCTCACAGCAACCTTTAGGAACAAACGCCTGTGACCCTCAAGTGGTTAATGAATAGGTAAATGAACAAACAGAGTAGATATGTGCTTCCACATCCACTCCTTTCTGTACAACACTGGGCCTTGCTTTTCCTTGGGCAATGGTGACAGCCCTCCTCTGGCCTGGCTGGGCACCACTCTCCATGCCTCCACAGGACCCACAGCAATAGAACAAATGGTCCCATCTAAGAAGGCATCCTCATGTCCATTAATGTCGCCTGGATGTGTCTTTCCCTATGGGGCCTCCGTAGACAAGAAAGATAAAAACAGCTGAATGTCCGCAAGTGGAAACTTTGACTCCTTTCCCACTTTGGAAAGGCAGGACTTATTGGTTTCAGCAGCAGAAAGGCAGCTAAGAGGCTGGGCACTGTGATCTGGTCTAGTGCACCAAGGGGAGCAAATGAAGAGAAGGAAAGGAGCATCAGGGGAACCTTTGAGAATTCCCACCAACTGTGTTTTGGCTTCTCCATCTCCTCACTCTCCCTAGTAAGAAGCAAGTGAAGACAACACATTAGAAATGTACACCTTTCTAAAGCCACTGCTTGAGGACAGGACCATGTTTGTGTCAAATAAATGACAACCAGTTCAAGGTTCAAAGCAGTTACTCCTCGGACCATTTAACATGAGCTTTCCACACTACAACAGGTCTCAGGATATGAAGAGAGGAAGCTGGGTCTGACTAGGACAATCTAAGACCAGTTGAAAATGGCGGCTCTGTGTGTTTGCCCCTTGAAGGAGGGGACAGGACGCCTGGACAATATGTTGGAAGAAAGCAAGGAGAGAATACGGGCAAGCCAAAGAGAGAGAGGCTGAGAAGGCGTGCACTGTGCCAAGGCAGGACCAGCTGTTTCCTCCTGAGGGCTCTGCTCAGCTCAGCCTCAGCACCTGCCTCCTCCCAGCGCAGGCCACCGTGTAACACCATGAAACAGTAAAACTCCATTTACAGTGATACTCTGACTTATTCACTCTTTCAAGTGTCAGTGTTTATACGGAAACCATGCCCGGGTATCCTTGGGCTGGAGCTGTTTTTCTAACCTTTTCTATTCATAGAGCATGAATTGTGTTCTCTTCCCCGTCTTGGAATGGAGGCCCCCAAAGTTAGAAACCTGATGTGTTCTCTCAACACACATGCCGCCACTCTCCCACCCCGAGGCAGGTCCACCACCACAGCCACTTCCCGTCTTCATGGCCTCAGCTGTTCTGAGGGTGGGAGTCCCAGGCGCTTCCACCTTCCAAAACCAGGATAGGCAGAGAAGGGCAGAGAGCAAAGTGGCACAGTGAAGCAGGTCCCAATGAGGATGGGCGTCCAGCTCAGCACCGTGACAACAAGATGCAGGACCTGGGATGATGCAGTCCTGTGTCAACAACGATTACTGAGCGCCTACGACAGATATGAGGGTCTGCTGGTGCAGGAAATACGTAGGAGTGCCTGTGCTCCCTGCTCATTGGGGACCCTGTCCTGTTCACGCAATCCCAACTCTGGGTGGTGAGAGTCACTGCACGGAGGTGAAGATGTGTCTCTGAAAACCTACTGCCATGACTGTGGAGACCCCACCTCGCTTCTGGGTCTGCATGTCCTCATCTGTGAAAGGAGAGCACTAAACTAGATGTTGCCAGGAACCTTCCCAATAGCACACTGTCTCCAGGTCCCTGCAGACACAGCCAGAGCAGCCCCTTCAAGCACTGGGACCAAAGTATGGGGCAGGGCTGGGTGGGCCTCCTGAGAACACACTGAGAATCAGGGCCAGGCTTGTCCCCGACACCCAGGCTAAGTCAGACCTTACCCCGCTGCAAAGGTTCTTCAGATGCTGGCTGCTGGATGGGAATGAGGGAAGGAGGCGGCCTAGCCCTTCCACCTGACGCTGGTCTGTGGCAGACCTGTACGCCGCGCACCTCATCACTCAGCAGGTGCTAGCAATCTGACAGCCTCTGCACCAGGCACACGGTGGGGGTGCACAGACTTGTGCTGTCGCTGGTTCTGTCACACCAGAGCTCTTCAGGCAAAGCTCCGGAATCCCTGAGCCAGTAGGAGAGTCTGGGCCCCAGATTACAGTACGGGACCCGAGCCAGAGCACCTCCACCCACGGGGCTTTTGACCCGTGGCTCTGTGCCAGAGCTCCAGCTCTGCCGGTGGGGGGGTCGGGGAGTGGAGGTGGGGGAGTTGCTGCTCTCCCCACAGTACCTTTTAAGGATTAAATGTGAACCCAGTGAGAGCAGCTAGAACTATATGATTGGTGCATGATTTCTCTTTAACTCTGCATTTGTCACAAAGGCTAGCTGGTCCCAAAAAAGTGTACATGGTTACCTGGAGGAAGTGAGCCTCACGCTTCTGCCCGGGTGACAGCCACCATGCCCCGAGACAACCTGATGCCACTGAGCAGCAACTGCACACACTGCTTTCCGTCTGAAGCCTGGTCACTGCCAAGCACTCTCGGGCCACCACATCCTTACTGGCTGATGGGGAGACAGGTACAACCCCCACCAGTGGGTTCAGAGGAAGAAAAATGAATCACCTGTATTAGACTCTGAAGGGCAGCCATCCATCACCCTCCCCTCCAGGCAGAGGTACAAATGGAAGTCCAAAAGGAAGGTTACCGAGGAGGGACAGAGACTAGGTATAGCAGAAACTGGGCAGGACCCCCAGCCTTGGAATCATGCCTTGAAGACTTGTCCTCCACTCTGGGATGAGGGTACTTCCCAATGGCTGGAGATGGGTCACACTGCGGCTGTACAAAGTCCTTCAAAGCCTCCATGGCTTTTGGGGAGTTTCTGTCCTCATCCACCTGCACCCTGGTGTCCCACTGGCTTGCTGAGCAACACCACACTCATCAGGAATAAGCACAAAACCAGTCTCACCAACACGTCCACAGACGCCTCGGGGACAACACGGAAACTGCCCCCTCCCACATGCTCTGTGAGCCTGCCCGGTGAGGACACCGGCTGCCCTGTCTATAGCACCTTCTGTTTCGAGGGGCTTGTCTCAACAAGCTGACTTGCTTCAGGGTGAATGCCAGGGCTCCATGGTGCGGGCTTCTCACTGCCAGGACCTGGGCTAAACCACTTCTCTATCACTCTCCTCTGCAGAAGGGGCTGGGCCTTTCAGGTCCTGCTGACGCTGACGCTGTGACTGACTCACTCTGAAAACAGACAGCTGTAGACAGAGGGCCAAGTGGATGCTTCAGCGGGGTCCGTGCCATCAAGGACAATCCTTGGTGGCCCCACCTTTTTCTTTTCCATCTCCCTGTGCTGTCTTTTCCCAGTCATGTTTTCGGAGCCAGTCTTATGCCATGAGCATTACTTAGCCTGCTCCAAACCAGAGCTCAGGAAAGAAAAAGGGAGGATAACAATGGGAAGAGGAGGCAGCCGCACCCTCTGGCCACACAGAAGTCATCCTTCTGCCAGGAACGTGGACAGTGCCTCCCACTCTCTCCAGGCCAGATACAGGGCAATGTCACTCCAGCCCTGAAGACCTGGCCCAGCTCATCTCCTCTGTGAAGTCTGCCAGGCAGAGTCAGCCAGCCCCTGTTTCCATACCACACTGTATTAGCTCTTGGCAATGACTGTACCCTCTGTGTCAGCTGAATAATGGCCTCCAGAGACACCTACATCCCAGTCCCTGGCACCTGTGGATGCGACCATGGCGGCAAAAAGGGCTCTGCAGTGTGATTAAGGTAAGGATCTTGCATTGGGGCAGTGATCCTGGCTTGTAGGGGCAGGCCCGACATAACAGCAGTGTCCCTCTGAGGAGGGCAAAGGGACTCAGACACAGAGGAGGAGATGTGATGGCAGAAGCCGCATGATGGGGGGAAGGGGCCACAATCCTAGGAATGCTGGCGGCCCTGGCTCTGAAAAAGGCGAGGACAGCCTGTCCCAGGAGCCTCCCGTGGGAACCAGCTCTGCCGGCGCCTTGCCCTCAGCCCAGTGATACTGACTGTGGGCCCAACCTTCAGACTGTGAGAGAACAAATCCGTGTTGTTTTATGACACTAGGCTAGTGGCACCTCATTAGAGCAGCTGCAGGAAAGTCGTACACCTATCATGCTGTGTATTATCACCAGTGTCCACCCCCAGGAATGAAACTACCTTGCACTTCACTTCTAACACACTTCAGGCACTGGACAAATGTTTGTGAATGAGTGACTCATCTATGCGCATGTGCACAGGGGCTGGACTAGCCCTTCAGAATAGGCGAGTACATGGTCTAATGTGAAGAATTTCCCTTCCTTACGATACCCCCATCTATTTACCACTGTTACTGAGCTTCCACCAGTGGAATCATTCCTGGGTTCAGGGAGCTTTCTTCCGGCAAAGACCCTGCTCTCCCTCCCCTCTCTGTTCTTCTCCTTCCCTCCTCTCCCCTTCCCTGTCAAAGAAAGGACTGTCCTGAAAAAGTGTTTTGTGGAGGGAAGGAGAGATTAAGACACTAACATATTAAGCTGCCTACCCACAGTTAACACCTTCAATGGATTAGCTCATCAGGATGTCAGCACTGCCCATTTCCCAGGAAAGCCCAAAGCAGGAGGCATGGTCAGGCAGGGAGAACTGGGTGCAGTGACAGTGGGGTCCTGAGCAGAGGCAGAGTGTGAGGGGCCTGAGAGGTAAGGGTGCAGCACTTCACCCCCGGAGGACTCTGCAGCCTTGGTGCTGCCCAGCCCTATGTGAGTGTGTATGAGTGACAGAGTGATGTGTGCACACACGCAGACATGCTAGTTCCAGTCACGTGGCTTTTTTTTTTTTAATATAGAACGCTTCACGAATTTGCGTGTCATCCTTGCGCAGGGGCCATGCTAATCTTCTCTGTATCGTTCCAATTTCAGTATATGTGCTGCTGAAGCAAGCACAGGCTTTGTTTTTTAACCCTGAATGTTTTTTGTTACGAAGTCCCACAAAATGACTCTTTTTCGACAGTTCTTTCCAGGCTGCTACTTAATTAGCTTCATAACCAATTACTCCAAGCTGTTCACTTTCCTAATATCTGAAGTCATTTCTCTGTCTGCAGGAGGGAGCCGCCCAGCCCATTATTACAAACACTTACCCTGCAGGCCATGGTTGCAGCTGCCACAGAGAAATCCACCCACAGCTCTAAAGAGATCCAACAAGGGGGCCAATCACAACCTGTCCTCAGCTGCCATCCCAGTGCAGAGCAAGGGCCACAGAAATCCCTCCACCAACTCAACAGAACTGCTACTCCAAGTGCCCCATCCCCTCCTCCTATCACTAAGAGCCATGCACACACTGGGCTGGACAGATGACACCATGTGGACAACAGAACATAAAACCATCCCCAGCCTCCTCTAATTAACTGTGGGTGTCCAGCAGTCTTCCTCCTCAGTAGCTGCAGGCCCAGTGGGGGAGGCAGAGAGAAGAAGGTGGGTATCTCATTACGGCTCACGGCCACTGAACACAGGCAGGCGAGCACACCAGACAGTCCCAGTGAGACAGAAAGGTGCTCCCTGCACAACCCGAGGTTGCCAAATCCTCTCAGTGTGACCTGAAAGTCAAAGAAGGAGGATTCGCTGGGGGAGGGCTTTTTTAAATGTTTACAACAGAGACTCAAGTACCAGAGTCCAGAAGGACAGCAGACCAATTCACCACCCAGTTAGCTATGCACTGAGCCTCTCCCATATCAGGGTGTATTGTTGAATGTCCTGTGACACAGGGAAAATGTCCCTGCATGTGCGTGCTGCATCCTGATGGGTGACGTCTCGGGCCGAATGATGAAGCAAACACAAGGAGACCAGGCGGGCACCGCTGGGAAGCTTTGCCACTGACCCTGGCCCTCTGACAACAGGGCTCCACTATCAGTTGAGAAGAGCTCCCGGTCCCACCTGGGTTCCCCTGTAACACCTTGCTCACTCTAACATTTCAAAGTAACTTAAAGCTAGCCCAAAGATACTCCAAGGCAAAGTGGCCGCAGGAAGCCTAGAGCTTGAGCACAGGGGGCCCTCTCCACCCCCACCCCTCACCCTGGCAGCCACCCCGCCAACATTCCCATACATGCATCACCGGGACTGCACCTGCACCTTCCAGCCAAGGAAGCCCCACATGTATAATACATACAAACTTTTCTTCATTTTCAACATGCTTAAAACTCATTAAGGAATTGTCACATTACTCCCAAAGAGGCTGTCATGATTTAGTTGTCATGCTTCACCAAGTTGGGATAAGGGACTCATCTAAGGCCCCCACGTCCAGAAAATGAAAGCTGGCAGGCAGCCCAGGTCACCTTCTAAACATACCTGGCTGGCCCATGATTCCTGAACTCCCAGCTGTGCCAATCCTGACAGCTAGCACACTGGGCCCTGGCCCACTGCCTTGCCAGGGGCCCCTGCCATTCCTCCCAGCTCCTCTCCACTTTTCCTCACACACAGCAGCCCCTGCAGAGGCCTCAGAATTTACCTAGAGAGACGAGTGTTGTTCATGCATCCCCTGTTCATGCTGTTCAACAAAGGCAAAGCACTTAGGACTTTTGCAAATGTTAAAGAAGTCAGCCCATTATTCTGGGAATATAAGTCGGGTAAATGGCCAGCACAGGAAGAGGTCTTGCTCCGGCAGGCACATGCACTGGGCCTTCAGGCACCTGGATAATTCTGCTGCAGAAGGAGGTCCATCCGGTCAGAGCATATGCTTCACACACCTCGAGGGCTGGGACGACTGCACAATCCCCACTACAGGAGAACCACACTGTTCTAAAGCTTTCAGTGGAGGTTTGGCAGATGTTTCACAACAGGTGTAGACTGTACCTAGGGCTACCCCATGAAGGGTGGTGCATCCATACAGCCACAGGGGGCTGCTTCCCCTCTTTACAGGTCCCATCTTGCTCAAGGGGCCAGTGGAAGGATGAAAGCACTCTCGAGTTCAAATTTCTGACAACTACCATTACAACCACAACAAGCGCAGGGCTAAGCAGAGGGGGCAGGAAGGAAACCAGGCCTGACTGCCCACAGGGTTCCTACAGAGGGAAATGGGCAGGGACAAGGGCCCTGCTCAAGGTCACTCAGCCAGAAGCAGGAACTGTATTGAAACCCATATTTACTGGACCCCCAAACCAACACTCTCTTCCTACACCACTCGGGTTCCCGGCACCCTCACACAGCAGGCCTGCCTCACCCCCCGAGACCGAAACCAGGTGCAGAGGCACGAAGGCCACAGCAAGGCCAAACACATGACAAATTAAAAACACATCTACAAATGCGAGACTAATCCCTGAGCATCTTCCCTGGTTTGCCACCTCGCCCCTGCCCTTTGAATATGAAAGTTCCAGTGTCTAAGGAAGCTTCTCTGCCTCCTGAACAGGTCTAGGGACTGACTTTCCATTGTTCTGATCTCTGTCTGAGTATGTATGCTCATGTACCTGGACTGCAGGCTTGAAGTTAGTTCAACCACTTGGAGACACAGGGAAACTATCCCAGCTGCCAGTTTGCAGCTACAGACAGACCTGAGGGGTGGGCAGGATGTGGACTGAGCTGGCATTGTTGGGCACAGCAGAGGGCAGGGCTGCTGGGGGAAAGACACCTTCATTCCCCCAGAAGGTATCTCACCTGTTTGCAAGTGCAAGCTCTGCCACTCATCAGCTGAGTGACCCCACAATCTCTCTGGGCCTTGTTTCTTCATTTGTGAAATGGACACAGCAATACCTATCAAGCAATATTGTTGTGAGGAACATGTTCGAGATCATGCCTGAAGGCCACATAGAGCATCGGGCTGGGCATGCTGCTTCTCACCATCTGTGAAAAGCAGGAAGGTGGCCTATGCGCCCCCCCACTTTCTTCCCAGACTTCCTCATACCCACTGTCTTCAAGAGCATGCATATCATGGCTTCGTTTTTATATTTAATTTCTGCATGTTCATGTGAGTCCCAATAGGCTGTGAGCTTCACCAGGAGAGGGAACTTCTTTTGGCTGTATGTCTGCCCTTCCCTGGGGCTCTTTGCTATGGACACAGTAGTCATTGTGGTTATCAATGATTCAGACACATCAGCCTGCCTAGGAAAGCTCTAAGTGTAGGGGTGGAGCAGGGTGGGACAAAGCCAGAGCTTAAAGCAGGGGCTCTAGGATGTTAACACTTCCTAAAAAATCACAGGGGGTGGGGGTGGGGGTTGTTTAGACAGTGGATATCTGGGTTTTGCCTCCCAGCAGATTCTCATGCATGGAAATGTCTGCAAAATGATGAGAGGAGAAATAGAGAGCTCAGCTGCAGAGGACTGAGAGAACTTCAAGGACAGAAGGGCCCAGCTGTGACCTTCCTCCTCCACACTCTCCTTCGGCCCTGGGCACCTGTGTGCTACTCAGGGCTTTGAAACAACACTAGAGGTAGCTGAACTTGTAAGAAAGAGGTGGGCAAAGGTCCTGAGAGGAAAGCAACCTCTGGTCTGTCCTACAGGAAGCAAACCCTAAGGGAGCTAGGGTCCTAACCTGTTAGCACTCAGCACCAAGCCCACCATTTTTCACATGCACACAGACACCCCAGAGTAACTTCTCTGGCAGGACTGTCACATCCTATGGGACTGACAAACCCACAGATGCTCCCAAAAAAGGCACATATCCAAGAGCTGAAAGTGTTTCCCTAGGGACGTGAACTAAGCCAAAGGTCCTTGGCAGCATGATCCCTACAAGGCCATACACCCTGATCTGTCCTGACTCTCAAGGCAGAGAGGGAGAGAAGCCCACAGAGCAGAAGGCAGCCCTCATTATTATACATGGGCCACAGTACAGGGGACAAGCCCTCCACAGTTTCTGTGCGGGAGAGACCCCAGGTCAGTTTGTTTCAGATCACACATGGTTCAAGAGCACTAGACCCACCACCACAATCTTTAAAAAAAGGAAGGACATTCTGACACATGCTTCAACATGGATCAACCTTACAGATTATTGTGCTAAGTGAAATAAGCCAGACATAGAAGGGCAAATACTGTATGATGCCATATATGAAGAACCTAGAGTAATAAAAATCATAGAGACAGAAGGCAGAATGGGGTCACCAGGGGCCGAAGGGAAGACGGCTGAGAAGTGTTTAGTGGGGACAGAGCTTCAGTTGTGCAGGATGAAGAGAGCTCTGCCGAGGGACATGGTGGTGACTGCCCCAGTGTGAGTGTGCTGAATGCCACAGAACTGCACTCTCCGAAAGGGTTAAATGGCCAAGTTGTTACATACAATTTACCATAATTCAAAAAAAACAAAAACAAAAACCTTAGACCATCCTTTTGCCTGGCTTCCAGGAGGAAAAAGGAAGAAAACATGAAAGCAAGGGACCAGGCTGCCCACAGCTCGTCATGTGCAGTCCTACCCCTAAGCCCCAAAGCCCCAAAGCCTCAGGGCCCAGCCATGCTTCACCTGAAACTCGGGGGCCCTGGCTTTCCCGCTGCACTGGGTACTTCTCCAGGAAAGCCTTCAAGTGTGCTCTTTGGGCTCTGATGACACCAGCACCGTAGCTTTACATCAGTCCACAAAAGCTCAAGGAGAAGTAGCAGAATTTGGCACAATAACAGGAAGATTATAGGAGGAGAAACAAAAGCAGAGAAGAGAGGCAGCAGTTTAGATTTCTAGATTCTTCACCCTGTCCACTCCTGAAAAACCAGAGGCCCGGTCAGACTGCTCAAGCTCTCACTTGTCTGTGAAGCTGCCCTGAGCCCACCTCACCTCGGCTTGCATTTGGGAAAATTTTTTTCCTTTTTTGGGAAATTTGCCTCTTTTCCACGCCCACCAGTTACAGGGTACGCGGGTGTATCGAGAAAGAAATTTCCCAAAAAAGGAAAAGTGATTCCCAAAGGTTAGTCCCATCTCAGAGCTGCCCGGAAGAGAAAGGCAACAGTCAGACCCCGGGGCCGGCCCAGGCTGACGGCCCCAATCAGAAGGCCCCTCACAGCAGCCAGAGGCGGGCACTGGCCCTAGGACGATGGCCTTCTCCCTCCCCGCAGGACCTCCTGACGACCACCTGCTCCTCTTGGTCCTACCCTAAGACTCCCTTCCCCACCTTGTTCCCCGAAGTCCCCTGCAGGGCGTCCTCCCTCCTGCCGAAGAACCACTGAGAATCCCTCTCGCACAAGGGCCTAAGCCCCTCCTTTTCCCCAAACGGAAAGCAGAAATTCTGCAGCGATTCATTTACAGAGTTGGTTAGTTCGACTCAACAAATATTTACTGTGTCTGTGCCACCTAAGCTCCAGGCCAGACAACACAGATTCCAAGAATTACCAGGTGGCCCCACAATGAAAACAAAGTCACTATCTCGTTGGTAGGATAACATTTAAACAAATGAAAACAAATAGTAACATTGTGTAAAAGTCAAGTAACAATCTGAAACAAGAGTGTGACTAAGTGTTAAGGGAACAGACCAAAATGCTACAATTTGTTACACACAGTAGATTACCTCCAGAGGAAGGAGTCTAGAGTGGGAGGGGAAGGGCCAGGGCTGGAGCTGAGCTCGGCGGATGCCGGGTCCGGGCGGCTACAGGCTGCTCCCAGCCGCTGCTCTCGCAGACCGACTCCCAGACAGGGTCATTTTAGACAGGCACAGTGGTCTGAGTACACCACAGGAAGGGGTACCTACATGCCCCCTAGGTAAGCAGTTCTGCTAGAACTGCAGGACACCCCCTAGAATCCCATCTAAACCAGGAACAAGGCCCACCTCTATTCTACACCTAGCATTTACCAACCAGCCAGTAGGCTAGCCCTGCCCCACCACCTCCCTCCTTCCCAGGAAATCTGACAGGTGAGTCCTTCCACACCTTTCAAGAACAGGGTGATAGTAAGGCAAATTTACATCTCCCAAATTTTTTTTTAAATAAGCCACTGACCGGGTCATACAGGGTCTTTTAGCCTTGGCATTGCTGACATTTGGGCCCAGATCATTCTGCTGTGGGGCTGTCTGTGCACCACCACGCAGCCAGCAGCACACCTAGCCCCCACCCACCAGGTGCCCCATGCACCAGCACCAGCCCCACCACCTCTGCACGTTGTGAGAATCAAAGATGATGCCAGGTCGTGCCCAGGGGCCCTGGGAGGCACAATGGTCCCCAGCTAAGGACCACAGTCTACTTCTAGGGACTCAAAGAGAAAACCCCAGCATGGTTGGAATTCCATTCACACATGAACCTACCTGAAAAGTTCTCCTGCTCCAAGTCCAGGCCCCTGCTGGCCAGGTTGAGGCAGGAGTCTGGGCTTCAAGAAGCTGACCTCTGGGTTAGAGCTCCAGGATTTTGGACTGTACATAGCCAGGGAGCAGGCATGAAGAACAAGGCCCGATGCAGACTACTGGGGTGGGAAAGGCCCCTCCAGACCCCTCCAGAGCCTGCCTGCAAGCCCCCCCGCAGCAATGGCTGCCACCACTGACCACGGGGCCAGCCTCTTCAAGTCCAGCCTGCTGTTTCTTCTCCACTTTCACCACAGGACCTTCCTAACACAACGGAAAAACGCTTACGTACCTGAAATGCCACTTCAAAGGTATTTCAATGCAACTGTCACTGTTTATCTTCCCATTCACAGAAATAATGCCACTTTATTCCCTTGGAGGTGCAATATATCTACACTTCCCACAGTTTGGGAAGATCTGCCCTAGCTAGCTCACCAGGTCAGTCTCTTCAGCAACAAGGTCATGTGCTGGAAAGTGACCCACGGCCCAAACTCTCAGCTCTGGGCACCCCCCCCCCAACGCCCTCTTTTCCCATGTCTCTGGCACAGCCCCACCTCTGCCCGAGTGGCACGTGAAATGACAGCCTGCCACCCTCCAGGTTGCTGGGAGTGTCAGCACACAGCTCAGCAGGCTCCACGTTTAGGAGCGGCTCTTGGGATGCGGCACCTGCACTTGTGACAAAAAGGCATCCCTGGTGGCCACCCTCCCTGTGCTTGCCAGCTGAGCTGAAGGGAATAATGGATTGTGCTGGACTCGTTAGACCTAAAGAAAGATTTCCTGACTACAGTAACTGGTCTCCAAGGAAAGCCCAGGGAACTCTACCCTGCATGTAATCCAGTGACCTCTGAGGCTCCTTCTCTGTTGTTAGTCTTTGCAGGACGTAAAAACAGGTCAGCCAGCCACAGGGAGGAGAAAGTAAACCTCATGGCTCCTAGGAGCCCACTGCCAACCCACTACTGCTTGCATGACGCCAAGGTGAGAGGACAGAGGGGCAGTGCTGGATCTGCCTCCAGGCCTGCTTCCTTTCTCCAAAGGAACCGAGTGTCCCGAGAATCAGTGCCCCCACTCCTACCTCCAGCAAAGTCCACGACCCTACTGGCACTCACCTCCAATCCAACTGCCTCAACTGCTCTTCCACAGATGCTTCCATGGCAGACACCCTCCATGGCCCACACACTATACAAATATGCTCACCAGAACGAATGAGAAGCAAGAAAATTCTTTCTAAGGAGGAACCCACAAGGTGATCGTCAGTAGAGATTATAGGTATTATACCTATTAAATTCGTCCCAAAAACAAAATAAAGAAAGCGTCACATCACAGAGAGTAGGACCCATGTGTGGAAATGGACCCACTTAGGGTCTATTCACATATGAGCTGTGATACCTGCCCTGATACCCAGGTGCCCCCGTGGCCCGCACAGTCCTCGGAGAGGACAGTTATCTCTGTACAATTCCAGGCCCTTTCTGCCCCTGCAGCAAAGAAACAAACTCCAGGTGGCATGGGGTCTGTTTATTTTACATGGTATGACTAGGACAGTAAGTTAAAAAGTGCTGCCCACAAGAATGTGCACACGCAACACTCAGATGGAACAGGAAAAGGTGCTCAAACCTTCCACCCTCAACCTTTCATAAAGCTTGGAATTTGGTCAGACATTAGTCAGAAGAGGCCAATCTCCTTTAGAGAAAAAGTCAGAAGATAAAACAGGTAACAAAAAAAAGCCAGAACATCCCACCTGGCTGGTTTCCAGGTTTGCCTCTGGACCAAGAGCAGTAAACATTTGTCTAGCACAGGAAGCAGGAGGCAAACCAGGAAGGTGGCAGGGCGGGAAGGAGCCTGCATGCCCTGGCTTGGTGACCAGAAGAACCCTGACCCCATGACCACGAGGCCTCTAAAGAGCGAATGAGACGAGCAAGACCAGCAACAGCATGGGAACTGAGAGGCAGTCCTGGGACTACAGCACATGCACCATGTGCTCCACCTCCTTACACACGCCCAGGGCCAGCCCGACCTCTGCCCCAGCAGGTCCACAGCCTGTCCCACTTCTGAGGAGGAGTGCCCTGGCCACATCCAACCCCTATCCATAAACATCAGTGACTTCCTCCCTCACTACTTATTCCCACCCATGACCACCAAAGATGCCTCAAACTGAAGGTCTGGGTTTTAAGGGCCATCTAACAGCTGCCGCAAGTCTTTCAAACAGCCCAGGCTCCCAACAGAAGCCCAAGTGCGAGCACTCGACTGCAGGCCTTAGAGACACAGCCACAGCGGAAGGGCCTGGTGACAGCTGGAGCGGGGAGCAGGTGGGAGACACTCACCATTTCATCCAGGGCATAGCGCAAGAGGCCATGCTCATAGAGCACGAAGAACCGTCGCTGCCATTTCTGCAAGGGAGCAAGAGGGTGGTTAGGACGGTTCTGGACCCAGCACCTGCTTGCTGAGTCCCGCACTGACCAACCTGTACCTAATGAACACTGGCTCCCCAGCACCCATGTCTGGGGCAGATGGCAGGAAAAGCGGGGCCCAAGGCAGGAGATCTGTGATCTGTTAGACAGGATTGAGCCACGGGAGGGGTCCGAACCACCCAGTGTGCTTCTATGCGAATTACTGACATTTAACAAGACACCTAGTTTATTTTAATTTGCAAGCTCCTAAAGAGCAGGCACGTTTTGGTCACCTTTTTCTATTCTTTTTGTACCCAGCACAGAGCTTATCACGTACTATGTGCCAATATTTACTTCATGGATTATCTGACATGAAATGGGATAACCTGAGAATTCCAGGCACTGATTCCCCATTTCTGAAAAAACCTGGGAAACTGCTGTAAAAGGATTGGTCCACAGGGAGTGGGAGAGAGAGAAAAAGATGGCTGGGCTCCCGTACTCACTGAGGAACTCCGATAAAAACCCAGGAGGAGTGAGATCTGTGGGAATGAGTCCAGGGAATGAGTGACCAGCAGAGTGCCTGCTCCTTTACTCTCCACCCAGAGCCAGGCCACTGGGCCAGCAGTGGCCTGACAGCTCTGCCAGAATGCAAAGGGCCACACGGGTGCACTCCTTCCTTTTTGTGGGGGTAACGCATCTCGAACATGAGACTGTTGTTCCCTGAATCCCAAAGAGCATCACAAAGATCCATAACCTATTTTAAACATTTCAAAAAGCCCCAAAATATTCATACTTTTACTGGCAAGAAGGCCACAAGATCTAATATGTCTCTGTGTTTTGGGCCAGAATTACATCATTTATAACAATGATTTTCCCACCAAAAGCTGGAAATGGCAATTCTGTATGACCTAAACATAAAGTGGGAAAGGGAAAAGGAGCTGCTCCCTGATTACTGCAGGCACTGGAACACAGTGGCCCCTGTTGTCGGAGCTCCCGCCCATGTGGCAGGAACAGGACACTCAAACAGCCTTGCCAAGAGGACCTGCAGAGGGCTGCTTCCATGCTGGGTGTCCAGGAAGAGGCCACCTGGAGTCTTCCTAAGAATCACTTTCAATGTTCCTATTTACTGTCTTTAAAGTGAGCACCCATGCCATGAGGAATCCCAGTAGACCCCAGACACAATGCTGTGTCTGTGAGCACCACAGCCCCCACCCCAGAGGGCAGCGTTCAGGCCCAGGGCAGCAGGAGCAGGAAAGAGGCTCTCAGAGGACAGGAAGGGAGTGCAGCTGGAGCAGTGCATAGGGTACAGGCAGCATCCCCTATGAGAGACAGTGAGGAAAAGAGTTTAATGGGAAACAACCTGGAGGGGGCTTCATGGCAGAGGAACAAACCAATGGTCAGGACAATCATATGGTGGTTTCATCCTATTGAGGCTCTAGCTCAGACCTGACTGCATAGCAGGGACCCACCCTGAGCTACGGTGCCCAGGGCAGATGGGGCAAAGCAAAGCGGCTCTCAAGGCCCTCATCTCTTTACTAGAGCTCATTTGATGAGCCCGTAGCCAGGGAGGGAGGGAAGGAGCAGCAGGAATCAGGGTCTTGGCCCTTAAGGAACTGGAAGCCTAAATAGCACTATGTATAATGTTTGCTGAACTACTCTTTTGCCTTTTCCATTTAACTGTTTCTAGTGTCAGGGTAATCCATGAAACAGGAAACACCATGTGAGAGCATCTTATTTTGAAGGGTGGACCATGTGTAACTATGTATCACTGAGACTTTTCTGTGGAACCTCTGAGTTGGCAAATGGGGGTTCCCTGATGATCCTGCCATCCCAATTCCCCACCACCCTCTTCCACTCTGTCTGCCTGCCCTTAGATGGGGTCCTCTCCAGTCCCTCCCAACCCAAAGAATTCATTCTGATGCCCTTACCCGAGACCGATGCACTGGGTTGTCAAAGTCAGTCCCATCTGGAGCCAAGAGCAGCCAGCCGCCATAAATGGGTTTTGCCTGGAAGAAAAAAAGGAGGTTAGGTCATCTGTGGCCTTGGAGGAGAGAGAGAGAGAGCAGGGTTAGAGGTTAACGACAAGAAGTCACCTCTGCTCAGCACACTCCATCCCCAGCCACAGGCCACAGTCTCTAAGAAAGAGGTCTGAGAGCAGCAAGAGGCTCCCGGGGATCTGCACAGTCTGGGGTAGAGAGGGGAATGCAAACCAGTGGGGGTCTGAAAAGCTGGAGAATACAGAAACTCCTAACAAACAAATGCTTTCCCAAGTCCCTGATCAAACCACCATGATCAGGAAAAAAAGACCATTTTCTTCAGTAACTATGTGAGCATCGGTGCACACTGGGCTCCGGGTAAACCATATGAACAACATAGTCAAAAGCCTGCATCCTAAAGGCACAACACAAGGCCTGGGAGACACTGGGTGGCGGGGACAGGACACTCAGATGGCCTCGCAAAGACGACCTGCAGAGGGTGGCTTCCACGCTGGGAGTCCAGAGAAGAAATCTTCCTGAGAAACACTTAGTGTCTCAGAGCTGGCAATGAACAAAGATTCATCAAATTACTGTCTGTATGACCACGGGCTGAAAACCCTTTGAGTTTCATTTCTCCCCTTTGAAAGATAGAGATGATGATCATCATAGCTACCCCCCATGCACCTGATGCAGAGATTGCTGAGATAATTCAGTAAAACACAGCGCAGGAATGTAAAACATCACAGCCACTGTGGGAAACAGCCTGCACTTCCTCCAAAGGTTAGACACAGAATTCCATATGACCCAGAACTCCACCCCTAGGTGTGTGTTCTCAAGAAAACTGAAAGCAGGTGCACCAATGAACACTTGAATATGAATGTTCACAGCAGCACCATTCACAACTGCCAAAATAGAGAGACAACCCCAATGTCATCAACACACAAACAGATAAACAAAATGTGGTATATCTATTCAATGGAATATTATTCAGCAACAAAAAGGCATTAAGTACTGATATATGCTACAACATGGATGAACCTTGAAGACATTATGCTAAGTGAGAGAAGACAGACACAAAAGACCACATGTTATATGATGCCACTTAAATGAAATGTGCAGGACAGGTAAATCCATAGAAATAGAAGGGAGATTAGTGGATGCCGAGACATGGAGGGAGCAGGAAATGGGGAGTGACTGCTAAACAGGTATGGGGTTTCTTTTTGGGGTGACGAAAATGTTCTGAAATTACATAGTGGAGATGGTTATAAGATGCTTGTCAATATACTAAAAAGACTGAATTACATACTTTAAAAGGGTGAATTTCATCATGTGTGAATTACATCTCAAAAAAATTGTATGAGAAGAAAAAAAAACACTGAGCACAGTGTCTGGCCTATACATGCTTAATGAATGTTAGCTGTTATCTTTTCTTATATCCAAAGAGTCCCCTCCCTCGCATCAGACCCTGACAAGAAACTCAAGAGGAGGGAAAAGATCTAGACAGATACTCTAGCTCCACCTCCTTTTTCAGCTACACACAGCTGGTAAGGAGGAGTAAGAAAAGGCCCAACCAGGCCAATTTGTCCAGTGTCCCCTGCAATAACACAAATTGGAACCAAGGCTTTGTGCCTGCTGCTTACGCACATGGTAAGCTTTAGGAGTCCTCTGAACATGCTTTTTATTCAACACTCTCCAAACTGGAAAGCCCTGTCATACCACCTCATTTTACAGCTATGGAATCTGTGACTCAGGGAGGGAAGGTGACTTGCTAAAGGTCACAAAGCATAAGGGGTGAGCCAAAAACACTCCCTTTTCCTGGCTTCTGGAGGGTCCTCAAGGCCCCCAGGGGTAGCACTGGCTCTGCCTGTGAATGGGAACAGAGTAGGTAAGAGGGGCTTTGGGAAAGGGTATGGATTGGGTTGAAGGAAGGGAAAGAGAGAATGGCTTTGAGGACACAGAGTGGATGCTGGCAGGGAACCAGGGTAGAAGGACACAGCCCAGGAGGGTTGTGGGCTATGTGGAATGAAATTCTTCCTGGGAAAGCAGAAGCAAAAAAAGTAGGAGTCTGTTTTCTCAGCAAACCCCAGCAGTGCCCAGCCATCCCCTAAGTGGGTGAGCACACCTGGCCTCTGTCCCACACCACTTGGGGATGAGCACACTTAGCAGGTCCCGCCAGAGCCCATACACAGGACGGAGAGCCAGTGCCAAGGGGAGAGGACTACCTGTGTGCATCCTGGGCCAAGTGACTTCCCCACTTCGCCTCTTGGCCTGTAGTTCCCCGACCTGTGAAATCGAGTTAGACCACAAGACCATGTCTCCTCCATTTCTGTGTAGCTCTGATTGTACGCCACCCTCCCAGCCTCTGGCTGCAGGGCTTTGGGGTGACTTCACATTATCAGCTACATCTAGAGGGCCATCCCCCAAAGGGACAGTGCGAGACCAGAGAGACTAGCACAAGTTCCTTCAGAGCCTGACCATGGTCTCACCTCAGCCCATCATCAGTGTTGTTATTCACTCCACAGACATCTAGTCAGGCCTACTCTGTCCACAGCCCTGTGTGCTGTACACCAGGGAGCCTGCTGGCACCCACCTTGCTTGGCCATGACTTCCTTACCTAGGTCACCCCAAAGGAACCCTCCCAGGTGGGTAGGTTGTCTTGAAAAGTGGGAAGGTTGGGCCAATGGAGGGCAAAGGGCAAGAAACAAGTGCTCCAGGAGAGGAAGCAGGCTGGGAAGCAGCCAACCCCCTCAGGAGGTTTACCAAGGCTGACCCACAGCAGAAGACAGACTGCCGGTTGTCCAGGGCTGGGGGGCAGAAGGGCTGGGGGAGCAACAGCCCAGGGCTGCAGGGCTTCCTGTGGGGCTGATGAAAATGTTCTAAAAGTGATTGTGGTGATGGCTGCACATCTCTGGAAATACATTTAAAATCATCAAATTGTACGCTTTAAATGAGTGAATTGAATGGCATTTGAATTTTTTCTCAATATAGCTGTTAAAAGTCACTTAGCTTGTGTCAGGCAGTGGCGAAGCAGAGATATTAATTAAAACTGCTCCTACCTTCATATCCAAAGGAAATATAAACTAATGAGCCATTCTCCCAAACCTAAGGAAGGCAAATCTGGGGAGGGCTAGGGGTTACTATGTAAGTTTGCCAGTGACTCTGTCCCCCAGCCAGATTTGGGAAACTTCATTCAAAAGATGAGGGACAAATGTTTCAAAGAGCAATGACCCAGTCCACTGTTTTGTAGGAAGGCGGCTAGAACACGCCAGACACAGGTCAGAGGGGAGCATGAAGCAGCAGGCAGAGGCCTGATGGGGTAGTGGGTAGAGGAGGAAGCTCCTGAAAGGGTTGACTTGGTGCCTACAACTGGATAACAAGAACCTCCAGATGTCCACTATGCCATTCCAGGGTCATCAGGAGATAGGAAGGTACCTGCCATCTGGCACTGCCATCCAAGTGAGCAAATGGGGAGCAGGCACAACTGTGACGTTGGTGAGGACCTCCCCCCAAACACACACACAGGAGGGGTGGCCTGGGGTGGAGAGAACTCTCCGGCATGGGCCCGGCTAATGTGGAAGCACAGAGGCAGGAATGACTGCATTTGTGGGGCTGGCAAGGAAGGAGCCCAACTCCAGTGCAAAACAGCTCATGCTGCTTCCCCTCCTTCAATCTCTTCAGCGCCTCTTTCTGAGGACATCCAGACTCTAACCCATCCCATAAACCCAGAGAGCCAAGCACCAGGATACGCCGCTCTCTGAGCTCCCTTCTCCTCAAATATCCCGCTGCCCTGCCTGCATCCTGCAGGCATGGGAGGGCGTCCCAGGAAGAGCTGCTGCTTCTCCCACTGTTTATCAGACTGTCTAAACATGCCAAGAGCTGACCCGAACATGGCAGTAAGTCCAGAAGTGCCCACCAGGGCTGCTGTCCCCCATGGGACCAGAGGCTCACGAGTGCTTTTGTAGGGCAGGATTTCTCCCTCCAATGACTAGCCTTCCCTGGAGCGGCTCTCACAGGCCAAGGTGCTCTTTTCCCAAGAGCCCTGCAACAGCCTGAAACGCGGGCCCTGACGACAGCTCAAAGAAGCTAGTGCAGGCAGAGCGCTCTGGAAGCTTAGTGGCCTGCTAGCTCTGGTGTTTTCTCACTGGGTAGTTACAGGTTTGGTGTTTTGGGGAGTGGGCTGGGGAGACAGGAAAAGCAGGAATCCACTGCCAGTACTGAGCATCCGAGCTGGGCTATAAGGACCCAAAAGAATGGGACCAAGTTCTGTTTCAAGCAGGCCACACTGGAGGAAACACACTGGTCCAGACCCCATGTAAAAGTTACACCTGAGAGCATGCCCTGAGCTACGTCCCTTTTAATTAAACTCAGCCTTCCCTCATAGACCCAATAAACCAAGCTACTCTTCTAGCTGGTGTCTGGTAAGAGGCTGCTGGTGGTCTGGTGGTATTCCTCAACCCAAAGGCCTTTCAAACATGGTTACTTGAACCTTAAGCTCTCTGGAAGATGGGGCAGACATAATTTTCCCTGTTTCTCCTATTAAGTACTAAATAAAACCCTGGACATTGTATATAAGACAAATCTAAGAAGAGAGACAAAGGTTTCAAAGGGAAATGACATTTGATGAAGACTCTGAAAGGTGGAGAGAAGGTGGCTGGCAGGCTGGAGACATTGGGACCTGAGGAACGATATGGACTCGTGTGCCCTGGGTTTCTTTCAGCCTCACTGTTCCGGACTGCGGACTGGAGGAGCAGGCAACCAAGAAGTGGCAGTGTGCCCAGACACAAAGAGCCCCACAAAAAGCCGGCTCTCTCTAGCTGAAGAACCGGGAAGGACAACCAGGTAAGGCAAAAGAGCTCTAGACAGTAACCACCCTGCTCCAGCGGGACGCCACAGAAAAGGCACAGTCCCACCTGTGCCAGCAAAGGCAGGACTCCCATCTTGCTGGCTAAGAGGCACCACGACGCTTCTTCTAGGGAGGTATCAGCTTAGGAAGGGAGCTGGGCTTCCACCCCATCCGGCAGTAACAAGGTCCCTCCACTCACCCTGCTGGGGTACTGTTAGAGGGGAACATATGAGAAGCTGAACTCTCCCCCACCCCTGCAGTAACTCAGGTGTCCACGGAGGCTGGACTTCCACCTCCACCTCAAAGTAAAAGGTGGTGGTCTCCCTTCCCCTGCTAGAGCAGTACCAGAAAAAGCCAACTGAAAAAAAAGAGGACCAAATGCAATCCAAAGTCAACTAATGCAACACAAAAATATCCAGGTTTCCATAAAGAGATCTTTGTCATTCCAAAAACTAGGTATGACATTCAAAATGAATGGACAGAGACAACCACAGATGCCAATATCAAGGTGACAAACATGTCAGAATTATCTGAAGATTTTAAAGTAGTCATACTAACATGCTTCAACAAGAAATTATGAACATGCTTGAAATAAAAGAAAACACAGAAAGTCTCAGCAAAGAAACAGGAGATATAAGAACCAAACGGAAATTATGAAATGGGAAAATACAAAACTTGAAATACAAAGCTCAATGGTGGGCTCAACAGCACAGTCATGGGAACCACAGTCAAAAACAGGTGAACTGATAGACAAAAGAACAAACAACGATGGCCTAATGTATCAATGATATTAACTGTAAATGGCCTAAATAAATTAATTAAAAGACAGACTGATGAAGTGGATTTTTTTTAAGGTGATCCAACTATACAGTATCTACAAGAATCTCACTGCAAATATGAGACAGGAAAGGTACATCATGTAAATATTAATCAAAGGAGAGCAGAGCTGCTATAGTAGAGTAATATAAAGTAGACTGGAAAATAAAGAAAATGACCAGAGACAGAAAGAAGTATTATAAAATGATTAAAAGGTCAATTCATTAAGAAGACAAAGCAATACTAAAGGTATAACACATCCAAACAACAGAGCTGCAAAGTAATGTGAAGGAAAAACTAATAGAACTGAAAGGAGAAATAAATCAATCCACAATTATAGTTGGAAGACTTCAACATCCCTCAACAATTGGTAGAATAACTACATAGAAAATCAGCAGGGGTACAAAAGAAATCAGCAACCCCATCAACCAACAGAATCTAACTGATGGCTACCAGAACAGTCCACCATGCAACAGCAGAATACAATCCCTTTTTTCAAGTGCCCATAGAACATTTGTCCTGGGCCATAAAACAAACCTCAATAGAATAAAAGAACTGAGATCAACAGAGTATGTTCTCTGAGCACCATGAAACCAAACTAGACATCAATAAGAGAAAGATAGGAAAATCTCCAAAGATTTGGAAACTAAACAATATATTTCTGAATAATCCATGTGTAAAGAGGAAACTTCAAAGGAAGTTGAAAAAAAAACATACCAAAACTTGTGGGACACAACTAAGCAGTCCTGCGAGGGAACGCTACAGAATTGAAATGCTTACATTACAAGAGGATAGACCAGTGGAACAGAATACAGAGTCCAGATATTAACCCAAGCATATATGGTCAACTATTATACGATAAAGGAGCCATGGATATACAATGGGGGAATGACAGCCTCTTCAACAGCTGGTGTTGGCAAAACTGGGCAGCTACATGTAAGAGAATGAAACTGGATTATTGACTAACCCCACACACAAATGTAAATTAAAAATGGATCAAAGACCTGAATGTAAGTCATGAAACCATAAAACTTTTAGAAAAAAACATAGGCAAAAATCTCTTGGACATAAACATGAGTAACTTCTTCATGAACATATCTCTCTGGGCAAGGGAAACAAAAGCAAAAACGAACAAGTGGGACTATATCAAACTAAAAAGATTCTGTACAGCAAAGGACACCATCAGTACAACAAAAAGACATCCTACAGTATGGGAGAATATATTCATAAATGACATATCGATAAGGGGTTGACATCCAAATTATATAAAGAGCTCATACACCTCAACAAACAAAAAGCAAATAATCCAATTAAAAAATGGGCAGAGGAGCTGAACAGACACTTCTCCAAAGAAGAAATTCAGATGACCAACAGGCACATGAAAAGATGCTCCACATCGCTAATCATCAGAGAAATGCAAATTAAAACCACAATGAGATATCACCTCACACCAGTGAGGATGGCCAACATCCAAAACACAAACAACAACAAATGTTGGCAGGATGTGGAGAAAGGGAACCCTCCTACACTGCTGGTGGGAATGCAAATTAGTTCAACCATTGTGGAAAGCAGTATGGAGGTTCCTCAAAAAACTCAAAATAGAAATACCATTTGACCCAGGAATTCCACTCCTAGGAATTTACCCTAAGAATGCAGCAGCCCAGTTTGAAAAGACAGATGCACCCCTATGTTTATTGCAGCACTATTTACAATAGCCAAGAAATGGAAGCAACCTAAGTGTCCATCAGTAGATGAATGGATAAAGAAGATGTGGTACATATACACAATGGAGTATTATTCAGCCATAAGAAGAAAACAAATCCTACCATTTGCAACAACATGGATGGAGCTAGAGGGTATTATGGTCAGTGAAATAAGCCAAGCGGAGAAAGACAAGTACCAAATGATTTCACTCATCTGTGGAGTATAAGAACAAAGCAAAAACTGAAGGAACAAAACAGCAGCAGACTCACAGAACCCAAGAATGGACTAATAGTTACCAAATGGAAAGGGACTGAGAAGAATGGGTGGGAAGGGAGGGATAAGGGGGAAAAAGGGGTATTACTATTGCATATATAATGTGGGGGGGAGGGGCACAGGGAAGTCAGTATAACACAGAGAAGACAAGGAGTGATTCTATAGCATCTTACTATGCTGATGGACAGTGACGGTAATGGGGTATGGGATGGGGACTTGATAATGGGGGGAGTCTAGTAACCATAATGTTGCTCATGTAATTGTACATTAATAATAGCAAAAAAAAAAAGACATCACTGTAGACCCTGTAGACATCAAAAGATAACAAGGCAATATTATGACCAATTCTACAAACATTTATTTGACAGCAGGTGAAACAGACCAATCTCTCAAAAGACACAAATAATCTGGATGACCCTATAATTATTAAGGAAACTGAACAGGTAGTTTTAAAATTCCAAAAAAAGAAATCTCAAGTACTGGATGGTTTTATTAGAGAATTTTGTCGTATGTTTAAAGATGAATTAACAGCAATTCCACAGTCTTTTCTGGAAAATAGAAACTCTTTTCAATTAATTTTGTGAAGCTAGTATTAACCTGATATCAAAATTAGACACAGTACCAAAAAAGGGAAGAAAAAGAACTACAAACCAGTATCTCTCATGAATATAGATGCAAAAATCAACAAAACACTAACAAATAAAATTCAGCAACATATTTAAAGAATTCTAAACCATGACCAGGTGGGGTTTATTCCAGTTATGCAAGGTTGGTTTAATATTTTTAAAGATCAATCAGTGTAATCCACCATATTAACAGCCCAAAGAAGAAAAACCTCTGTGATCACATCAATGCATGCAGAAAAAGCATTTGACAAAATTCAACACCCATTCATGATTAAACAAATACCTCTCAGAAAAGCAGAAATAGAAGGGAACTTCCTCAACTAATAAAGAGCATCTACAAAACCTAGTGCTAACAATATGCATAACGGTGAATGGTGAACAACTAAATGCTCTCCCTCTAAGATCAGGAACTAGGCAATGATGGCGACTCTCAGAACTGTTATTCAATACAGTGCTAGAATTTTTAGCCAGTGCAATGAGGGAAGGAAAGGAAATTAAAAGATAAAGATCAACAAGAAGAAATAAAATATTTACAGATGACATAATTGTCTATAGAGAATCACAAGATATCTATAAAAAACTAGAATCAGTATGTTCAACAAGGTTGTAGGATATTAGATCAGTACCTGAAAATCAACTGTTTTTCTACATACTAGAAATGCATATGTGGACACCAAAATTAAATATAATACCATTTATAATTGCTTTAAAAATGAAATATTAAGATGTAAATCTAAGAAAGCCATGTATAGGACCTGCATACTGAAAACTACACAATGCTAATGAGAGAAATAAAATAACATCTAAATAAATTGAGAGAGGCACTGTGCTCATCATAGAATAGAGAAATTCCTAAGATGTTAATTCTCCACCAAATTGATACATGGGTTTAATGCAATTACTTTCAATAACTCAGTAAAGACTTTTTGGAGATACAGACAAGATTAGTCAAATTACTCAAATTTATATGGAAAAGCAAAGGAACTAAAATAGTTTTAGTTTTAATTCAAAAAGAAGAGAGAAGAATCCATCTGCCCAATTACATTTATTATATATCCACAGTAATCAAGACTGCGTGGTATTAGTGGAAAGTTAGAACAGAATAGAGTGGCCCTTGGATAGAGGCTCACGAAGTGGGGGGAAAATGGCCCTTGGATAGAGGGTTCACTGAAAGATCCAGGGGTAGAATGTGTGTAGACTGCAGCTAATTATCTTCTGTGGTTTTGAGGTTGGTTCCTTGCCCCTTTTTTTTCCAAAAGAGTTTCACTGGAAACGTTTTCATGCCCCTAGCAAAAGGGCTGTTTAATATTTTCTGTATTTCAATTCCAAAAGGAGGAATGATGTCTGAATAGCACCAGCCTGGCCATCTTTATAAGTTTGCAAATCATGGGAGATTTCAAGGCTGCCTGATCTTCTGGGACTCTTAGATGTAAGTCAGTGAAAGGAGATGTGAGCACATGTCAAAGTCAGTCTCAGGCCGCACCCTTGCCAAGACCGCACTCTGTCCTGTAGCCACCCAGAAAGATGGCAAGAGAGCCAGACAGCTCTAAGTCTAAGAATGCCATAGAGGGAAGCCTGGAGTGGAATCATGTGCCCACGTGCCTAACCCACACTGGAGGTTAGCACATACCTCTGATGGTGCCCAGTAGTGCTACAGCCTCCAGGAAAGTGAGCTTCTCTTTAAAACAAACCTGTCCGGGCCAACCAGCACTGGCCATCACTGTACACTCCTTAAGAGACCACACACAAGCTTGTCTCCATAATGCTGCAAAGACCCAACCATGTTAAAACTCCTAAGACTCATCCATGGGGTCTTGAGCCCGTCCTGCTGCTTCATAGACATTCAGTTCTGGACACAAATGCAGTCAATGTGGGCACCACCTGCCAGCATTAGCTTTCACAGCCTAGCGTCCACCTCCAAAGTCAGCTGAGAACAGTCAGCCAACATCAAGACAGTCATAGCTGGGCTGCAGCCACTGCAAGTGATGCAGTATCTTCAGGACCCAGCACTGTGTGTGCAGGGAAAGACCAGCCTTCTGTGTGAGGAAGTTCTGCTCACAGCTGGCAGGAAAGAAACAGGTATGTGGCCTGGAGGACACACACTCGATCTCAGTGAGCATGCTGGTGAGTCCACAGAGATACCCACTGGTTTCCTCTCTTAAGTCACATCTGCCCTGCTTCCCACTGTCACCAGAGCTAACTCCCACAGTTTCCAAGGGCAATCCCTGCTCCAGGCACTTCATGGGCTCCCCATCTTCCATATGGGGAAAGCAGAGTGCCCAGAGAGATTAAGGGACCTGTCTAAGCAGGTGTGAGCCTGGGCAGTCTGGCCCCATATCCAGCGCTTAACCACACGACACCCTCCACATCAGTGAGCCACTCCCAGAGGTAAAGGCTGGTGCCAGCCCAGCAGGAAGCATGTTCCCAAGTGGGGTATTCTCCTGGGGGGGGGGTCTAGTCCTGACCAGCATATCACTGAGGGCCTCCCTGAGTCACCCTTGCAGGCCTAGGGCCTGTGTGTGGCCCCAGTGCGTGGCACCAGTAAGGAGTTCATCACTACGGAATGAACCAACCACAAACCACCCTGCCATGGAGCCGCCCATCCAGCACGGCTGGGCACCATGGATAGTTCAGGCATTCCAGGAGCTGACGGAGACATGGGGCTCTTCTCTGGTAGGAGGAATCTTTCCTACCTGTGCAAAGACAGGAGTGTGAGCATAGGCTCCCACCTCTACCCCACCCCAGAGAAAGCAGAGCTTCATTAAGTAAGCTAACCCTATAATTTATCATCCAAACTGGTTTACCTTGGGGAATGAGTGGGAACCCTACTAATTACACCAGGCCATGCAGCCTGGACCTCAGAAGAAATGCATAGTTTGTTGACCTTTGCTAACAAAGGCCAGGATGCAAGGCCATCAACGCAAAGACAGCAAAGCCACTGGGAATACGCACAGCTAGACAGAGGCACACAAAGTAGAGTGAAGGGGAAGGAGCGTGACACCAGTGAGCAGAGAGGAGGGTCTGGGAGAGACTTCTGTAAGGAGTGAGCAAAGGACCAACTTCAGAAATCGGAGTCAGGGAACGTGAGCTGCTGCAAGCTGACACACTGAGCCACCGTAAGACAGACTGGCACACGCAGAGGGTCGAGCTTTCCTCCAGAGGAGGCCACACAGTCCTACACTCAGTGCCGCTCTGCTGGCACTATTTTATGAGGGAGACTTCAAACAGCAGAGAGCACGTCCCAAGAACTCCACGAGGCCTGCACCTTCTGGGTCCACTTCTCCAGAGCAATTGTGAAGGCTCCTAACCTCGAGACAATCTGCATAGTTCCCCCCTTTGGCTGAATCAGAAGGAGCAGAGGAGGGAGGCAAAGACAATAAATACTTGGTGAAACAATGACCTGAGCTCTGAATGTTATCTGATGCCGGTGCTCTCAGCACAGAACATTTCTACACGGCTGCTGGACGCCTGACCACGCAGAACCCACGCTATGCGTGTGTGTGTGTGCACACGTATGCACATGCACGTGTGAGAAGGCACGTCACCGCCATGCCTGGACAGAGAGAGAATGCAGGTAGAATGTGTGGTGTTAGCTACATGTGGGTAGCAAACGTCAAACAAAATGACAGGAAGATGGAGAACTGAAGATGTCAAATAATGGTCTGGCAAAATGTTAATTATGAGCACAAACCAAAACGAGGTAGGGTAGTAACTGTTCTGGGGAATTCTTGAGATATAATTCACATACCACACAACTCACCCATTTAAAAGTGAGTACAGTTCAATGGTTTGTACTGCATCCATGACTACAATCAATTTTAGAACATTTTCTTGCCCCAAAAAGAAACCCTGTGCTTTTTAGCTATCATTCCCTAAACCTTCCACCCCCAACCTCCTCACCCCAGCAAACACCAATCTACTTTCTGTCTCTTTAGATTTGCCTGTTCTGAACATTTCATACGAATGGAATCGGATAACTTGCAGTCTTTTGTGACTGGCTTCTTTCACTCAGCATGATGTTTTCAAGGTTCACCCATGTAGTAGCATGTGTTGGTATCTCGTTCTTTTTATGGTCAAATAATAGTCCATAGCATGGCTATACTACCTGTTGTCTATCCATTCATCTGTTGATAGACATGGGGTGTTTCTACCGTTTGGCAGCTATGAATATTCATGTACAAGTGTGACTGTTTTAAAACCTCCTTTAAGAGAGACCAAAGAAACAATGGAATATTATACAGCCATAAGAAGAAAACAAATCCTACCATTTGCAACAACATGGATGGAGCTAGAGGGTATTATGCTCAGTGAAATAAGCCAAGCCGAAAAAGACAAGTACCAAATGATTTCACTCATATGTGGAGTTTAAGAACTGAGAAAAAAACTGAAGGAACAAAACAGCAGCAGACTCACAGAACCCAAGAACGGACTAATAGTTACCAAAGGGAAAGGGACTGGGGAGGATGGGTGGGAAGGAGGGACAAGGGAAAAAGGGGCATTACGATTAGCAGATGTAATGTTAGGGGGGCACGGGGAGGGCTGTACAACCCAGAGAAGACAAGTAGTGACTCTATAGCATCTCACTATGCTGATGGACAGTGACTGTAATGGGGTTGGTGGGGGGGACCTGATGAAGGGGGTAGTGTAATCACCATAATATTACTCATTTAATTGTAGATTAATGATATCAAAATAAACTTTAAAAATTTGAGGAAGATTCTAAAGTGCATATTGAAATAAAAATAACCTGTACAATAATCAAAACAAATATGAAGAAAAAAATTAGAGGTAAAATTGTTTGAATCTAAAGCTATAGGAATTAAGTATATTAACATAAATATAGACAAAGAGATCAATGGAACAGAATAAACAGCTAATATTTATTGACAACTGATTTTTTTATGAAGGTGAAAAGGCAATTCAATAGAGAAATTAGAATAATTTCAGCAAATGATGCTATGTTTTTAAAAAGAGAACTGATCCATACTTTGTATCATATACAAAAATCAAGTCAGAATGGTAAAAGAACTAAATGCAGAAAAAGAACTGTAATTAAATGACACATAGGAGAAAACCTTTGTAACTTTGAGTAAAGCAAAAAAGTTCTTAAAAATGATTTAAAAAAAAAAAAGAGAGAGAGACCAAAGAAGTAAACTCCACCTATCAATCTGAAGTCCAGACAATTATCTCCTCAAAAGCCAATAAAGGAAAAAGGGTTGAAGGGGTGCTGGAAGGGGGACCGAGAGGCTCCTGGTATGCTGACGGTGGGCAGGCAGCCCCGGCTACACAGACCAAACTCAAGCTGGAAACCTCTCAAAGGAAACCTACCCAGGCCTTCCCAGAAAGCCCTTCCACACAGAAAAGGAAGAGTGGTGAGCCTCTAGAGAAGAAAGGGGCAGGGAAAATATTTTCTATGCTCTAAAATATACAGTCATAACAAAAAGGTCTGAGTCCATGGGGATAAATCTCTCATTTAACATTAAAAATACCAAAATTCCTGTCCACCTACTAAATCCCAGGGGCAGGACCTGCTTGAGGAGCACTTTAATCCCATAGAGAAGAGGCAACTTTCCTCCTCGGGGGAGAATTCTGACGGTTGATCCAAGCTTCTTTAAAAAAGAAAAAAAGATCCTAATTGTGTCATTTGAGTCCACTGGTGGCCTCCAAGACTCCCCTGCACCCCCTTCCTGCCCGCCCACATGCTTAGAAGGTAGACTCAGCCATCACTGTTGGACTGAGGAGTCCGGATTTCCTCCACCCTGACTCTGACACAAGCCAAGAGCCCTGTGTGTCCAGGAAAAGGAGGAACCCCACCAGGCCACTGCCATGCCTCCAACTCCTGTGTCCAAACACCAGGCTACAGGGCCCAAGTCAGGATGGGCTGTTGGAGATTACCACGCACCACAAAGCAACAGATGAAAAGGCTGATGTCGTTTTGCCCTGTGGCCACAAAGCAAGTCAGCGGCCAAGTCAGGAGAACTGCCTGCCCTGTCTGCTGCTCCAGTCCCATCCTCATGGGCAACCAGCCCCATTGCTGTTCTAGTCCCATCCTAAAACAAGCCAGTCATCTCTGATACCGCCCTTCTGAGAGCCACAGAGCATGGTGGTGGGATGCAAAAGCAAAGGAACCTCCTTCTCCAGCCCTGTCTGTGCAGCCAGGAGAATAAAACCTCCCCTCTCCCCAGTCCCAGTCTCTACCACATGCCATGCACCATACCCACACTCCATTCATTCCTCAGAGAGTCCTTGCTGCCAGACGTAAGTCCTGCAGTGTGCTGGCTGCCAGAGAGAGCAGGCACTTGACCATGTTGGCCCCCTGCTGCCCTCTGCCCAGATTCTGTAGCTGCACCAGCTCCATCATGACAGGCATCCTCACTGCCACTCCCCTCAAGGAATTCGGTGCCTTCAAGCCTTGGGCCCAAGTTGAGCTATACCCATAGTTCTCAAAGTGTGGCAATCCCTGAAACCCTATCAGTCTGTGACCCAAAACTTTTTACAAAAATACAAGCTGTCATTTGCCTTTTTCACTCTCA
Source organism: Smutsia gigantea (assembly GCA_032199065.1). NCBI lineage: Eukaryota > Metazoa > Chordata > Mammalia > Pholidota > Manidae > Smutsia > Smutsia gigantea. The sequence goes on along the minus strand of JAVSCE010022626.1, from coordinate 87,154 downwards.
TTTTTCCACTAGTGTATAGAGGGCTTTCTGGAGGCTACATGACTTGATATGGCAACTCTGCAAGTGCAGAAGACAGAATACAGCTTCATTATGACAGACGCCACAGACTTGCAAAAAGGAAAATAATGTGGCTCTTCGCAGCAAAATTTTTTTGTTTTGGAAAAGTTGTTTTTCAGAATATATCTATTATTTATGTGAACATGTAACCAATTTTATTTATTTATTTTTCTAATTTATTTTGGTATCATTAATCTACAATTACATGTGCAATATTATGGTTATTAAACTACCCCCTTCATCAGGTCCCCTCCACCAACCCCATTACAGTCACTGTCCATCAGCGTAGTGAGATGCTATAGAATCAACCAGTTTTATTTTTAAATGAATTAATAAATTTAAATTTTTTTCTCAGTTTTAATTTCTAATATAGTAGTAAATACCATGGACTATAATCCACATAAACAGAAGCCCTCTCAAACAGTGAATCTGTGGCATCTTACTATACTGATGGACAGTGCCTGCATTGGGGTATGGGTGGGGACTTGATAATATGGGTAAATGTAGAAACCACATTGTTTTTTCATGTGAAACCTTCATAAGAGTGTATATCAATAATACCTTAATAAAAAAAAAAGAATGTACACAGTGAATTGATCTACTTACGTTATGGATAAAACTGACAGAAGAAAGCCTTTAGATCATTCTATTCCCTAACCTGCAATATAAAGAATTATCATTTATACACATAATCTTTTCCTCATTATTGAAAACTCAATAAGTAACAGTAACTATAAAAAAACAAAACAAAACAGAAGCCCTCTGAGGGCCTCAATAATCAAGAACAAAAAGTTTGAGACTCACTAACCTAACCGGCTGCCCCACCCCACCCCAGAAGTCCATGGATCAGCGACTGGCATGTCCTGCCCCACAACACCCTGCTTCTCTGGTGCCCTGCTCCCAGTATCGCAGGGCCTGGTCACAGTTCCCTGGCTCTCTGTCAGCCCAAATGAGCCTCCAATCCATCTGCACGTTTCTTCTGGAGTCCCTTCTCTTCAACAGCACTCCTTAAAAGGCCTCATCTTGCACCAGATTTGCCCCCAACGGCTGTGTCACAGTCCATCTGGAAATGAAACAGACTCCTCACACAGCCAGGCAGGGACACATTCCCCTCAACAAGGTGACATCTATGGTGGAGAGGAGGCCTGGGGCGGGGACAGGACTTGGCAGAGCCAACACCTGCTTGAGGGTCCCCTCCCTGGATCCCAGGCACTAAGGGAGGCCAAAGCAACAGAAACTAAGCACCTCAAGTGTCAGAAGAACACAGGAGATACGTTGTGCATGTATGTCCTATTTATGTGTTTTTGTATACATCACGTATTTCATTTTATTAAGAAATATTAGTGCAAGAATTAAAGTAAATTAAAGGTTTTCAAACAATGAAGAAGCCTGGAGGCCTGCCTCAGAGGCCACTGCAGAGTGGGTGGGGCATAGGGCTCTGTGGGGGTGGTCTCGGTGGCACCATCCCTCCTCCTTGGCCATGTTCTGTTTCAAGGGGCTCTGTGTTCTACTGCAAAAATGAAGTTTGAAACCTAGTAAAAGAATGGTGAACAGCCAGATAAGATCTTTTCCCTCCAACTGACCCCGAGATTCCTTCAGAAGCTCCCTACCAGCAGCTCTCGCTCTGGGGTGCACCAGGGTCTCCCTACACTGTCTGGCCTTCAACTCCCCCTCAGTGCTCCTCTCCTCCCCAGCAATATTAAAGCCCCAACTTAGCTCCTGTTGGCAGCTCAGCTGATCTCCAGGTTAGACAAACAGGAAAAGAAGGAGGGACTGAAGCTCACGGTGGCTCAGCCACCCCTGTGGGTGAGCAGGGCCCCCTCTATCGCTACCTCAGAGCCACACACAGCACCTGCACCCCTGACGGCTGCCCTGCCACCCTGTTCTCCAACCTGGACTCCTCCAAATGGGCAGCAACAGGCTTTGGGCAACACCATTTCCACCTCCTCTCACCAGCAGTCTGCAGTGCTGATGTGCAACTCAATGTGCTGATTCAAAGCACAGCTAACTAACAGAGTCACCCCAAGACCCAGCAATTCCACTGCTAGGTCTCTGCCCAGAGCTGCAAGTAGGTGTTCAAACAAAAACATATACACGACTGTTCACAGCAGCACTATTCACAACATCCAAAAGGTGGAAATAGCCGAAACATCACGCCCAGATGAATAAACAAATGTACTATTCCCACATGATGGAATGTTATTCAGCCATAAAAAAGCAATGGAGTACTGATTCATGTACCGCATGGACAAACTCTGGCAGATGCTAAGTGCAAGAAGCCAGACAAAGGGTATATTGTATGATTCCACTTTGATGAAATTTTCAGAACAGGTAAACCCAGAGGGATGGAAAGCAAACTGGTGGCTGCTGAGGACAGGGGTGGGGAGCAGAGAGAAACTGCTAATAGTTACAGGGTATGCTTTAGGGTGATGAAATGTTTTAAACTACAGAGTGGTGGTATTTACACAATATTATGAATGTGCTGAATGCAACCGAATTGTACAGTTTAAAATGGTTAATTTTATGTTATACAAATTTCACCTCAAAACACAAAACAAAACCCATACCTGGAGCTCAGGCACAGAGGGTAAAGGCATGTAGCTGACGGCCGGCTCTCCATGCTGCCTTCTCACCCTCCCCACTCAGCTGCCCACACACACACCCTGCAGCCCTGCCCATGCTCACGGCCTCCCTGGACTGCAGCAGCTGGAGGAAGAGGGGCAAAGTGACATTTTAAAAAGCTTCTTCCCTGTTTGGTTCTGACAAGGAGCCCACGGCCGCAGGATTTTTGGAACATGGCGCCATTTGTGGCAAAGGGAGGAATGCTAGCAGGTGCATAGGTACAAATTTCTGGGGCAACAGTTTTGCAGGAAAAAGTCACACCCTGTCCTTCAAAAAGCAGTGCTTCCCATTAAGAAACAGGTAGGACAGGGGAGTGTGATGGGAAGGAAAAGAGAAAGAAATCTAAATGAGTTCGGCATAAACCTCATCCTCCAACCCCACCCCTTTCCTGCGCACGCACACCCCCTGCCGGCAGGGCAGCCCCTGGCTCCTGGACTAGGGGCCAAGGGCCACACACGGCCAGAGATCTAATGTCTGAAGGCCCACCTGCCCCTACTTGAGCTAGCATGGGAAACTGTGGAAGGGGGGGTGGGGTCCAGATTCAGACTGTCTGGGTTTGCGTCCCAGCTCTACTACTTACTGTATTACCCTTGGGCACATGACCTCTTTCCATCTCAGTGTTCTTATCTCTCTACTCTGTAGGGCTACTATGAATATAAATGAATTAATAGCAGCCTGGCACACAGCAACTACTGTTAGCTATGAATGTCACTACTGCTACAATACATAATCCCAGAGCCCATCAAATGCTCCTTCAATTTAAGTATAGGATCCCCTCCACACTGTAGAAGGCTGCATGGCCACACTAGCTGACCCAACCCCTTCCCACCCCCCACCCTGAAGAGGAGGACCCCTCAGCTCATAGGGTTCGAGGCAGGAAGGGAGATGTGGGGACTGAGTTAGCAGACTGTTTGAGAGATGGCATCTGCCTATTAGAAGAGCTTGCTCAAAGACTCTCACAAGGAGCCACTTCTACTTATTTAGATCCTATAGAAGGCTCCACTCTCTGGATGAATGTGAGATTTGTATGGGCTGGGGGTGGGCAACAGAGGAGGAGGCTGGAAGGACCCACCTGCCAGAAGCAATGCTGGTGACCAAAGGGCCAGGATACGCCCTGGACACCTATCCTGCCCAGCCCAGGGCTGCTCTCTGCCCTCCTCTGGCCATTTCACCCAGGCTCTGAAGCATGAGGAGTCTGGTTCCCAGACAAGTACCAGCAAGATAGATGTCTTCTCTTAATCCTCTTCCACCTTGCTGATGGCAACTCAGACACTTCCATGCAAAGTGACTTCTGAAAGAGGACGTGCACTTGGAGGAGTTCAGGGGTGGCCGATGCACTGGCCACTGCCCTCTGGCGCAGCCTACGCCCTCTAATGGAAAGTCTTAAAACTTGGACTGATGGCACCGTGCCTCTTCACTACCTACTCTCTAAAAATTCTTAAAACCAGTTAAATCTTTAAACTTGAACATGTTCTAAAAATTAAACCCACATGAGCAAACGGACTATGCCCTTCCAGTCCCTGCAGGCTAATGTGAGGAAGTAGCTAGAGTGGTACCTTGCAGCTCAGCAGGAGAGGAGGCAGCCTGGGCTTTTGTTCTGGGGGCTTTGGGGTACACAGAGACAGAGTCTGAGTGTCAACCATCCCACAAAATCATAAGGTGGGTCCTGAGTCAGTGCTTGCAAGATGAGCCCCATTTACTGAGCACCCACCATGCACCCCAGCATTTACAGATCAGGCACTTGCTGTCATTTGCGTCTTCTAACTTCCTCACAGGCACCCAAGGATGTAGGTGTCATCAAACTCTGAAGAACCTGCTCATGAGCATCAAAAATGGAGCCATGATGTGAACCCAAATCTGAGCTGAAAGCCCCCACTCTCAACCTTACCTGAGCACGTTTAAATGAAAAGTGGGACTATGTCAGATTTCTAGGTCAGAGTGGGTCCGCAAGCAGAAGACAAATGAATGCCCTGATGGCACCGAGCCCTGAGGCGCCCCCCACACCAGGCGGCTCAGCAGCCCCTTGGTAGAGAGGCCCTGAGTGTGGTGCCCAGCAACCCAGGAGACTCGGACTCTTTCTCTGATTCAACTGGGACTCTCAGCAGCTGCTCCCTCTCCCCTTGGCCCCTTTAAGCTACAGGCCAGGGCTAACAGGAGGTACGAGATTGCATCTGTACACCACGGAGCCTCCCTGGTCGGCCTGTTAAAACCAGTGCTTTAGTACATACAGAGATGAAAGTCACAGCTATTTCCTGATTCTGAAATCCTCAGGGGGAGAAACAGTGCTTCCCATCCAGGGTTGTGCCAAAGGTGTGGCCACTACCACAAGCAGCCTGTCTGGGGAACACAGGACACCCTGAGGCTGAGGAGATTTTAGGACCTGCACAGTGACCTGCAAAATATCCTGTACCACCACCCTCCACCCACGCACACCCACAATTAAAGAATCTAAATCAGGGCAAGGCCCTGTTCCTGATAGCAAAGGTTAACACTTGCTATGAGACACAGGGAGACCAAACAGAACCTTGGAAAAACCCACACTGGCCTTCCTGTGACCAGGGCAGGTCGCTGAACCACCCTGTGTCTCAGCAGCTCCACCTGCTAACTGGGGACAATCCCACACCTGTTTAACAGGAGACCCTGCAGGCTACTCCTCCTGAGGCTAGGAATTAGAAATCCATTAAACAGCTTTGATTTAGTTTGCAATACCCCAGCCTCCCACAGAAACAGTACCAACTTAACAAGTCAGAATGGCTTTCCCAAGGGGAAGAAGGACTGGCTCCTAGCCTTGCGTGGGGACCATGTGGAAGTGAGTTCTGTATCACAGCCCTACCGCTTGGCAGCTCAACGACCTCTCTGAAACTCCCTGTCCCCTCCTCCACTGGTAGCCAGCCATGCTGCCACCAGCCACAATCACCCCCCAGCTGCCAAGGGTGGAATGAGATTATGGTATGTGACACATGATTCAGTGCAATGGAAGCTCAGAAGGATTCAAGAGACGCATCCACGCACCCTCACTGCAAGCTGCCCCACAGCCCAGGGCTGGCCACCATCCAGCATAGCATGCAGATGCCAAGCTGAGCGTGAAGGGAGGAAGGACTGCAAGGGTTACAGGCTTCAGGCAAACCCAGGCTGTGGTTTCTTGCGAACTAGGATGACCCTGACTAAGAAACCAGCAAGTGGTTTGGAAGATGCCAGACCTAGTCTCCCGAGACAAAATGCCAGCAAATCAACCCACTGGCTCTCCAGCCCCCAAAGGAAGTGAAAGTAAGACAGGAGCAGTGGGGCTGTGCATTCAGGGTTCCGTCCCAGCACAGCTGGCAGCCTGCCATAGTTGGTCTCACAGAACCTTCACCTGCTAAAACTGGAGGAGCCACAGAAATCTAGGGCACAGTTTTCAAACTTGTCCCTGGGAGCCCACAGGGATTACTGGAGATTCCACGGGTGGGAGGCAGAGGTGGCCGAGAGGCCAAGCTCCAGGGTCCTACCCCGTGTTGCCCAGAACCATGTTGTTTTTTGTTTCATATACGGTATTTCCATCCAAGATTCCTTTGAGTAAAAGGCTCCACAATTTAATGAAAGTTTCAAAACCCGTGATTTGGTCCAACTGTGTCATTTCAGATAGGAAAGTGAGTTACAGAGAACAGTTGCAAGGACAAAAGAAAAGCCTGTATTCTCAGGTTAAATGCTTCCAGATTAGCATCCTGTGCTCTTCACACCTCTTCCTGAGCCTCCTTCCGCCCTATAGGGTGGGATGCTGGTGATAGGATGTTACTTCCCTCTCCTCTTTTCCCTGATTGCAATGCTCTATCCTCTCTTTCAAGACATAATGGTAGCTTGGGAACAATTTAAAGATAAACGTTCCAAGTCAAATTTATTTCAGCTAACCAGCATCAGGGTCCTAGTAATCAGCAGTAGGCCAAACAAAGGCTATTCCCCACAGAAGAAGCCGTCAGCTTGCTTCCCGGAGTGTTAATTACCACAAAGGGGGTTCAGCAGCCTCTACAGGCTTGCCTGGCTCCTTCACCCTCCATGCATTCGGTTAGTGCAGCACTCCCTGTGAGCAGGATGTAGGCACCCACTTTGTAAGCAGGAAACCAAGACTCAGAGCACGACCTTCCTGGGTCACTCTACACATCTGGGCCAAGAACAGAACATAGTCTTTGATTATAGTCATTCCGTGTGACAAGGCAAAAAGAGCTCAGAGGGAAAGGTCAACTAGCAGGCTAGAACACAGGGAAAAAAGCAACTAGAATACAGCTGCAAAACACTCAGCATACAAAGGGCCGTGTCAGAATGCAGTCACCAGCCTGCCCTGCCAGGGCTCTCACTTACTCCCCACTCTGCCCTGGCCAGCAACCTCCTCCTCTGCCTCTGGAGGGCAAATGGGGATCAGAGCCCCAGAACTCTCAAACATTCTAAAAGGAGTCACCAAAGAGAATGTGACATTCAAAGAACAAACCCCCAAAAGTTTGCAGAAAGACACGAGGGGGTGGGGGGCCCACAAACAGGAGCAAAGGAATGAGAGGATCAGCATTCCCGGAATCCTGCAAATGCAGGCTGTCTGCACGCCACCCCATGAAGAAGGAAAAGCCCACAAGCACAGCCTTTCCATCCTGTACTTCCCCGACGGGTCTCAAGGGCCCAGGTGAGGGCAACACCCAGCAAGACAGGCAAGGCCACAAGCTGGCTGAGCACTCACAAAGTGGCTCATGTGAACTGGAAGGTGTGGCAGAGGTAAAATCACACATAATGATTTCTTTACATGTTGAAATGGTACTATTCTGAATACGTTAGGTTAAAGTACAATTAAAATTAATTTCACCTGTTTCTTTTTACTTTTTTAATGTGGAAACTAGAAAATTTTAAATTACGTATGTGGCGCACATTATACTTCTACTGGACGGGGCTAACCTAACCCAGGGGTTGGCAAGCTATGCAACTATAGGCCAGTTCTAGCCTGTCAGCTGTTTTTTTAAGGCCCCAAGACCAAGAATGGCTTTTACATTTCTAAATGGTTATTTAAGTACCTAAATAAACAAGGACCTTGATTTTGCCTATTGACCTATAAAGCCTAAAATATTTACTATCCCGACCTTTAAGAAAAATTGGCCAATCCCTGGTCTGGACTGTAGAAACAATCTGATGTTCATTCCAACGACACCGGAGCAGAAAGCGAGCTTGGGATTTGTGTGTGTGTGTGTGATTCTTACACATTTATGTTTTTAATTGAGGTAAAAGTCACATAACATAAAACTAACCGTTTTAAAGTGAACAAATCAGTGGCATTTAGTACATTCACAGTGTTATGCAACTAGCATTTCTATCTAGTTCTAAAACATTTCATCACCCCCAGAACAGAACCCCGATCCCATTAGCAGACACTCCGTGCTCTCCCCTCCCCCAAAACCCTGGCAACTACTAATCTGCTTTCCGTTTCTTTGGATCTACCTATTCTGGACATTTTATATAAACAGAATCACAGAATATGTGACCTCTGTGCCTCATTCTTTCACTTAACATCCCATATTTAAGGTTTAGTCATGCTGTGGCATGTGTTGGCACTTTATTCCTTCTTATAACTGATAACTCCATTGCCTGGCTATACCATACTTTGTTCACCTACTCAACCACTGATGGATATTTGGATTATTTGTTTGCCTATTATGGCTACTGTGGATAGTGCTGTTAGGAACATACACATCAAAGTATTTGCTTAAATACCTGTTTTCAATTCTTTTAGGTACATGCTAGGAGTGGAATTACTGGGTCGTACAGTAGTTCTTTGGAGGAAGTGCCAAACCACTTTCCACAGTGGCTGCACCATTTTACATTCCCATGAGCAATACACAACGGTTCTAATTTCTCCACATCCTCACTGACACTTAACTACTTTCTCTTTTATTATAGCCATCCCAGTGAGCATGAAGTAATGTCACACTGTAGTTTTGATTTGCATTTGCCTAATGACTTACACTGACCATCTTTTCATGGGCTTGTTGGCCATCTGTGAGGTCTGGGATTTTTGACACACCCCCTGCCAAACAATCTACCACTCTGCACACAAATCACCCATCCCCTGGAGGGGCTGGGCATGAAGTCTTCCAATTGCTTCTGAGACAAAGGTTAAGTCAAATCAAGAAGTTCCAAACCCTGGAACTTCTAAGAATGTCAGAGGAACAGGAAAATCAACGGAATGATTCACACATACCAGAGCATGGCCCGCCCACCTCTCGTCCCCAAGGCCCCAGCAGCCCTGGCAGTGGAGTACAGGCAGGGGGCAAGCACAGAATTAGACTAAGAGGTCTGAGAGGAGGCAAAGGAGGACGGAAGGGCCCTGGGAGAGATCTAGACCAACCACCTGATTCTCCAGGGGGAAAATCAAAAGACAACCCAGCTAAGGTCCCAGAACAAAACAGTGGTAGACCTAGGACTAGCACTTAGGTTCAGATGCAGTGACTCCTTCCACAACAGACGCCCTAAGTCACACAAGCTGGCAGGAGAATGAGACAACACATCAAAGCAACATCCACCTGGAATCCCAGAAGCCCACACTGAGGCTTGGAAAAGGTCTTGGAAGCCAAGAACCCCGGGTTCCAGACATGCTGCTCCCACTAACCACCAACCCATCTGATTCACCTCCCTCTCCTCATTCCGTCCTACACAGCCTCCTGAGCGACTGTATTCACTCCCTCAACTTCAGAATCCCTACCCCAGATCTGACTCCTCCTCCAGCTCTAACCGCCTACTGCCTGAGTGGGTGATGCCATGAAGTCAAACTTACCATATTATTTTTTACTCCTCTCACCCCCCAAATTTATTCCAAATATGTTATTCTCAATCTCCATTTAAAGGTACTTTTTTCCACCCAGGTTTCCTCAATCTCCACCTCTAATCAACTGCCAATATCCTGCCCCTAGTGTCTGATGACTCCTTCCCTCCAGGCCAGCACTGACCCAGAGACCTTTACTGTAATTAACCTGGACTACTTCAAGAACATCTATTATAGCTTCTTTCTGCCTTTAGCCAGAATTATTTTCCTAAAACACAAATCTGATGAATTAAAAAGCTAAGCATAAACATAACTATAAAAGAAGTAAGAAAATACTAGAGACTATTTTATAATCTTGGAAAGAAGAGCTGTGTAAGCATGAGATTAAAACTACAAACTATAAACATGAAGATGTAACTGCATTCATATTTAAAAGTACCATATGAAGAATAGAAATACATAAAATTAAAAGACAAGTGGCACCCTGGGAAAAAATACTTGCAATAGATAACAGGTGTCATATTAATATCTAGAGCAGGGTTGGCAAACTGTGGTCGTAGGACAAATCCTGCCTGTCTTTGTAAATACAGTTTTACTGGAAACAGCCATACCCACTATTTTATGAATTGTCTACAGTGTCTTGGAAACAGCCATACCCACTATTTTATGAATTGTCTACAGTGTCTTTGCACAGCAGCTTTTGAGCTACAATGGCAAGTTGCACAGCTGCCACTTTAAAGATCATATGGGCCACAAGGCTAAATATTTTCTACCTGGCCTCTTATAGAAAAAGTCTGTAGACTCCTGACCTAGAAGAGGCTAACCTCACTGGTAATCAGGGAAATTACTGAAGAATTAAATCATTCAATAATATCCAACCCTGGCAATGGTATGACACAGCCTTTTTTGGAAGGCAATTTGGTGATATCTGTAAAAAAAAAAAAGTGTAATGTGCTTGATGTCAACCCAGCCATTCTATTTTTAGGTATCTGCCCCCAGAGAAATACTTGCATTTGTGCACGCAAACACACACACCCAAAAGCATTTAGAAAGCTGTTTGCTTTACTGTTTATAACAGTAAAACCTGGAAATAAGCTTACTGTTCATTAATAAGGGAATGGTTAAACTAGAGCCCTGATGGTACAATATGCAAAACAACTTTGGTATATGTAATAGCATGAAGAGCTGTAAGACATGTCATTAAGCAGAAAAAAAAAATGTTGCAGAGCAAATATGTACATACTTTAGGTTAAAAAAAGTTTAAACTGTGTATTTGAGCATTTATGTGTGCATGAAGAGAAATGCACAGAAGAGCAGGAGGATAAATGCCTTAAAGAGGGGCTGGCCTCATGATCACTGTTCTATCCTCTAGCCTTGACGGTCTAAAATAAGCTCAGGGCAGGGAGGAGCAGCCGGAAGCAGGGACTTGGGGGAGACTGATGGGAACCGATTGGCTGAGGTTTTCTAATGGAGCCATAAGGATGAGAGTTAAGAGGCTGGGGGAGGGCCGGATGCAGAGAGCAGCAGCTAAGGCTGTTGGCAACAGCCCCAAATCTTCCTCCTCTTTTCAAGAGCAGTTTCTTCCTGAAAGATCCCAGGAGGTAAAAGGCTGGCCTAAACTCTCCCAGCACAAATAACCCCACTCAATTATTTCAAAAACTACCATTCTTGCCCTGGAGGGCTCAGGCCTGTTTCAAGACCTACAATTCAACTGTAAATATGGTGAAAGAGTAAAGTACTTTAAATTTGTGATACCCCCTCAATCCAATCAACAGTTTTATAAATTGTAACAGATTTAATCCAAATATGCAGATTCCATTCTACTTTTTAGCTAAGCTTAAGAATCAGAAAACAGGCCCTATGAGGTATAAATATCCAATTTACCAATTTTGGTAGTTGCTTTTAATAACCAGGAAACTCTCAGAACAACCCTGCCAAGCCCAGAAACTTCCTAAACCCAAGTTTACTATTCTGTAGGTGATTTCTGTACATTTGTTTTTTAAATTGCAAGAGAAAAGAGTTTAATAAGATACATCCTTGCTGTTCCTAACAGCCTAGTGGGAGAGGTAAGCCAGGGATCCATACTCCCAATTTATAGAAAAGGAAATGAAACTATAGAGAGGCAGACGGACTTATTCAAGGTCACACAGCTGAAAGTGACAGCCAAGACTAGAAGCAAGGTCTCCTGACTCCTGAAGGACTTTCATCACCATATAAACTGATTCCCAGAAAAAGGCATCCAATTGAGAAGAGGGAATCTCCCAGAAAAGCCCACCCCACACCCCAGAACACCAAGAAATAGTTCCACCCTTCCCAAGCAGACATGGCCCTCCAGTCCTAACAATCTGTGACTCTGCAGCCCTGAGTGTTTGGTTAAGATTTTGGTTTTAGATGAAAGGAGTCTCTTCCTGGTTGTTGGGAACCTGACCTCCACAGAAGGCACCATATCCCAGGCCATAACCACTGCCCTGCCGCCCCACTCTAGCCTGCCATGTAAACAAGTCAAACCCTGTGAGCACTTAGGCAGCATTCAAATCAGCCAAGCCCATACACTTCAAAGCAGTGTTTTCCATCTAAGGGGTTCTTCTGCCGAAGGAGTGGCTACAACTAGGTTCCACTGGACCGGAATGTGAAGGGAGCTCCCCTGGCCTCACTGCGGGGATAGAAAGAGCTATGAAGAGGGTGGAGACTTGGGGAGAGGGCAAGGAGGGTCCACAGACACATCCCAGGAAGACAGAACAAGGCTTGGTCAGGAAATCCAAAGAATCTGCATGTCTCGAAGCCCTCCCAAGTGTTCAGAGAGTAATGAAGGCAGTAGGGATGCAGCCCAGATTCTTAGGGAGCTGTTACCAATACAGATTCTCTCATCTCCATGGCTAGGGTCCCAGTATTCTGTATTTTTAAAGACTGTGACTCTGATGCAGGTTTAGGAGCTGTTAAAGTAGTCCAAAGCCCTCCTGTGACAGAAGGCTGAGGAAGTGACCTTACTTCCAGGAGGACCCACAGGTCTCCTCAGTTCTTGCCCAGTGACCTGAGAGCTGGGAGGGTAGGGTGGGGAGCGGAGCCCCCAGTTCTCCTCTCAACAAAAAGCCCTCCAGTAGTAAGACCCTCCTCCCCAGACTTCAGGACCCTCCACGTCTCTCCAGTCAGACAGTGAAAATGATTTAGAAAAAGGGAAAGCTGGGTCTGATAAGAAGGGAAGCCCTAGTCCACCACAGGCCATTCTGGGTAGACAAGACTACGTCTGGTCCTAAAACAGACTGTGAGAGGGGTCCTGCAAGGCAGCAAGCAATCCCCAAAGTGCTTTGTTCCCACTGAGAAACACCAGGCATTTTTTAGTCACCCAAAAAGCATGAATCACACGGCAGGGCTTTGAGAACGGGAAAGGATGTTATTTTTCGGCATACTTGAGGGTTTTCCCTTTGTCCGAAGTCTGTCAATACACTTCCCCCATCTCCATCCTCACCCCCCAGCACAGCCGCTAGTTTTTCTGCTCCGTTTTTATTTTCCCCAGGAGCCTTCGGATGCACCCCACCCCGCCGGCCACGGAACTGGGCAGCGTCCGCTCCCTTTTCCGTAGCGGACGGTGGTCTCGCGGGCGTCGTAACTGAGGGAGGCGCCCGGCGCCCCGCCGCCCCGCCGCCAGGCACCCTCGCCAGCCCCACCGGCTCGTCCCAACACCTGGCGTCGGTGCGCCCGGGAGCTTGCAGTCGCAGTGGGACCCGGGGTTGGCGGCCACGCCGGGACCGGGACCCCCACCCGCTCACCTGCGTCAAGTCCTCGTCGTTGAGCAGATGCGACTCGCGAGGCTTGAAGCAGTTCTGACACTTGCTCTTGTTGAAGATGTTGGCCTGGAATTTCCTGCACGGGTTCTCCTTGGCCGCCGACATGGTCGCGCGGCGGCGGCGCAGGCCTGGCGGCGGCAGGCGCACACTCCGCGACGGACGGCGGCTGGCCGTGCGGCGGCACCATGCACGGCCGGCTTGGGCGGGCTCAGGCCGGGCTCAGCGCGGGCGCCGCGGCATGCCCTGCCGGCCGGCCGCCTCACAGCCGGGCGGTGGACTCAGGCCCGGCCGCGGCCGAAGCGCGCCCCCGGCGGTCAGGGTGGCCTGGCGAACGCCGGGATGCGGGCCGGGCCTCTCCTCGCACGACGGCGCTGAGCTGCACGGCGCGCCCGGGCACCTCGGCGCCGGCCCCGGGCCCCGGGCCCTCACAGAGCGCGCGGTCCCGGCCGCCCGCCCGCACAGCCACCGCCCCGCCGCCGCGGGCCCATGGACGCGGCCTCCCGGGCCCGCTGCCTCCTCGGGCTCCCGCCCGCCGCTCAGGCGCCGTGTCGCCGCCGCCGCTGCTTTCGGCGCCCAGCGTCCACAGCAAATGGTACCGGAGCGCCTCGCGAACTCCCGGGGCGGGCGGGCAGCAGGCCGGGAAGGCGGAGCGGTAGGGGCCGCGCGGGGCGGGGCCGCGCCCGAAGCGATCGGCAGCCCAGCTGGCCAGTGGCAGCGGCGCGCTCCCCCTAACAAAGAAACCCGTCGGCCAATGGGAATCGGGGGCGGAGCCAAGGGGCCGCCGGGCGCAAGGTAACTTGTGTAGGAAAAGGAAGGTGGGGGCGCGGGGATGGGACGTTCAGGTTTGGTGGACTGGTACCGAGGCTGGCCGAGTCCTGACAGCCGGCCCGGCTCGGCGCGGGCCGCGGGGACTCCGTGGAGCCGACCTCCGGGCTGGCTTTCCGCAAACTTCCCACTGCAGCCTCGCCTTCCTGCGCCGGTTCTGTACTCCGAGCCCATCTCTGAGAGGATCAGCTTAACACCTACTGTGCGCCAGGCTCCCGTCGCGGTAGTCGTAGTTACAGTTATTAATAAGGGCCAGATAGGCATTAGCTCATGAAAGTTCCATTTTCCATTGTCATCCCCATTTTACTTAGGAGGAAATCGAGGCGCGGACAAGTTAAGAAACGGGACGTAGTGTTTCAAGGGATGACTAAGATGTCAGTCCTATTATGGGAGATTAGGGAAGGCTGCCCCCGTGCCAGGTACTGAGCTAGGCATTCTTTCCCCCATTAGGTGCTGGAGAAAATTAAGGCTCAGACGACTGAAGTGATAAACGCACGGTTGCTCTGCACGGAGAGGCAGAACTGTAGCTCCAGCGCACCGCTGTCCAGCCTGAAGGCCAAAAGACCACCCGGCGGAGACTGTACTGGAGGCACAGGAGAAGGCTCAGGAGCCCCGAGAGGGGGAAATGCACTCAGGAAAAATGAAGGCGGCTTCGAGGAGGAAGGGAGATTGAAGCAGCTCGTGGGCTATGGAAGGCGGTGGAGGTGGAGGTGGAGGAGGAAGGAGCCGGGCGGGTGAAGCAAAAGGGACTCATAAGGGCCAGATCACTCAGGGCCTTGGATCCAAGCTCAGGCGTGTAAATGTCATCCTGCTGGCAGCCCGGAGTCTAGGAGGGGAGCTTTTAAACAGGGCGGTGAGCTAACTCAGCCTGCACAGAGGAGGTGACATTGAAGCATGTGTTAGCGGCAGCAACAACAGCTGTTGTTCAGGAATGGGAAGGTTTTAGGAGTCATAGAAAATGCTTCCAGAGCTGTGTACTTTTCCACTGATAATCTGGTGACTATCCCAGGGAGGTGGATTTCAACTTAGTGTAAGAAAATGCTTTCTTCCAAAGGGAGCTGAAGGAAGGTGATCACAGTCCTGCAGAGTCTAAGGGGGAAGCCCAGCTCCACCCCTCACCAGGTCAGTGGCAGTGGGCAAGTCCCCTCACCAGCCTGCTGCCTCAATTACTTGATCTACAAAACTGGCATGATAGTATGGTTGTTGTGAGCTTTGCATGTTACAGTCCTTGGAAAATATTTAGCATAATGTGGCAAAATGCTAACTGGTGAGTCTAGGCAAAGTGTTTATTGTATGATTCTTGCAACTTTTCTGTTGGCTTAAATTTTTGCGGAATAAAAAGGTCTGTGTGTAGGGGGAAGACAGACAACTCTTGCCTGCATAGAATACTTAGAAACTGATACCAATGGTGGCCTCTGGGAGGGGAGCTGGGTGGTTGAGAGGTGACCTACTTTTAATTTTCACTGTAAGCCCTTTGTTCCTTTTGGATTTGTTATTGTGTACATGTACAACTTGATTTAAAATGTATATTTTTAATTCTACCCAGGCCTCAAGGCCAACCCAAAAGCCACTTCTCTTAAGAAAACATTTGGCATGTTCTGCTCAAGTCAGTGGACACATCCAGCACCTGCCTTAAACGGAAAGGGTCCACAGCTGGGGGTATAAAGAAGCTTTTGATTTAGGCCTGCTTGGAAGGAGGTCATACTTGAGCAAGTGAAGACAGAAACAGGAGGCAGACAAATTCAATCCAGGGTGTTGTGGGTGTCCGGACGAGGGCATCTACCCTGGCATGCAGCTTCAGGGAGGGCCCCTTGCGGGAGGCGGTACCTAAGCAGAGTCCTGAACCAGGAGAAAGTAGAGGGAAGACTTTCCAGAAGGAAGGAGCACCAGGAGCAGAGACTCAGGGCCATGAAAGCAAAGGGCGTGTCTGTGAATACAAGCCCCTGGATATTACTGGGTAGCACAGAAAGGGGAGGGTAACAAGCTCAGTAAGAGTGATGGGAGGTGTAAAGAGGTGGTGCATGCAAAGATTTAGCCCATGAAAACCTGTTATGGCAGATTAAAGCTCAGCCTCCTCAGAGAGATAGGTGGTGGTGGTCATGATGATCATTATTATTGTTTTGTCTCCATTTTACAGAGGCTCACAGCATTTAAGAACTTGCCTGTGGTCACATTGTTGACCCTCTAAGTGAGGATTCAGGCCCACACAGGCCAACACCAGAGCTACCTGAGCAACACGGAACCATTAACTGAATTTTTTTAGATTAAGCCCATAAATAACGGCTGTTGGCCTGGAGAAGGAATCAGAGGTGGGAGCTGGAAAGGCAACCTATCAGAAAACTATGACAAGAGTCCAGAGAGTAAAGAAGGTAGGAGCCTGCTGTAGCACAGGGTCAGGAGGAGAAGACCAGAATGAAGTTGGGAAGTAATTAGGTGTTGGAATAGGTGTATTTAACCATTCATTCTGCTCTCCAAAACTTAACTAGACTGTGAGCTCCCTGAGGGCAGGGCTGGATCTTGGTCACTGTTGCATTTCCCCTTCCGACTTCAGTGCCTGGCACATAGGGGGTGCTCAAAAAGTACATGCTGAGGGAATGCATGGAAGCTTACTGTTCCGTCTTGTTTAGTCATAGCTCCCACACCAGATTATAAAGACCCACACAAACAGGGTCCATATCTTATAACCCTGGGTTCCATTTCTAGGAGTCTAGAACAGCACTTCACACAAAGCCAAATACTCAGTGTAAACATGTAACCATTCACTGGGCTCCATACTTAAGATTTACTCACTTTATTGTATACATCTCAGTGTGTAATCTATGTTTCAAATAAGCAGTACACAAAAAAGCAAGCAAACAAAGGCCCCCGAGTGGGCCCCAAACATAGGTAAGTCCTGCTCTGTTCACCTGATGGCATCCTGTAAGGGAACAGAGCCAGAGCTTAACACACATGCACGGGCATGCACATACACACACACACACACGTAACCACCACTTGAACTCCATCGCTACAGAGTAGTCTGTTCTGTCCTTGAACTGTGTAGAAGTAGAATCTGCTCTCTCTGTGGCTGGCTTTGCTCACTCGCAATAGGTCTGTGAGATTCGTCCATTGCATGTATTCGTGCTTTTTCACTGCTGCTGTGTAGTCCATGCTGTGAGTGTAATAGTTCATCTAGCTTCCGTGAATGACCTTTGGGATGTTTCCAGTTTAGGCCATTATGAACAAAGATCTTAGGTACACCCTTGTGCCTGTCTTTGGCAAACAAAAGTCCTTGCTTTGTTGGGAACACCCAAGAGGGGCTAGTGGGGCTGTTTGGTAAGCGTATGTTTAACTTGACATAGGCACCATACAGCTCTCCCGACCTGGGCACTGGCTCTCCTCTAAGAAGATTTACCTTGGGGAATGTGTTGCCTCTATAGATTACCAGGGCCCTCCCATGGAAATTCTGAATCCGTCTATCTGTTGGAGCTCAGGAATCTGGTTTTTAAAGATGTGTGCAAAGCATTTCTTATCTTCAGGAAGGTTTTGGAAACAGTGGATGGAGACATGGTTCTCTCATCAGGATTTTAAAAATACCTATGGCAGGCTCCTATTCCTAAATATTCTGATTTAATCAGCACCTGGAAAAGCTCCTGGGGAGGATTCTAATGTCCATGCAGGCACACAGACCCCTGGCTGAGGGAGAGTGGAAAGGAGAAGACGGAGGTCAGACAGACCTGGGATGGTCCTGGTAAAGGTAATCTGCCTAAATCCACCCACCTCTACCCAGCTAGTGGCCTAACCGCCATCTTATTGCCTCTTATGGTTCCATGAGTTGACTGGACCCAGAAGCAGTTCTGCTGTCCTTGCCTGGGGGTCTTTCATGAGTACAGAGTACAATCAGGTGACCAGGCTGGGTCCTCTGGAAGCTCAACTGCAGTCGGGCCATCTGGCCCACTCCCTGCCCTTACAGGCTCAGAGCCTCTCCTTTCCCTCTGGCCTCTCCCAGAGTCTCTTAAGTGGTATCTCAAGCTTTCCCTAAGTATTCCAAGGGAGGGAGGAAACAGAAGCTAACAGTCGCCTTAAAGGCAGGCCTGGCACTGGTGCCCCACCACTTCTGCCTTCTATTAGCATAAGCTACCTCAGACTCAGAGTGGGGAGGGACCACACAAGGGCATGAACCCCAGGAGATGTGGCTCACTGGGGCCATCTTTGAGACTGGGCACCACAGACAACACCTACTTCATAGGGTTATTGTGAGAATTAAATACATTGCTATATGTGAAAAGTTTAGGATGATATCTGAAGCATAGAAAGTGCTCAGAAACTGTCGGCATTTATTATTATGCCAATAACTCTATGCTGGGCTTGACAAAATTTTTCTGCAAAGAGCCAGATTCTAAATATTTTAGGTTTTACAGGCCATATGGTCTCTGTTGCAACTACTCAACTGTGCTATTATCATATGGAACCACTCATAGAAAATACATAGGTGAATGAATGTGGCTGTGTTCCAATAAAACTTTATTTATAATAACAAATAGCGGGCCAGATTCGGCCACCTCTCTTGGGTCTACTCTTTTTCTGTCACTTGGGCTCCATAATCTGGCCAGTCTCTCAGAAAGGTTGGTCTCCCTCTTCTGGTCTAGCCCCTGTCAGATACCACGTCCCCTCTTGGGGAATTCCATGGCCATGGAGCACTGATAGTGTAGCTGGGCTCTGTGCTGGGTGCTGAGTATCCATTACATGTAATGCAGCTGAACCCAACCATCACCATTTAGAGTCAACTCTGCGGTACCAAGTGGTGCCTGATGGGGGCCGTCCCTCCCTAATCCTCATAGTCTCCCCAGGCCATCCCAAAATGAACATCTCTTTTAATTAAAATAATACAAATGCAGTTTTGAGAAAAGCCTCCTAGGCCTGTCCAATTGCCACCTAGGATCAGTACTAGTTTCAGTTTACAGATGAGGAAACTGAGGCACATAGAGGTCAAGAACCTTATTAGAGGTCATACAACCAGTAAATGACAAGCCTGGACTCTGACATGGATAGCATTTTAATAACCACCACCTTAGCAAAGGTGCCGCTGGACTGGGAACCCTAGGCCCTGTGCCCTTCCCTGAGGTTTCGACAGCCGCCTGTGAAGCGAGACCAGAAGATTCTGGAGGCCCCTTCCGGCTCTGACTGCGTGATGTTTCCCACTGCCGGCACCAAATGATAATAGCACTCAGATATGTACTGGGAGAGAATGACATTCAGTGGACATACAAAGTCCACCACAGGGCGATTTAGCCATTCTACTAAAATTTTAAATATGTATTCTTTTGGACCTAGTGATTCCCCTTCTAAAAAGATAGGTTGTGGAATTGCTCACACAGGTATACAAGGGTATGTTATGTATAAAGGATATCCACTGCATCACTGTTCTAAAGAGCAGACGATTGGAGACACGCCAGCTGTCCACCATTAGAGGATCAGATAAATAAATTATGGTTCTTTGATACAGGGGAGTGCCATGAGGCTATCCAGGTTGAGAGAGTGTTGAAGAGGCCAACTGACTGCAAAATACGGAGTGTATAGTGGTAGCTCATTCCTGTTCTAGGTATATATGTATCTACAATATACATAGTTCATATCTGCATGGAAAGAGTCTAGAGGCATATCCGCCAAACTTTTGTAATTAACCATTGGTGGTAAGACAATGGGAACTCTCACCTAACCTGTAGATTTATATCATGTGAAAAAAGTTTTAACAAACTTTTGATTTTTTACTAATAAGAGTCATATGGGGAAGTCAATGTACCCATCCCTGCTTCAACAGTCATCAACTCATTGTCATGAATCTCAGTTCAGCACACCTCCTCCTGCTCCTACCCTCCCATGTTATATTGAAGCAACCCCAACTTATATCATTTCTTCTATAAATAATGTGTGTCTCTAAAAGATAAGGACTGTTTTTAAAAAGTGGCCACAATAACATTATCACACCTAAAACAAACGAACAATAATTCTTTAGTATCATCAAATGTCCAGTAGGTAATTTCCAGTTATCGCATAAAAGCATGAATTATTTTTGTAGTAAGAAAAAAAACTTTGAAAAATAAAAAAATGTAAATCCAGATGGCAGACTGTACAACTTTCCTGGAGGTTTGTTTAGTGATACTTATCAAAAGCCTTAAAAATGTGCTTATCTTTTGACCAGCAATTCCAACCCATGAATTTATTCCAAGAAAACAAAATGAAAGAGGTCCACAGATACTGTTCACCAGAGTATTCAGGGCCTGTTACAGAGAAGTTGCTTGAAAAAGATTTGTTGATTCTGAGATTGAGCTACAGTGTCCTTTGTAGCTTTGTTTGTAAAAGAAAAAACTGAAAGCCACAGAAACCTGTAACATTAGGGTACGTGCTAAATGATGGCAGAGCAGTAAATGGAACGTTGTCCTTTTGTTTAAAATCAGGTTGTAATAACACACATAGATGTTCCCCTTTAAATAGGCAGACCTTCATCCCCCTCCCTTTGAGTGTGGTATGGACTTCATGATTGGCATGCAAAGACTGGAAGGAGAAAAATAGTATTTTTATAGTGGAGAACCCAGCAGATGCTCCTCAGTGGCGATGAATCAGTGGTTATCAGGTCCTTCTGTCTGATGCAAGAAGAGCACCTCACCTCTGTGGTCTTCTCGCCACAGAAACATGACCCCAGTCTCATCATGAAAAGAACATCAGATAAACCCGAAGTGAGAGGCATTATACACAATATCTGAGCGGTGCTCTTCAAAACTGTCAAGGTCATGACAATAAGGAAGGACATCAGAGAGGCTGAAGATTCAGTTTGTCTGAATGCCACATGGTATCCCAGATGGGGTCCTGGAACAGGAGAGGTCATTCGTGGAAGAACTGGCAAAATCCTAATAAAGTTTACTTAATAATATTTTACAAATATTAATTTTTTAGTTCTGGCGAATGCACCATGGTTACATAAAATGTTCACATCAGGGGAGTGGAGTGAAGAGTATAAGGGAAGACTGTGCTTTGTTTGCTATAAATTTAAAATCAGTCAAAAAATTAATATTATTTTAAAGAACCCAGAATGTAGATATTCATTAGCATAGAAATGTATCCATGATTATTAAGGGGAAATCTGCGTATGGTCTCACACAGTTTTTGCTGAAGGAGCCCATCTGTGTAAAAATATTACTGAGAAGGTAGCATGTATATACATGAAGGGGTGTGTGGCCAGCATATACACACACAGGAAAACAAAAGTCAGGAGCATGGGCTTCCAGGGCTGAAGACTTCCAGGGCCAGGCGTGAGGACTGCAGTGACTTTGGGGACCTGGGGTGTTCATGGCCTTCCAGAAATGGGCAGCAGCTTCATGACCCTAGTCAGCTGCTGTCCTGCAGAACTTGGAACCAGTCCTGACAGATCTTCTCATTTTCCAACAGAAACTGAAATTCAAGTTGCTATACAAATTTCTAGGGCCCACTTAGCTATGGGGAGGAGGCCTTAAGGATCACATGGCCAAAGAGAGGAGGGCTGTGACTGCAAGATGCAGACAACACAGGCTGCCAGCTGGACAGCCCCCCAGCCCCGTCCAGTCTGCACCAGGGCCTGGAGGACAGCCAGCTGGCCAGAGCAGGGAGAGGCTGCCGCTCTTCCAGCCTGCAGTCCTTAGTGCAGCCAGGCTCGGGGTGGAGGTTTGCCTGGTGCCTGCATTCCTGGGTTCTGACCCTATGGTTCACAAGGTCTCTGTGGGGGCTGCCTCTTAGTGTGCACGCACACGTGTGTGCGCATGTGCGCTGTCCAGCTGTGTTTGCTTGCAGATCTGTTGCACATCTGGGTGTCTCAGTTGTGTTGGTGCCTCTGGGAGTCTGTCTGTCAGCATCCGGCTGAGTGGATCTGTGTGTGCTGTGGTGAGTATTGGATGCTGGGGGTTAGGGGCCAG
The DNA here is from genome assembly GCA_032199065.1 of Smutsia gigantea. Taxonomy (NCBI): domain Eukaryota; kingdom Metazoa; phylum Chordata; class Mammalia; order Pholidota; family Manidae; genus Smutsia; species Smutsia gigantea. The sequence goes on along the minus strand of JAVSCE010022626.1, from coordinate 65,168 downwards.
CATTCGAGTTGCTCACAGTCAGCACCAGCTTCTCAATTAGACTGTGTCCGGTTCTTTCAAGACCCCTTCAGAAGCATGGATGGTCAACACTCCCGCCAGCCCCTGAGCCCCGACACTACAGGGTGAGAAGGGCAAGTGTGGCCTGATGTAGGGTGCGGGCTCGGAGGGCCTGGGGAACTGTTCCTGTGCACACACACAGCGTGACCGCCCCCCCAGCCTGCCACCACTTCATCATTTCCCACAAATACTGCCTGAAATCCATCTGTTTATAGGAGATAAGTGCCACCCAGCTTTGATCATTCCCCAGACTCAGTCTCCAGGTCAACCTTCCTGTAAGGTGGCTTGGGAGGCTTTGGGGGAGAAACGGACAATTGAGGAGATGGGCAAATGGGGGTAGTGTGGGCAGAGTGAAAGAAGCAGGAAACCTCAGAGCCTTAGGCCCAGAGAGGCCTTTGGAGACCCTTAGTCCAGTCTCCTGCTTTACAGATGAAGACACTGAGCCCAGAGATGCCAAGATTGTGACCTGAAGTTACACAGCAAGTCCCTGGCAGAATTAGCATTCCTTCAGCGAGCTGCGCAACTCCAGAGATCATGGCTCATAGGAGTCATTCATTCACTCAACAAGGCTGTCTGAAGCACCTACTAAATAGCCAGGCCCAGTTCCGAGCTCTGGGGATACAGCAATGGACAAGATAGACACAATCCTCACCTCTGTGGAGCTTATACTCTAGTCAGAGAGAGAAACAATAAACAGCGATGAATGTCAAACAGTGATAAGGGTCAGGAAACAAATGTACACCCTGTGATACATTAGAGTTGCTCTTCCCAGCACTACTGTAGTTACTAGCCACATTTAAGTTTCAGTTAAGTAAAATGAAAAGTTCCTCAGTCTCAATAGCCATATTTCAGGTGCTTATTAGCCACATGGGGCTGGTGGGTACTGTGTTGGGCAGCACAGACGGGGCATATTTCCACCACCGAAGAAAGTCCCAATGGATAGCTCTGGTCTGGAGAGTGAATGAGGGGCTGGGGCATGGACGGCCAAGGGCGGTGACATCTGAGCTGTTCTGATGGGAGGGACATTTGATGAAGTACCGTTTGAAGTACGCTTGAAGGAGGGGCAGCAGGTGCGCAGTCTGTGAGGTGGGAATGAGCATGGTGTGTTCAGGGATGGGAGAGACAGGGAGATGGGGCTGGGGAGTCAGTGGGGACCTCTGGAACCTTGGTAGGGAGTTTCTGCTCTATTTTAGGGGCATTAGAAGCCATGGGTGAAGCAGGGGAGTGGCACGGTTTCTAAAATATGTGGAGAATGGATTCATGGTTGGGGTCAAGAGTCGGGGGGCTGGTGAGAATGCCACTGTGTCACAGGAAGGAAGGTGACTACAATTCAGGTGACAAGGTGGGGAGGGAAGAGCCACTGGTCATATCCCGAACCTTAGGGTCCTGGGTCAGTCCACTCCTGAAGCTAAGATTTGCTTGATCTGCCGTCTCCCTCCTCTCCTTTGGTTACTGGGCACTGATTTGAACATCCTCATTAGTAGCAGCCACCTACATCCCCTCCCACCACAGGCCACCTGAAAATCCTCCCTTCCCTGTACAGAGCTCCCAGACCGGTTCTCCCAGGCTTCCCTCCATGCCCTGGGCTCCAGTCTTTCCTAGGGCTTCTCCCCCTCACTGCATCCCTGGGCTGATAAGCTAGGCCATCTGGCTGCCTGGGGTTTGTGGGACTATGCTTTGGGACATTTGTGTTTCACTGACTTCCCCACCTGATAGTTACCTTGGAGCTGGTGAGGTTGGGGCAGGAGGAGCCAGCTCGCTCCAGGTCCAGGGCCTAGAAGACAAGGTTTAGGCTTCAAGTGTGATGGGAGGGACTTTGGTCTGAACTTAGGAAGAACTTCCTTTGCTTAAAGAGCTGATGGCATAGCAGTGCATTCCAGTGGAGGGGCCCCCCATGGTCCCTAGGCATGGGACAGGCAAACTGCTCCATGCAGAGGTGCTGCAGAGACCTGCTGTCTGTTCCTCAAAGGCTCAAAGCTCAGCCCCCTCAAGATTTTTGCACTTGTCCATCTCCCTGCTTGTAATGTTCGTCCCCCAGGCCCCTCTCTCTGGCACCATCACTCTGAAATCTGTCTCCTGTACTAGGATGTCAGCTCCGTGAGGACAGAGCTGTTGTTTATCTTATTTCCTTCTGTACCCCTGTGTCTGAGACCGGGCCCGGCACATGGTAGAGGCCTCCCATGAGGTTTTGGAATGAATGGATGGCTCAGGTGAGCGTTAGGTGGTAGTCACCATTCATACAGAGCCTGCTGTGTGCCACACACCTCACTGCAGGTACTCATTGCACAGGCTCAATGGCCCTCAGGGAGGGGTCTGCAGTCCTGTTGGCTGGATCCAGACACTGAGGCTGGGAGAGGGGAGGTCACTCACCAGAGGCTGTACAGGCAGTTTGCAGTGGGCTGGCCTCAAGAGGCCTGCTGGGGATACCGGAGGGGCAGGCGCTGGGCCGGGCTGCAGGCACATTGCCTTTCCAAGCGACAGCTCCCCATTCAACCTCAGACCTCTGAAGGAGCACCTGCCCCCCGCCCCCCACCCACCTCCTGTCTCAGACAGCTCACCAACCAAGGGTCCTCAAGTAGGACTGGTGCTCGCGGGCACTTGCCTGAGGTGTTCAGTGGTGGCCCTGCAGCCCAGACTCAGACAGCTAAGGAAAGAGGTACAGCTGGAAGTCCCTCCCTTGGAGGCCCAAGCCAGGCCCGGGTGGCAGATTGAGCCCTGGGTGCCCCTGGGGTTCCGTCAGTCACCAGGCAGCAGACCTGCCCTTGGCCGCTCCACCAGGATTCCTTCCTGAACAGCCCCACCCAGAGGTGGGTCTTTTCAGGCTGAGAGGGCCACGGGAGAAGGTGCTGGAGAGAAGCTGGCCCCCGCCACACTGGCAGTCTGAGCAGCCCCAGGAATAAGGACCAGAGTCCCCAACACTATCTGACTTTTCATCCACACACGCGTATGACTGTGACAGAGAAAGTGAAATAGAACACCCAGTGCCAGGACCGGTCTAGGCACTGGCTCATTTAATCCTCTCAGCTCTCGGAGGAGGAAGTGTTGTCATTACACCCATTTTGCGGATGGGGAAACTGAGGCCCAGGTAACATGCCCAAGTGCACAGAGCTAGTGAGTAGGGGAGCCAGGACTTACACCCAGCACAGCTCCAGATCCTCCTTGCTCTTAAACAGTGTGTCAAACAGCTCTCAGAATCACGGCGGACACCAAACCTCACTCCGGGACCATGTGGTGGAGCTGGGGAAGCATGGGGCTTGGAGGCTGAGTCCCAGCTCTGTTCCACTCTTGCTTGTGACCTTGGGAAAGTCACTTCTCCTTACTTTTCCTCATCTGTAAAGGTTGGGGGGGTAGTCATGCCATCCACCCCAGCCCCCCAGCGGCTGGTTGTTGTGGGAGGTGCAACCTTGGATGCAAACTGTAAAGTGCCACGTGCCTGAGAAGAGCACAGTGGCCCTTGGAGTCCCATGTGCATGGTTATTGGTGTGTGATCTGCGTCTCTCCTCCTTGACTGTAAGTTCCTTGCACAGGAGAGACCACATCAAAATCACATAACCTTCCACAGGGCCTGGTCCAGAGAGTACACACAACACGGTGCACCAGGAGGTTCCAACTGGTGAAGCATTTTGGAAAACTGTTTGGGAGAACCTACTAAAACTACACAGATGTGTACTCAACAGCTGTCATTCTGCTCCTGGGCATGAACACAACAGAAATGGGCCCTTATGTCCACCAGGAGAGACATACAAAAATGTCCATAGTGGCTTTGTTTGTAATAGCCAAGAACTGGAGACAGGGGATGTGGTATATTCATGCCATGATATTATCACACACACCCTTGTGCTCAACATTGGGAGATAAACTGCTGATAAATGCCACAATATGAATGAAGAGACGATGCTGAGTGCCAGAAGGCAGTCACAAAAGAGAACATTCTACCTGAATCCATTAGCAAAATTTTAAAGAGGAGACAAACAAATCTATGGTGCTCGAAGTCAGACTAACCGTGCCTCTGGTAGAGGAGGGGCATGCACGGGGCAGCCTGCTGGGCTGCTGGACCCCCTCTGGGGCTTGATAGCCACACACGTGTGCATGATTTATGCAGCTGAGCACTTCCAACTCATGTACATCATGATATGGAAGTTATACATAATTTTTAAGAAATGAAATAACTGAAGAAAGAAATACAGGCTCTGGAGCCTGGCTGAAATCTTGCTGGTACTTGGAGCCAGGGGCCTTAATTAGGTGCCTTCTCTGCCACACTGGGCCAGCACCTCTGGATAGCGGGACAGCACCAGCACCCCTACTGCAGCAGCAAGGGGACCCTCGGGGTCAGTGGGCCATGAAGCTCCCAGCACAGTGCATGGCCCAGGGAAGTGTTCAGTAGTTGGTAGCTATTATCAATAATGGGAGACTTATACCACTGGCCAGGAGACATCCACTGCACAAATATTTACTAAGTGCTCCACGTACCAAGGGCTGGGCCGGGCCGTACGGATGGACTTACCCTTCCTCTCCTGCTTGACATTCAGTTCCTTTGCTCAGTGAACACACTTGCCCCGTGACTGGCTCAAGCCTGTGCAGCTGATAAGCTTGGGCCAGGACCCGTGGCTGGCCCCTCCTGCTGTCCCACAGGTCCCTCTGGGCCTGTCCCCGCACGAGGGGCAGATGGAGGTGCTGGGAGTTCATGCCAGTGAGGCTGTGGGCTAGTGCATGCATGCCAGCATCCCTGCCTCACTGTGGGCGAGCTGAGGGTCCCCATGGGGAGTGAGCCTGTGGCAGCCCATGCACACACCCTCCCAGCCGCCCTCCCTCTCTCTCCTCTCCTACTGGTTCTTGCCGTTATCTCCTCCTGAAACAACTCCAGCCCAAATCCTTGTCTCCAAGCCTGCTTTTAAGGAAACCCATCCAAGAGAGCTGGCCGTTGGCCACACAGTGGGGAACCCATGGGAGGGAGGGTGCCTCTGACAGATGTGTGGGCCAGCTGCCCTGCAGGACAGCTACCATGAAGGCTGCTCTCTCAGGAGGCTCTACAGAGGCAGGAGCCTTGCGGTGGCCTTGACATGACCTGGCTGCCTTCCCCAGGCCTCCATTGGTTGATGGCCACAGTCCCCTGAGGGAGGTGGGCTAGCTTTCAGCAGGACCCTAGGGTTGCTCCTGGCCCTGGGGAGATGGGAACCCCCGTGTCGGGGATGGAGTCAGGTACCCACAGGGCAGGGCTTGAGTGAAAAAGAAAGCTCAGGCACCCCTGCCTCCCAGACATAGCTCTGGCCCCGCTCCAGCCAGCTAACAAGCCCTGAGGCTGAGTGGGACGCCCTGAGGGTCTCTGAAGCTGGGTTTTCATTGTCCTCCTCTGCTCCCACTTCCTACCCGCACTCGGGTCCTATAGCCTCTGGGGCTTTGTGGCCTTTGCGGGGCCAGACAGGCTCCTCTGGAGCTTGGTGCTGGGACCACAGGGCACAAGGTGGTATCAGAGCGGGCCTCCTTGGAGGGCTTGGGAATTGCAGGTCTGGAGTCCGACGGCCACGGGCACCTCAGGTTCATTCTTCTTGCTGCGGATCCTCCCAACTGCATCAATAACCACAGCAAAGGAATAATAATAATGCGATCCTGTTGCAGGTGGGGTCTCTACAGAGATGATCAAGGCATAACGAGGTCAGCAGCATGGCTGGTGTCCTTATGAAGGGGAGATTTGGACACAGTCAGACACACACAGAGGGACGACCACGTGAAGACTCGGGAGCCAGCGGGCCAAGGAAGGTGAGGGGCCGGGAGTAGCTCCTTTCTCATGGCCTCAGGAGGAGGCAGCCTGCGACTCCTCTCCTGGACCTCCGCCCTCCGGACAGCGCCCCGGAGTTTGTCTCCTAAGCCTCCCATCTGCAGGGCTTTGTTCCGGCCGCCCTGGGAAACTCATATACATCTTTCCTGAGATATATTTCACATATCACACGATTCACTAATTTAAAGTGTGCTGAATTCAAGTGCTTTTTATTCTGTTCCCAGGGTTGTGCAACTCTCATCACAATCTATAATCAGAGCATTTTCTTCACCCCAGAAGGAGACCCTGCACCTGGGGAGCAGTCATTCCTCACCCTCTCTGCCCCCCAGCCCCTGACAGCTGCTGAACCTGCTTTCTGTCTCTATAGACGTGCCTGTCCTGGGCATCCCACATGTATGGAATCACACAGTGTGTGGTCTTCCGCGGCTGGCTTCTTTCACCCAGCGTAGTGTGTTCCAAGCCCACCCACTTAATTCCTTTTTCTGGTTGAATAGTATTCCATTGTATGGATAGACCACCTTTCATGTATCCATTCATCTGTTGATGTGTAATATAACTTTGTTTCAGAAAAAAGATCTGAGGTATGGCAAAACACTCACTTTTGTTAAATCTGAGTGGTAAAAACATGGACTTTTGCTATGTTTCTTTGTATTTTTCTGATTTGAAAGGTTACATCATTTTTTAATGTTCTTCGATACATTTTAAAAGTATATATTTGAAGAGACAGAGGATGAGTCTCCAGTCATTGAAGGGAGACAATAGTTGATGACATACTGATGGAGAGGATGAGTCTAATATTAAGGAAGGAGAAAAAGGGCTCCAGGACATTCTTTCCCGACTTCCTGCTTCCCGGCTGACCCCTGTGTCACATGGCAGGAATGCTGCCTAACAGCTTTGGACGTGAGCCCCACAAGGATGGGGACCATGTCTGCTGCATTCTCAGCTGACTTTCCAGCGCACCCCGTCCAGGCTCGGCACTCAGAGAAAGTGTGGACTGCTTCCTGAGAGTGGTGGGCCTGGCTGCTGTGGGAAGGGGCCGGCCAGGCTCTCCCCGCCCCGCCTACATCCGCAGCCACTGCCGCCTTCCCCTCTCCCCACCTGGAGGCTCAGTCCCGCCAGACCATGAGCCTGTCCTATGCACTGACAGGAGCTCACTCCCTCACGAAGTGGCCATGCCACTGCCACCCGCTGGCCACGGGCCCCTCGTCACCTCCTCCCAATGGAGAGTAGCCCAGGGCATGCCCCAAGGTACAGGGGCTCAGAGGGAAATGTGCGTGGGGCCCTGGTGCGATCTAACATGACACTGATGTTTATGGAGTGCTAAGTGTGCGGCTGGCGCCAGCCTTGGGCTTTACATTGTGTTTCAATCCTCCAAGCAGCTCAGAGAGGAGGGCTCTAATTACCCCTATTTGAAAGGTGGTGCTCAGAGGGGCAGAGCCACACCAGCGAGGGGCACAGGCGGGGCCAGGCTTATTCTGTGCCTCACATCCTCCTGGTGCCCTCAGCCCCACTACACCCCAAAGGCTCCGGTATGTGCCAGCTCAGCGGATCCGGCTCCCCGCCCCCCAGCCCCCAGGAACAGCCTGAAGGGCTCACCACGGGCAGTTGGGGCCTATCAGACCAGCTCTCTCTTGGCTCTGCTTGCTGTGGAAACTTCTCCGGGCCGCGGTGACCAGGCACTGGAGCAAAGCCAGCTATGTTTCTTTGAGTCCATTTGGATTTCATCCTGCATGTATTCCACAGCAGGGAAATCTCCACTTTTAACCCAAGGTGAGGCTATACCCAGCAGGAATTGTCATCGATACTAGAATTTCAGGCCTAGTGGGTGACATGCAGCCCGGAGCCTAGAGGAGAAGCTGCTTCGGATCCTCATGTGGGCTGGAGGTGGCCGGAGGAGAGCGGCCTTGCTCACCCTGCTGTAGTGAGAGGGCCATGGCCACCCCACGCCCAGACTGGGCAGAAGGTACAATAGTCCTCCCCAGGAATGAGCCTCAGAGGGAGGCAAGATGGAGTTGGGGGGGCAGGCCAGTCTCCCCTCCCATAGGACTGGCATTCTTTCCCCAAACCTTGCAAAGGGGCTGTGCGGCCTCCCTGCTGTGGCCAGTGCCCCACGGCATCACTGAAATGCCAGGAGGGCGGGCACCCCAGCTGCCCACGGCCTGAACAGCTGCTGCCCCCACTGCCCCGAAGACACACAGCTGAGCGGGTGGCCCTCCCACTCATCTGAGTCCCAAGAATGCTGTCATCCGGCCACCCACAGCCTCATCAGCCTGGCCTTTCTCAGGATTGCTGGGACAAAGCTCGTGGGTGTTCTCAAGGCTGCAAGGGATTCTGGGAATGTATCTTTGCCTCCCCAAATCGCTGGCTTTCAGAGCTGGACAGGACCCTCATCCACCTCCTCACCGAAGGGGAAACTGAGGCTCAGAGCAGACAGGGACTCGCCTGGGGTCATGACAGTTTGTTCCTGCGAGAGAACCTTGCGCTCAGCCTTCCCTCTTGGAAACAGTGTGCATCAGACCACTAGGGCCCACGTCGGGGTCACGGCCCCTCAGAAGCCCCTGGGGTTTCAGGGGTGGTGATGAGGCTCCAGACAGAGTTGGCCGAGCTCAGGGCAAGGAACCAGAGGGCTGGGCCTTAGCCCTGCTTACCCAGGCTTGCTGGAAGGATCTCCTTCCAGGCAAAGAGCCTGGGGGCCAGAGGGGTTAAACGGGCTGTCCTAGCAGCCCGTGGGATGAGGCAGGAAGCAGGAGGAGGTGAGGGCAGTGTGGGGGGCGTCAGGTCCGAGGTCAGATCATGCAGGGCCTCGTGCTGGGGTTGGGCCATGAGGAGCCCATTGACGGAGGAGGCTGAGACCTGACTTCATTCCTATACTTGCCTGTTAATCCCAGTCCTTGTTTGCTGTCCCTGAGTGTTCTTGCTTCCTGGCCAGGCAACGAGCACATTAAACCAACCAAGAGCCATGAGAACACGGGCAGGCAGGGCGATTGGGCCTCAGGCACCACGCTGTGCCCACAGGTGCTGTGAAACTCAGGGCCACCAGGCCGGTGCCAGTGAAGCCCCGGCCTGGTCCCTCTCTCCTCTCCCATTGCTTCTTCCTGGCAGACCCAAGTGCTCGCTGAACTAAGGTGCCCCAGCAGCCATCCCAAGGCATGGTGGTGGGCTTAGAATAGCTGTGGTGCCAGCCAACCTCTGCAGGCGCCATTTGGGGAAACCTGGGCAACCCCCTTCCCTTCTCTAGGCCTCAAGTGAAAAGTGGGCAGAGGGCAGCAGTGGGCGGTGGGAAGGTGGCCCACAGAGAGCTGCGTAAGCATGCGACATACCCACACCCCTCCCAAGGCCGGGTCCTCAGAGCGGTTGCAGCCCCACCACCAGCCTACCTTCCTCTGGTCAGCTCCCAGGTCCCGACTGCACAGGAGTCCACTAAAAACACAAATTCACTTCCCACCACCTTCCTGCTCAAGCCCCACTAGTGGCTTCTCAGCTCGCCCACCCCTGCACTTGGTTGGCCCCCCAGGGTTTCCTGGCCCTGCAGCCCAGTTCTGCTTCCCTCTCCTCTCAACCCTTCTGCCTCATCTCTTTCTTTGTGGCTTCCCTTCTGGGGTCTCAAAATGCCTAAACTTTTCTGGCTTGGGGCCTTTGTACCTGCTGGACCCCTGCACGAACCAGTCTCTGCAGGCCACCCTCTCTGAGACCCTCCCCCACCTGCCCCCTAAACCTGCCCCTCTGTCCTTGGCCCTCAGAGCTGCCCACTCATTCCTGTCCAGCATGCAAGGTTTTGAGGGCCAGGAATACTTGCTCCATACCTGGCTCTCCTCCTGGGCCCAAGGTCCCAGATCAGGCAGCAGATCCCCACTGTCCGTCATTGTGTCCTTGGCCCCAGCTGGGCATCTGGCACACTGGACATGCTAAGTGGTGACAAACTTCTGGAGTCCATTCTGGGTTTTTTGAGGAGCTGAGGACTCTCCCATAGGGTGGCACCCAGGCAGATTTGGAGTGGGCCCTGTTCAAGGAGGGGCGTGGGACTGAGAATGCCTCTGTGGCCCTTGTATGACATCATTTGCCCCTGAGTAGGTGGACTGGGGTCCCAGGGACCTTGCACCCAGCCAGACTGGTTCCCTAGCCAGTTTGGTAAGATTGCAGTGGACAGCATTCAGCCCTGTGAACAGCCTGTCCTGACACAAGGGCCCAGGTCACTTGGCAAAGGCCTTAGAGCTCTGGGCCCAGGAGATCTGGCTGAGCCACTCCCTGGCCTCAGCCCCTCAGGCTCCTGGCCTTCGGTGCAGAAACCACACCAACAAGACCCACCAGCCAGCAGTGGGCGCAGCAGGAAGAATGGGGTCCCAGCCTTTTGTAGAATTGACAGGTCAGGAATACGAAATTACCGAGACTGGCTGGGGTGAAGCACTAGGTGCCTTGCAAGAGCTCTGCCTTAGTTAGGGTTCCCCCGGCCTGAGAGACTCCGAGTGCAGGTGGCTCCCATGCAGGTGATCCTGAAAACACCATAGGGGAGTGTGCGAATAAGGCGAGGAAGGGAAGGGGCCAGCTGGGCTTCATTACCAGGCCGGCCTGTGCTGGGGGCACCTGGGCTTCCCCCCCTTGCAGCAGCTGCACGAGTCATCCCAGTCCCACCACCAGCCAGCCAGGGTACTGACCCACCAGTTCCCACCAGGTGCCGCTTGTGGGATGCCCCAGGGTCGGGGGACGAGGTTGATTGTGCAGGTGCCCCTGGGGTGCAGTGTGTCCCAGAGAAATCTCTTCCTGGGTGAGACCTGGGATAGTTCCAGGACAGCATCTGCTGCGATCTCTAAGGCCCTTTCTGAGCGCTCTAAGGGGTGGTAGTTTATATGATAAACACACCTTTCCCCCCACCCCACCCTCGTAGCACAAAGGGTAAAACTTTTGAGGGTTGCCCAGTTGTTCCCACCAATACTCAGAATAAAAGCCAGTCTCTGGCCGAACAGCCATCAAGAGCCTCGGGCCTGACCTGGATCCCTCCCACACTCTGTCCCCACGGCTCCCTGAACCTCCAGCTTCAGGGCCTTTCTCCTGTCGTTCCCCCTGCCGCACGTGCACTTGGCTCTGTTGTTTCCATTCTTACCTGGTCTTGGTCAGGAATGGTCTCCTGACCGACACCCCTCCACACTGGGGCACTCCCTGTGGTCTCCTGCCCCTGCCCAGCAGTTGCTAGGGCTATATTTCAGACAGGGTTAAGTGTCTACTTGTTGAGTGGCCTTGTCCGCATGCTGCGGGACCCAGCCATTCAAGAATGTTTGCTGAAAGAACAGACATTCAGCAGCGACCCAGAACCCAAGTCCCAGGCCCATGGTGCCCCTAATTCAGGGTGCAACCTGGGTAAGCATCTCCTCCGCACTGTGTCTCCATCTGTGAGGCTCCCTGAGGGCCCTGACTTTTGAGGTTCTGGGACATTATTATCCAGGAAGACCTGCGTCCACATTCCCAGAGCCAGAAGCACAAGCTCTTAGACCAGTCAGTGCCATCACCTTTCAAAATGCAGAGAGACAGGTCAGAGGTCACTAGTCACCCTGGACCAGGAAGGAGGTGGGAGAGTCCTGGCTGGATGGGGGAGAAGACCCCAACACACATTCTGCCCCCTGGAATCGTGGCCTGGTGAGGGAGGTCACATCAGGTTTCCTTAAACCACTGAAATCCACTCTGCTAAGTCAAGCCAAAACAAGACAAGCAAGGGATGTACTAGCAGAATATTGACTAGTTCACAGAAGCAAAAGAAGTGAAGAAACAGACGTTGAGAAGGACCGGTCTGGCCATGAGGTTTAGACGACAGAACTCAAGGGCAACCTTGGGGAGGTATGTACTTGCTCTGCTTCCACCCTTGAGGCATTTTGCACAGGACTCAAATTTCCTTAATAGGTAAAAAGTTCCTACAAGTCAATAAAACCATTAAATTACAATAGAAAAATGAGCAAGAATATGAACAGACGTGCACAGAGCAGGAAATACAAATGACTCTTAAACTTATGAAAAAGATGTTTAATCTTATTCAAAATAGATGTGCAAATTGAAACTACAGTCCAGTACCATTTTTCAGCTATCAGATTGGCCATGACCCAAAATTTCAGTAACAGTGTGCTGACATGGGTGTGGAAGACAAGTACTCTCACACATTGCTGGTGGGAGTGTGAATTGATACAGTTGCTATAAAAAATTTTTAAACGCACATGCCTTTTGGCCTAAAAATGCACTCCTAGGAATTTATCCTGAGGGACATTTTTGCATATGTATGAATGACAGTAGTACGAGGATATTTATTGCAGTATATATTATATTTTCTGTAATAGCAAAAGATTGGAAACAACTTAAACACCCATCGATAGAGGACAATGAGCCCCATAATAACATATGCAGTCAATGCCCACTGCAGGTGTTTTCCAAGAATGAGGCTGCTTTCCCTGGGCTGATCCGGAATGGTCTCCTAGAGAAATGCTAACTGAAAAGAGCAAGGTTCAAGGATAGGTATTATGTATGCATACATGTTTGTTGAAGCTGCAGTTTCCTGTCTCCTAATTCAGGATACACACCTCTGTCCTGTAGCGGCTCCTGTTCATGACCTGCCTGGGTCCTTTCCCAGGTTTCCATGCACCCCTGCCCTGGCCTGAGCGTGTTTTGGCTTCTGTCTGCACCTGAGATTCCTTGGAGAGGGCTGTGCTCAGACTACAGACTACTGGAGCTGTTTGTCCCTCCTTGCAGAGAGCTGGAAGTGTCCCCTCAGGATGGCCCTTAGATGGTGACTGACAGGTGGCAGAGTATGAAAGCCCAGCATCCTAGCTCAGGCTGGGAAACCCTGGGATGTGGCTCAGTGCCCTGGGTTGGGGGCCTGGGCTCACAGCCCTGCTGGCTTCTTCCTCTCTCTGTCTGCCCCTCAGGGTGCCCTGCCTTAAGTCACTGTTGCCACACAAATCAGGGTCTGCTTCTGGAGACCGTGACCAAGACACCTCCTCTCTTCACCTGCTCCTTACTTCTTCCCTGCCTTCCCATGTATATGGAGGGCTTATAATGTGCTAGAAATTTCTTCCCAGCAGTGTTGTGCATAACATTAATAAAAACACTAAACAATAATACTGACACAATAGGTAACATGTACTGTGCAGGGTCTATGTGCCAGGCTCTGGACTAAGCACATCTATGCTTAGCTATTTATGCATTATCACATGTAATCCCAGAAACCTTTATGATGTAGTATTATGGTACTCCCATTTTACAGGTTGGGAAACTGAGGCTTCCAGAGCTAAGCAACTTGCTCCAGGTCCCATTTAGAAGGTGGCAGCTGGTTTTAAAGCCTTTATTTTGAAGTCTGACTCTACTGCCAAACTCATATCCCCTATTATACTGAAATCAGTGTGATGTGGTGAGTATGAAGCTCCCAGTGCAAGAAAAGAGTTTTCAAAGCAGGCAGGACAGGGAAAGAGCATATGCACTCTCCCAAAAGATTCTCTTCTTTGCAGTCTTCCCTCCATAAACACATACTCCACTCTCAGGAGGCAATCCTAAGACAAGAAACGGGATGTTCAAGGTAGGCAGCGACCCTGGGATCAGCCATGTTTGCACAGTGGGGGAAGCAGCTACGGCCTTCATTTCCCGGGGCCCTGGGCAGAGCGTGGGGCAGGATAGGTGGACTGTTGACACTTTTACATCCTTGACCAATGAGACTGCCTGCATTTCAACCCTGCCTCTTCCCCATGACCGGCATGCCGCCCTGCACCACAGGACTCCACCCCTGGCCCTGAGCTTGTGTCCTTCCCCCGGGCCAGGAGGGTCGGTCAGCCCTGGGAGGATCACTGGAAGCCGATCCCACACTAAGATGGCTAGAAACAGCTTCCCTCCACAACGGAGCACCTGTGAAACCCAAGCCCCAGCTGGCCTCCTCGGAGCATCCATCAGTCTTTGAATGGCTGCGCTGCCCAACAGCACCCATGCCAGGGGAAGGGTGAAGGGAAGACAGAATGCATACAGACAGTTGTCTTAATGCACTGTGGTTAAATACTTCTCTTGTGCTCTTTTATGCGGCCCAGGCCCAGGCCAGGGGCAGGTCCACAGGACAGACCAGCCAGAGGCCACTGGCACCTGAGGAAGCACCCAGGCCTGACAGCTTTGCCCAAGAAGACCCTCCACATTGGATGAATTTGTATGAATGACTATTCAGTGCCCTTCTTTCTGTGGGGCAGGGCTTGAGTTCGAGTCCCACCAAAGATGGGCGGGAAAGACAAAGGCCACCTCTGAGGAAGCTGAGAAATGGAGAAAAATGTGACTGTGCTTTGGCAGGGGGCCCTGAAGGAACCTCAGCTCCCAAGGCCACAGGAGGATGGGGTTGCCCCGAACTTGACCTTCCCGTTCTCCTGGAGGCCTTGCTGTGTGACTCACTTTCCCCCCAACATTTCATGGTGACCAATTTCAAAATACAGAGCAAGAATCACAAGGAGAGGCCACATGGAGAGTCTCAGGAATTCACCCCTGGCCCTGCGGTTCCCACCTCTGCTTGCAGCTCACAGCCCTGCCCACTACCCAGGGCTCTCTCCATCTACTTATCTTAGTTTTTTTTTATAAGTTTATTTTGATATCATTAATCTACAATTAAATGAGTAATATTATGGTGATTACACTACCCCCTTCATCAGGTCCCCCCCACCAACCCCATTACAGTCACTGTCCATCAGCGCAGTGAGATGCCATAGAGTCACTACTTGTCCTCTCTACTTATCTTAGATTTTGATGCATTCAGATTAAGTTGAAGACAACAATATGTTGTCCTGAAACATGTTAGTATGAGCATTATTAATTAGAGTGAAATAACTTTTTAAAAACTTTTATTATGGAAAATTTCAAATACACAAAAGTGGAGAGAATAGTATAATCATACCCGAGCACTCATCCCCCAGCCTCACCAACTGTCAATATTTTTCCAAACCTCGTTCATCTACCCTCCATCTTTTTTAAATGAAAAAAATTTTCCAAAAATAAGTTTTGCTTTAAAATATAAAAGTAATAAACACTTGCAACCATCATAATAACAACTGACTCAGGTATTCAAGGGCTGTTCAGGCATGAGTAAAAATGTGGGGAACAGGATATTCACACAGAAATACCACTGAGACATTACTTACTAATGACAAAGGGAACGCTCACCTCCTTTACACCGGAGAAACAGCTGGTTTCCACCTGAAGCAAGACACCAAATTGTCACCAGTGATGAGATGCAACTCTGGGTGACTTTTGATATGACACACAAGGAAGGACACCCGCCACTGCCGAGATGTCCTGAAGGTGCACAACCTGAATCTCAGCACAGGAAGACAGCAGACAAACCCGAAGTAGGGACACTATGCAAGCAGCTGTCTACACTCCTTAGAAAAATCAAGACCATGAAAAACAAAGAAAGGCTGAGGGGCCGTTCAGGGATTCAGAGAGACAAAAGAGGTGCGATGACAAATGTCACCGTGTGGCCCCGGCTCCTGGGGTGGGGGTTCTATCAGGGGCACTGTGGGGATGTGTGGCAGAATGTGAATATGGGCTGTAGGCTAGAAAGATTTATGCTAGATTTCTGAGTTCAGTCACCATGGTCAAGAAAATGTCCGTGACCTTAGGATCCTGAGATCACACTGAAGTAAGTAGGGGTGAAAGGCACAAAGTGTGCCGTCTCCTCACAAATGCCTCAGGAAAACGGCTTTGTATCATGGACATACATCATTATATGTAATTATAACATGTTATGTACAATGTATCAACATATATAACAAATGCATAAGATGTAATTTATTGTTATACTATATATTATCACAAAGAATGAGAGAGAATATAAGTGTTACAAAGCGTTAACAGTGGTGAGTCTAGGTGAACTCCATATAGAAGTTCTTTTTTCATTCTTGTAAATCTTCTGTAGGTTTCAAATTATTTTAGAATAGGAAATTTTAAAATAATTCATGCACACAACAGAGATTCCAGCCATTCATAAGGCACATGCCTGGAAGCTGGTGTCCCCATCCTGCTGGGACTAGTCACGTAGTCCCCTTAAGGCGGCACCCCGCCTCCTGAACTGGCTCACAGGCCATCACACCACCCTTCCAAAATACACAGTTTTGTATCCTGTCCTCTTCGTGTAACATTATATTATGAGCATTTTCCCGTGCCACAAAAACATCCTCATTTAAATGGCCCAGCTCACAATTTCTGTAACTATTCCGCTTTGTTGAAATTTGTGTGCTTTTCTGCTTTATCACCATTGTGAATAATGCTGTGATGAGCAGCTTTATACGTTCAGCTTTGCTGCACCTCCCACCAGTGTCTTCAGGAAGGTTCTGAGGAGCGAGAACTCGGGGGAGGACCGCCGGCTTCTAAAGGCATTCGGTAGGTCCTGCCAAGCGGCGTTCCAGCATTCCAGAAAGGCTGTACCCATGGGCACGCCCACGGGTGGCAGGCACCTGCTCCCCACTTCCCAGCAAGCTTGGGATTATTATAAATCATTAGAACACTTGCGAAGCTGAGACGTCCCCAGTGGACCTTATTGTTTTCTTTGATTGCAGGTATACCTGCTTTGTCTCTTTCTTTTGTGCACCATCTGTTTGCAAACTTTGCTGGTTTTTCTCAGTGTGTCACCCCATTTTTCTTATCAAATTTTTGTGGTTGTGAGAATTAACATGAGTCAATGCCTGGGAAGGGCTGGGACAGCACAGGGAAAGCCGTCGGCCTGCGTCAGTGAGGGTGCCACCCCGCTGCCCAGGTCAAGCTCCGAGTCGGCTGCTTGCTGGCTGTGCAGCCCAGCTGGGCTCCTGGCCCTGCACATCCTCTCTTCCTCTTCTGTGAAAGGGATCGTTGTGAGGAGTGCAGGCGCTATCCAGGAAAGGTGCTCAGAACCAGCCCCCACCAATACTATGCACTCAACAAAAGTTACGGTGACTTGTACACAAGGAAATCAGCCCTTGGTCCTATTTGCTGCCAACTGTTTCCTTCCCGAATCTGAAAGCCTTGCGGCCCGGCTGAGCAGGCCCCCCCAGGGGGGCGTGGGGCCTTGGAGTTCAGCGTCCACTGAGCAATGCCTCAGAAGGAATGTCGATCACTTGAAAACATTCTCAGAGCCATAAAGATAGGCCTGGTTGGCCCCAGACCAAAACCCGAATTAGTCCCAAGGAAGATTTCACAACTTCCTTTGAGAGATGCCTCCCAGCATCCCAGGCTTGGGTCAGAGAGTCCGGCTGGAGGACTAGCCTGACTCCTTCCTGCCCTCCCAGCTCCTCTCCCCACAACTCGGGTGGAGGCTGCAGGGCCTTTGCCCCCAAAGAGAGCCCTCCTGGGGTTTGGCAGGTGGGACTCACCTCAGAGCCCGGTGAGGCCCCGAGAGGGTGAGACTGGGCGGTCTCAGCTTCAGCCCACACCCTGTTTCCATTCTCTTCCCGTGACTCAGTAGGGGAGGGGCCCTGGTGCCACTCACCCATCTTCTCCACTTGACCCTCAGTCCTGGATTCCGGGGATCTCTCTGGTCTATGGGGGGTGGCAGCCAGGGCAATTGGAGCCAGAAGTGGATAACCAAGCTGGGGTGGTTTGAAGAGGCCTCCCTGCCCCGGCTACCTGGCTGGGTTGTTCCCGGCCTCTGGACGGTGGCCTGCTGCTTGCTGTTGCATCTCGGTCCAACCTCTGCACCCTGTCACCTGACCAGGGTGACCTTCCCGTTGGCATGTAGCCGTCTCTGCCCGCTATGTCACACAAATGTCTGCCACCCCCACTTGAAGACCAGCCAGTTGTGTACAAAAGCTCTCTTGTTTGAAGACCGTGCTGTGGAGGACACAGCCCAGCTGCTCTGTCCAGGGAAAAGCATTTATGGGGTTGACACGAGATTTTTTACACTTCTGCTATGTGCAGAACAGGGACCCATGTGGAGTCACCCAGCCCCCGAGAAGTGACACCAGTGGAATGCCATCAGCCTGGGTCCCAGACCAGCAAAACCACATGCCACAGGCCTTCTGGGTCAACGCGCCCAGAGCTCTGGCCTGGCTTGGCCCCAGCAGGCAGGACTGACTGACTCCTGGCTGAGCTGGAGGGACAGCTCCCTCAGCTGGGGAGACTGGGCCGTGCTAGGACTTGGGCTCCAAGGAAGGGCTGCATAGAAGGCCACAGAGACGATGGAGGGCAACACCTTGCCCTTGGGAATTTAGGAGCAGGTGACAGAAAGCATGGGCAGGTGAAAAGGTCAGGCATCCAGGAGAAACACGTGCATATGTCCACCCAAGGAATGTTACTGCCTTCCCTGCAGGCTGGAAACAAATGTGCTCCAGCAGTAGACTTGGTGAAGTGTGGTGTGTCCGCACCAGGTGATGGAAGACACGACCCGGCAAAGGCCGCAACCCAGATGAGCCTCACAAAGTTGGACAAGAGAATCCAGACACAGAAGAGCAGGAGGTGCAAATTTCCAGGAACAGAACATGCAAAAACTGGCAAAATGACCCAGTGGGGTGGGATTGGGACAGTGGCTCCTTGGAGGCTGGGGGAAGCAGCGGGCTGTTGATCGGGGGGCACAGACCTAGGTACAACCACACAGCAGAAGAGAATATGGGTCATTTGTGCACTTTGCTATTAATTATGCCTCAATTTAAGGAAAAAGAAAAAGGGAAACAAGACTTGTCAGAATTCATCGCTCCTGATTCTTAGGTATCAACCCATGCAGTCCTTCCAGGAGCCCAGTGAGGTTAGCTCTGCCTACTCCGGTAAGGCAGATTGCTGTTCCAGCCCGAGTTCCTGAGTCAGGAGGTCTGGGGCAAGCCTGGGACTTGCATTTCCAGCACTCCTTCTGTCCCTCCATAGGCGATGGACAGGCTCCTGGTGCAGGAAGGGCACTCCGGGAACCACTGGTCTGGGCACTGGAGTAGAAGGCAGGATGGGGCCTAGGCGACAGCCGGGGCCATGGGACCCCTTCAAGCTGGGAAGGATCCAGGCAATTTCAGGAGGTGCCCTTGAAGGGGAAATAGGATGTGAACATGCTAAGTAAGCTGGGGCTCCAGGGAGGGAAACCCGTGCGACAAAGGGAAGGCGGCAGGCAGTGAGGCAGACAGCATTCCAGGGCGAGGGGTGCTGGGCTTGTCTGGCTTCTGCTTGTGGAGGGTGGGCAGTTCTTCTGAGTGACAAAGCTTGAAAGGAGGAGGAAGGTCCTATCACCTCTGGAAAAATGCCCATGCATGCACCATTGGGGATTTATGTTCCCAAGGCAGGAGGTGAAGCAAGTCATCATGGTCCTTTTCCTGGGACAACCCCATAAGTGCCCCATGAAGGGGACAGCGGAGCCTGGCTCAGTGACAGCAGATACCATTTCACCGGCTGGGCACCAGATGAAACTATTGTGTGTGCTGAGTCACGCTGAGCGACAGTGGACAGAGGACCCTGGGGAGTTGGGGACATGGGCTGACACAGAGGCAGGGGGTTGACATGGGGAGCAAATCTGGGGGCAGGGCTGGGCAGGGGTCACCTGTTGGTAAATGAGAGGATGAGCTCCTCATAAGGGAGCGGCCCTCCACTCCCTCCTCTACACGTCTAATGGCCTTGCTCTTCCAGTACTTCTGGGTACATACTATCATGCCAAAATATGGTGTTAAAGACTTGTTTAAAATTCATGTGTAGAATTATCACATTATCCAGTAATTCCACTTCTAGGTATATATATATATACACACACATACCCAAAGTATTTGAAAGCAAGGACTCGAATAGATGTTTGTATACGCATGTTCAGAACAGCATTATTCACAATATCCAAAAGATAGAAGGATCTCATATGTCACTGGAGGATGAATGATTAGACAAAATGTGGCTTATACACACAATGGATATTCTACCCTGAAAAGGAAGGATATTCTGATACATGCCCCAACATGGTTGAACTTTGAGACATTATGCCAAGTGAAATAAAGCAGTCACGAGACAAATACTATGCGATTCCATTTATACAAGGTTCCTGGAGTTGTTAAACTCATGGAGACAGAAAGTAGAATAGTGGTTGTGGGGAGGGGAGCAGGGAGTTAGTATGTAATGGGTATAGGGCTTCTATTCTGGAAGACGAAAAAGTTCTGTGGATGGATGGTGGCATGATGTGAATGTGCTTAATGTCACTGAACTACACAGTTGAAATGGTTAAAATGGTAAATTTTATGTTATATATATGTTACCAACAGAAAAAGTCACTGTGTACCCAAAAGGCATTTCTCCCTCTACCATATGTCTCCCCTCCCCCTTCTGTGCTGAGGGCTGATGAAATATTTTTCCAGCCCCTCTTTGTTGTACAGAGTCCTCTTGTGAACAAAAAGAATGGGATCCTTGCAATGCAGGTCAACCTCAGGAAAGAAGAACAATCCCAAATGAACAGTTTAAACTCACATTTAATGAAACTAGAAAAAGAACAAATGAGGCCCAAAGTCAGTAGAAGGAGGGATATAATAAAGATTAGAGCAGAAATAAATAAAACCGAGAATAATAAAACAATAGAATCAATGAAAGCAGGAGCTGGTTCTTCGAGAAAATAGTACACCCCTAGCAAGACTTATCAAGAAAAAAAGAGCCTACACACATAAACAGAATCAGAAATGAGAAAGGAAAAATCACTACAGACACCACAGAAATACAAAGAATTATGAGAGAATACTATGAAAAAATTATATGCTAACAAACTGAATAACCTAGAAGAAATGGACTACTTTCTAGAAAAATACAACCTTCCAAGGCTGACCCAGGAAGAAAGAGAAAATCTGAATAGACCAATCACCAGCAATGAAATTGAACTGGTAATCAAAAAACTACCTAAGAACAAAACCCCTGGACCAGATAGCTTCACTGCTGAATTTTATCAAATATTTAGTGAAGACCTAATACCCATCCTCCTTAAAGTTTTCCAACAAGTAGAAGAGGAGGGAATACTCCCAAACTCATTCTACAAGACCAGCATCACTCTAATACCAAAACCAGGCAAAGACACTATAAAAAAAGAAAATTACAGGCCAATATTCCTGATGAACATAGAAGCAAAAATACTCAATGAAATATTAGCAAATTGTATTCAAAAATACATCAAAAAGATCATCATCCATCATGATCAAGTGGGATTCATCCCAGGGATGCAAGGGTGGTATAGTATTTGAAAATCCATCAACATCATCCACCACATCAATAAAAAGAAGAACAAAAACCCCATGATCATCTCCATAGATGCTGCAAAAGCATTCAACAAAATTCAACATCCATTCATGATAAAAACTCTCAACAAAATGGGTATATAGGGCAAGTACCTCAACATAATAAAGGCCATATTGACAAACCCACAGCCAACATCATACTTAACAGTGAAAAGCTCAAAGCTTTTCCTTTAAGATCAGGAACAAGGCAAGGATGCCCACTCTCCCACTTTAATTCAACACTGTTCTGAAGGTCCTAGCCACAGCATTCAGACAACACAAAGAAATAAAAGGCATCCAGATTGACAAGGAAGAAGTTAAAATGTCCCTGTTTGCAGATGACATGATATTGTACATAAAAAACCCTAAAGAATCCACTCCAAAACTACTAGATCTAATACCTGAATTCAGCAAAGTCTCAGGATACAAAGTACACAGAAATCTGTTGCATTCTTATACACTAATGATGAACTAGCAGAAAGAGAATTCAGGAAAACAATTCCATTCACAGTCACATCAAAAAGAATAAAATACCTAGAAATAAACCTAACCAAGGAAGTGAAGGACCTATACTCTGAAAACTACAAGACACTCATGAGAGAAATTAAAGAAGATACCAATAAATGGAAACACATCCCGTGCTCATGGATAAGAAGAATTAATATTTTCAAAATGGCCATCCTGCCTAAAGCAATCTACAGATTCAATGCAATCCCTATCAAAATACCTACAGCATTCTTCAACGAACTAGAGCAAATACTTCTAAAATTCATATGGAACCACAAAAGACCCCAAATAGCCAAAGCAACCCTGAGGAGGAAGAATAAAGCTGGGGGGATTACGTTCCCTGACTTCAAGCTCTACTGCAAAGCCACATTAATTAAGACAGTTTGGTACTGGCACAAGAACAGACCCATAGACCAATGAAACAGACTAGAGAGCCCAGATATAAACCCAAGCATATATGGTCAATTAATATACGATAAAAGAGTCATGGATATACAATGGGGAAATGACAGCCTCTTCAACAGCTGGTGTTGGCAAAACTGGACAGCTACATGTAAGAGAATGAAACTGGATTATTGTCTAACTCTATACACAAAAGTAAACTCAAAATGGATCAAAGACCTGAAAGTAAGTAATGAAACCATAAAACTCTTAGAAGAAAACATGGGCAAAAATCTCTTGAATATAAACATGAGCAACTTTTTCCTGAACGCATCTCCTTTGGCAAGGGAAACAAAAGCAAAAATGAACAAATGGGACTACGTCAAGCTGAAAAGCTTCTGTACTGCAAAGGACACCATCAGCAGAGCAAAAGGGCATCTTACAGTATGGGAGAATATATTTGTAAGTGACATATCCGACAAGGGGTTAACATCCAAAATATATAAAGAACTCACACCCCTCAACACCCAAAAAGCAAATAACCCTATTAAAAAATGGTTCGAGGATATGAACAGACACTTCTCCAAAGAAGAAATTCAGATGGCCAATAGGCACATGAAAAGATGCTCCACATTGCTAATTATCAGGGAAATGCAAATTAAAACTACAATGAGATATCACCTAATACCAGTTAGTATGGCCAACATAGAAAAGACTAGGAACTACAAATGCTGGCGAGTGTGCGGAGAAAGGGGAACCCTCCTACACTGCTGGTGGGAATGTAAGCTAGTTCAACCATTGTGGAAAGCAGTATGGAGGTTCCTCAAAAAACTAAAAATAGAAATACCGTTTGACCCAAGGATTCCACTCCTAGGATTTACCCAAAGAAATCAACTTCTCAGATTCAAAAAGATATATGCACCCCTATGTTTATTGCTGCATTATTTACAATAGCAAAGATATGGAAGCAACCTAAGTGTCCATCAGTAGATGAATAGATACAGAAGAAGTGGTACATATACACAATGGAATACTATTCAGCCATGAGAAAGAAACCTGTCATTTGCAACAACATGGATGGAGCTAGAGGGTATTATGCTCAGTGAAATAAGCCAGGTGGAAAAAGATAAGTACCAAATGATTTTCCTCATTTGTGGAGTATAACAACGAAGCAAAACTGAAGGAACAAAACAGCAGGAGACTCAGATACTCCAAGTAGGGACTAGCGGTTACCAAAGGGGAAGGGTGGTGGAGGGTGGGGCAGGAGGGATGGGGAAGGGAATTGAGGGGTATTATGATTAGTACACATGGTGATGGGGGGTCATGGGGAAGACAGTGTAGCACAGAGAAGACAAGTAGTGACTCTGTGGCATCTTACTACACTGATGGACAGTGACATCAATGGGGGACACTTGAGAATATTGGTGAATGTAGTAACCACATTGTTTTTCATGTGAAACCTTCATAAGAGTGTATATCAATGATACCGTAATAATAATAAAAAAAGAATGGGTTCTGTATTTAGGATGTAGGTTCAGCTGCTGTAACAACTGTGGCTTAAACAGATCTGTTTTCTCCCACAGAGTTTGGAGGCAGGCTGTGAGGCGCTGGCGTGGAGACTCTGCTCCAAGCAGTCATTCAGGGCTTCGGGCTCTGTTCTGGCCACACCTAGGGTGTTCCTTTCACCTGTGTGGCTCAAGATGGTTTCCCCCCACCTCCATGACTTTAGCAGCAGGGAGACAAAAGGAAGGAAGAAAGGACATGCTTCCTTCCTTTGAGACACTGTCACTGTGTCTCTATGCCAGAAGAGGAGGGCAGTTGCCACTTGCTATATTGTCTGACTCCTGCATACCCAGTAGGACGTCAGCTGCCTTCCATCATGGGCGGCAGCCATGGAGGGCTGCTTGGATCACCCTTCCAGTGACAGAACCTCCTGCAACCATCTCTCTGCAGGCTTTGCTCTGGAGGGTCCAGTGGGCTGGCTGAGGGTCCTGCCAACCCTGGAGCCCCCCTCCTTGCTCATGCTCCCTTGCCACTTACTACAGGCATTCCTGCAACCCACTTCTTGCATTTCTAACTCCCTCCTGTTGCTGGCTTCCCGGAGGGCTTGACTGGTATCATTTCTCAAGGCTGCAGCCCTGGCACATAAGAGAATGCCTAGCACATAGTAAGCGCTCATCAAAATCTCTCAGGTGAACCAAAAAACTATAGTAGTCATCCAATAAATGTGTGTTGACCTGAGCAGACTGCAAAGCAGCTGGGAACCGGCTATTTGCCAGTTCACCCGAGAGTGGAGTTTCCCTGTCACATTAGCTCAGGCCCTTTGCCAATCAAAACAGGAATGGAAAGTTCAAACCAGACTGGCTCCAGCCGCAGGGGTTCCTTCCTGCCATCTGCAGGGAGGGCTTGAACATCTGCTCCCAGCCATGTAGGCCACCCTGGTGTGGGCACTCTGAGAGTCCCACCTCTAGGAGCCAGGAATCAGAAGGAGGCTGCCAGGGCTGGCGCCCAGGGACCTGGGCAGAGTGTGCCCCCATTACCCCCGTGGCTTTCCTGGCCAGGAAGCCCACTGGGGTTTGTTGACAGTGATCTTCTTTCCCCTACAGCAGCTCCATCTGCAAAGATATTTCCAAGGCCGTTCATGCCCCCTACTTCCCCTCTGCTGGTCAGCCTCCTAATGGCCTGTCCTGTTTACAGAAGAACACAGAATCCTGCGTAGGAGCTTGCACGCAGTGCTTGTCTGGGCCCCTGGTCCGTGAGGCTGTGATGGCATGACAAGCTTGGTTTGTAGGAGAGTATGAGACTCAGTCACGTGCAGTGGATGGGCCAGGGAGGAGCTGCAAGTGGCTCAGACCAGAGGGATGGACGTGGGGGAAAGCCATCAGTGGTTCTAGATCATTCCAGAATCATCTAGATGCCTGGATGACTGCCCCGCCCCCTCCCCACTCTTCTGGTATACACAAGACTGTATGCGACCCGGGAGCTGGGCTGGGTGTACCCTGGTGAGGATACGCAGGTACCTCCATTGCACTGAAGAAGGGCGCTGCCGCCAGGTTAGGGAGTTATGACCAGGCTGGGCTCCTGAGGCCCCAGAGAGGAGGGAAATGGTCTGGGAGGTGGGTGAGGACAGAGGCAGTGGGGGTCCCGGACAGGGCCATGTGCAAGGCGGGGTGCTTGAGGCCTGCCCCAGGGGGCTGCAGAGGATGACGGCTGCCTGGCGCGTGAAGGACCAGAGGGAGGGACAGAGAGCGAGCCCAGTCTGGGAGGAGGGCAGGCAGGGAATGTGGCTTAAGGGTGGGGAATTCCCAGCACGGACACCAGGACTGACAAAGGAAAAGGATGGTGAATCTGTTCACGTGGACAAAAAAAGCTTCCAAATGCCAGACACAAAAAACCGAAACAAACACATACAAATCCCCATCTACAGGCTGGAAGGAAAGTGATCGGCTGAGAAAATATTTGTGACCTATCAACCATGACAGACAAAGGGTCAAAACACATCCTGTAGAAAGACCTTACAAATCAGTGAGAAAAAAGCAAACAGCAATTTGGAAAAGGACCTAAAGGGGCGACATGGAGAGGAGTGCCAGCAGCTGCCAAACACTGCCAGACACATAGTCCTCCATCAAAGGGGCAGGAAACAGAAGGCAAGATGCGCCCTGCCCATCAGGGCGGCGCAGACCGAGAAGTGCATGCCCCACATCGCCACGTATGTGAGAAAAGAGCCCTGCGGGGAGGGTGGGAGCCGGGGCGATGCTTCCGTGGGCCATTTGGCAACGGCTATTAAGTCAGGGAACCGTCATGTGTGCTTTTCCTTTGCCCCAAGAATCCGCATTCAGACGGTGCCGGGAACTGCCCAGGCCCTACGTGTCCCCACTCCGGCCCTTTGCCAGAAGGGGGAATTCTGCAATTGTCTTAAGTAGGCCTGAGCCCCAGAGCTGGTGTGGTTTTCTCAGTGTTATAAATGGTCACCGACTCCCTTTGTAGTCAGGCCTTGGTGAGCAGGACTAGGCGGTCCTGCTGACGGAGGAGCTGGGAAGAGAGAATCCTGCCGTTTCACTTAGGCCCAAAGCTGCAGACCTGTGGTGGCGCCCATATTAGTCAGCAGTTATATCCAGCTGTTAAGAGTGAAGACCTGGAAAATAGTGGCTTAGATAAAAGAGAGGTTTATTTTCTCAGGTCAGACAAGTCTGGGACTCCCAGGACAGGTATGGCATCCTCAGGGGAAGGGTGCAGGGGAACGCGTGCACGGAAGCCAGGCAGGGGCGCGCAGACCTGGTCAAAGGGACCCCAGGATGTGGGCTCAGCATTCACAGTGTCCACTGCACTACAGACCGCGTTTACACCCACAACAGCCCGAGAGGTCAGATGGGGCAACTGAGGGTCAGGAAGGAAAGTGATCTGTTCAAGGGTCAGAGTCAGGAGTCCAGTCAGGGCCTAAGTGCCACCAAAGACCCAGGTTGCCGCTAAGGCCGGCATTCCTCTCGCTTATTCGGTAAGTCGACAGGCACTTGTTGCATGCCCCCCTGTATACACCCCCAGCCCCCCAGGTGGCAGGCCGTCTGCTCCAGACCCTCCTGGGTGATTCCCCTGGGTGGCGTTGCCAGGACTTAAGCAAGCAAAGATGTACAGAGAGCCAGGGTGTGTTCCGGAGGAGCGGGCTCAGGCAGGGTGACGAGGCACAGCTGAGGCTG
This sequence comes from Smutsia gigantea, assembly GCA_032199065.1. Classification (NCBI taxonomy): domain Eukaryota; kingdom Metazoa; phylum Chordata; class Mammalia; order Pholidota; family Manidae; genus Smutsia; species Smutsia gigantea. The sequence continues at coordinate 38,574 of JAVSCE010022626.1, read as the reverse complement.
GTCCAGGAAACGGGCTGGAAAGGTCTGCGGTGTGACCCTGGCCGGGCCGGCTGCAGCGGCTTCTTGGAGTGAAGGAGGTGACTCAGTAGTGGCATAGCCTGCCGCTCAAGGAGGGGCCCCTGGGCGAGGCCTGGGCGGCTGGGGGTCCGTCACGTGCGGGCGGCTGCTCAGTGGGCAGCTGGCTTGTGCACAAGCACACAGAGCCCGGAGCCCTCATAGATCCCAGCTTCCTTGCCTGTGTGACCTTGGGCAAGGCAATGACCCTCCCTGGGCCTCTGCTTCCACACCTATAAAATGAGAGAAGGCGTCATAGGGGTCTGGAAGATGGCATGAGTTACTGAAATGGTGCCTGGGAGGAGCATGTACGGTTGCTCAGAGGCTCACAGGACTGTCCGGACGCAGAAGGGCCTTGGGTCAGGCTCGGTCGCCCCCGTCAGAACTTCCCTGCTCTGGGCCCTGTTACCCCACAGCTTAGCTCTCCGGCCTCATACACCCTGGTGCACTCAGGGCCGACGGCTTGACCTCCCTGCATATTAGTAAAGGTGACATTTCTCGGCTGCCCCGACCTCGCTGTTCGGCCGGCCCCACCCCCAGGCCAGCGGCCCCGGGGCCTTGCAGCTCTGCTGTGTGTTGGTGGGGCCACAGGAAGGGCACAGACGGGACCCTCCCTCCAGCACCGAACCCTGGGCCTGGACAGGGAAGGCTGAGCAAAGGGACGAATGAGCAGACGTGTGAGCGGTCCACCATTCCGCAGGAGACCTCAGCCTTCTCCCCTCCAGGCGACAAGCGGTGCTCAGGGGCTTGCTTCCAGGTGCTCCGGCCGGCAGCCAGCCAGAGAGGAGACGAGTGGCCAGCCCAGCACACTGGCATGGGGGCAAGGAAGCCAGGGGCCTGCAGCCTGGGCTCCTGGACGCTGGGGCGGGCTGGTGGGTGGGGTGCTCATGGGGCCTTGGGGGCCCTGCAGGCCTCCTCCTCCTCTCCTGGCTTCCGGCCTGCTGGATGCCACCGGGCCTGGAGCAGAGCTGCCCCCGGCAGGCAGTGGCCTGCGGACCCTCAAGGGAAGCCCAGCCCAGAGCTGGTGCCAAGGGTGGTGCTAACAGGGCTACTGGAAGGGCCCAGGAGGCCACTGCCAGGAGACACCTACCCGATGAGGCGGAGAGGGAGGGGCCCCTGCAGACCAGTAGGGAGTCCTGGGAGAGTGGGCTGCTGGCCGGACAGTCCCCTCCCCGCCCCTCATGCGGCCTGGTAGTGCAGTGAGGCCCAGCTGCTCTGACCTCTGCTCCCTCCTCTGTGAAGGAGCCAGCAGGACTCCCTCGTGGACTCTTTGGGTTCCTGCGCTTGGCCCTATGTCAGGCCTTCTTAAGCCCTCCAGCTCCCTGACCTCAGCCAGGCACCTTAATAGGTGAGGATGCAGAGACACAGGGACAGAGTGACCTCCTGGGGCCACACAGCTACTAAGTAGCGAGGGGCACCCTGGGCACCCTGCCCTCCTGCCTTCCCCACAGGACCCATTGCTTCATGCCAAAGGCTGGGGATCGCTGGGACTGTGCCTCGGACTTCAGCCCACAGCAAGAGCAGGTGGGCTAATGGGCGGGGGGTCTGGGAGTTACGGCCCCAGGAGCTGTTCTCAGCCAGCACAGGAGTGGGTCCCAGGTCCATCCCTCACTCTAGGACGTCCTCCACACTCTCTCCCAGGCTCCCAGCAGGACAGCCCAGGGCTCAGGGGAAATGCCCTTGGTAACACGCCCTCCCTGCCCCACTTGCCAATTCCCTAACAGGGCCTCCCAAATCAAGGGCATGCCCTTGCCTCTGTCCTGAGACCCTGCCTCCAAGTCAGGAGGTGGACCCTGGCTGGCAGGCTCCAGAACAGCTGCTCTGAAGCTCGGCTGGCCTACGTCCTGATGAGAGGGGAGGGTGCACACAGCCCTCCCCGCCATGCCAAGTGCCCAGGCACCCTGCCAGCATCGTAGCATCATTACCTGGGGTAGGAGACAATATTTTCAAGGGCCCCTCCCAGCTCCTACCTTCTAAGACTCTTCATATAGCAGCAGGTGGCCTGGTGAGCGTCATTCCCTCTGTGAGGACAAAATGGTTCAAGAGGGTGTACATACAAGATTCCCGAGCCTCTGTGACCATCCAAGAGGCCTTCCTTCTAGCCCCTGACCCTCCGCCTGTCTTACAGTATCTCTCGCCATTGGCCGGTAAGTCTCTGCTTGTGGACCTCCAGGCATGATAGGCAAGCCTCTCAAAGTCACTCCTGCAATCATTTGTTAGCTTATCTCTACTGAGCCAACCTCTGCCCCTCCACTGGCCTGGCTTTGCCAATCCTACTGGCATGGGAGAGCAGAGGCCCAGGTAAGGTGGCCCTTGAGCTGCCACTGTCCCTGCCTCACCTCTCCTCAGACTGCAGAGCTGCAGACAGAGCAGGCACAGGGGTTCCTCATCCCTTCTCCTTCCTCCGCCTCCCCCTCACCACATGCACACAGCAGGCCGCTGTGAAGCATTTACATGTCACATGAATACAGTTACATAAATATCACATGTGCTGATTCTAAAGGTCTTAAGCACTTTTCAAGGTGAAAAGATTCTTGTCTTTTTTTTTTTTTTTTGGAAAACACATTTGGACGTGGGATGTTTTAGGGAGAAGAGTGACAGGTGTAGGTGGTTCTGTTTTGGAAACCCGCCTTCCCTGGTTTCTCAGCTCAGCTGGACGGCTGGAGGATTAACTGATTGCAAATTCTCTCCAAGCTCTGAGTTTAGAGCTCACGTTGCAAGCGCCATAGAGGGGGCTGGCTCTGCAATGGTGGGCACCCATGGTTACAGGGGGTCCTGAAAACAGGTGCTAGGAAGACAGACCTCCCACCTGGAGCTTACGGTCCAGCCGGGGAGTCGACAGCCAGCACCAGCCATCACACGGGGCCAGAGCCCTGAGATGGAGGACTGTACAGAACTCTAACATCTCATAATGAGGACATTTGTTCCAGTCTGAGAAAAGGTTCCCATGGAAAAGAATTTGTTTTATCTTTACTTCAAAGTGCACACATTTTAAGTACACAGCTCAACGAATCTTTCCCAGTGTGCACACCCATGCAACCAGTGCCCTCACCAAGATGCAGAACATTTCCAGTGCCAGAATGCTCTCCACACCGCCTCGTCTCCACTTCTCCCTTCTCAGGAGAAGAACCACTCCTTTCAGCCCTTCTGCCATAGAGGAATTTTGCTTCTTTTTGGGCTTCACAAGAAGGGAAACATGGGGAATGTGCTCTTTTGTGACTGGCTTGTTCCCTCGACAATTATGTCTATGAGATTCATGCACGTGTTGCATGTGGTATAAGCCATTATTTTCACGACTGTTTAATATTCCACTGTGTGAACACACCACCATTTGTTGATGCATTCTCCTGTTGTTGTATAATTGGGTTCTAATTTTCACCTATTGTGAATAGAGCTGCTATGAGAAAGTAACATTTGTAACTTGAGTAGAAGTTAACTTGATACATGGTGGCAAAGAGGGTAGGAGGAACACTGGAGAAGAAGGGAATGACACCTGCAAAGGCCTTTGGCAGGAGGGAGCCTACAGGTGGGCATGGCTGACAGGGAGCCACTACCCAGAAGCTGCAGGTGGGCATGGCTGATGGGGAGCCACTACCCAGGGGCTGCAGGTGGGCATGGCTGACGGGGAGCCACTTCCCAGGAGCTGCAGGTGGGCATGGCTGACGGGGAGCCACTTCCCAGCATCACGTTTCTAGGGAATATTAATAACGCTCCTGGATTCCAGGCCCTGCTGAAGGGGCACAGTGTGTGGTCCTCTGCATCCCATCCCACCTCCCCGTGTGTCTTCCTGGCCGGCAGGGGCTGGTAAGCAAAGGGACTGCGTTTCCCAGGCTCCCTTGCAGCGAGACTCCAGATGAGGGTCCGGGTCTATCATGTGAATAGGTGGAGTGAGATGCAGGAGGCAGAGGGAGCAGGGCCATCTTCTGGCTGCTTTGGGCTGCTCTGCTGTCTGACAGGGACCCTGGCACGTGGGGTTTTCTGCAGCTGCATCCCAGCCTCTGATCTCAGGCTGCTGCGATGCAGGCCAGGGCCCTGACCCCGGCCCCCTGCATGCAGGGGACAGCATGCTGGCCTGGGTCCCCCACTGCCTACCTGGCTTCAGGTTAGCTCTGAGGGCCCTTGGAGGGGCCCCAGGAGGCCAGCAGGGAGGCTTTCTCTGGCTCTCCCAGGGACCTTGTAAGCGCTGTGGCTTGTATCCAGCCCCATATGCTTCAAACACCTGGAGGTGTCACCTCCTGACCATTACGATGGCTACTGTCAGAAAGCTGCAGAATAATAAGTGTTGGCGAGGATGTGGAGAAAAGGGAGCCCTGTGCAGTGCTGGTGGGAATGTAACCTGGAGCAGCTGCTCTGGGACACAGTTGGAAGTTCCTCAAAAATGAAAAATAGAATCACCATATGATCCCACAATCCCACTTCTGGGTGTACATCTAAGAACTGAAAGTGGAGTTTCAAAGAGATTTTGTGCACCCCCATCCACAGCGGCCAAGAGGTGGAAGCACCCACACACCCACTGACAAGTGATGGATAAATGAAATGTTCAGCCATAAGAAGGAAGCGAATCCTGACACACATCACAGCACAGGTGAACTTGAGGCCCCTATGCTCAGTGAAGACACAAAAGGACACGTATCACATGACCCCACTCATGTGAGTTCCCTGGAGATGTCACATCACAGACAGAGAAAGTGGATGGTGGGTGCCGGGGCTGGGGGAGGGGAGTAGGGAGTTGGTGTTGATTAGGGACAGAGTTTCAGTTTTGCAAAATGGAAAGACTTCTTTACATTAAAATGGTAAATTTCATTTTATGTATATTTTACCACAATCACCTGTTTTGGGTCTGACTCCAGATTCTGTGCTCTTCCTACTGTAAATGTTCCCCTTTCTCTCCTCCCCAGGTCCACCCACGGACCCCATAAAGGGTCAGAGTGCCGCCCCCTTCAGGGAGCCGGCATTCCTGACCCCCAGGGCCTGCGCGGAGGGGAGGGGAAGACCGGCCAGTGGTTCCGGAGGGGGCGGCTGGCCGCTTTTGCTGGCAGGCATGGTCCTCCATCCTCCCTGGGGTCAGACTTACTCGACCTCATTCTCGGGTGGGACGAGGTGGGCCGGCAAGGGACTGGCTGGGGCGGCCCCTCAGGCTGTCCGGGACAGCCCAGCAGCTCCTCTGCACATTTCCCACGTGGTCACACACTCTGAGGCACACCAGGGGCTTCTAAGCAGGGCCCCTGATGTGAGCCTGCGGGACCCATCGCCCCCTTGTGCCCAGCTAAGGGGGCAGCAACTCCTTTCTGTGGTCAGAGCCCCGCATCCCTGGCAAGTGTCCTCAGTGCCGCCTTCACTGCGTCCTTACACAGGCCAACAGGAGCTCTGAAGCCTAAATCCTTGGAAGGGAGAGAGCCCATCCCACCCCGTCTGCCCCTGGGGACACATAAAGGCAGAGTGTGGGCGGCTCAGCCACACCTCCAGCGCTTTTTCAGGAAGGCAAATGAGTGGGGCTCACCAGAACTCACCGCCAGGCCTGCCATCAGAAGGCCTGAACCCAGGGCAGGGCGCCCTGGCACACTCCCGCCCCAAACCGGCCCCAGACAGACCCAGAACTGGTGGAAAGGGCTGTGCTTGTAAACGAGGGCCGCCACCTGCTGGTGACAATGGGGCCTGCGCCCTGTTGGAGAGGGTCGCACCCGCCCTGAAGGGACAGCGGCGCCTTCCTGACGAGGTTTCCCTGGGAGATGCGGGAGTTTGGAAGGGCTGCCCCCAGGAAGTACCAGGACCTGGGGATTTGAAGCAACATAATTTATTCTTTCTCGGCTCGGAGGCCGGAGTCTGAAGTCAAGGCTCTGGCCACGCCACGAGTCCTCAAAAGCTCTAGAGGAGGGTCCTTCCCTGCCAGCCTTCCTTGCTGCTTCCCTGCCTGCAGACGCACCACCCCAGGCTCTGCCTGCACCCTCACACGGCCCCCCTCCTGCATCTACATCCAACTTCCCTCTTCCCGGGAGGATGTCAGTCACTGGCTTAGGGCCCACCCTAATCCAGCATGGCCGCCCTCAACTTGGTTACTTCGGCAAAGACCCTATTTCCAGATAAGGTCGCATTCACAGGTCCAGGTGGACATGAATTTTGGGGGCACACTATGGGGCTCAGCACAGAGGCCCAGCTCAAAGGCTGCCTCCTCCACGCAGCCTTTCCTACCCACCAGGACCGCCTCCTGTCCTCCGAGCCCCAGCAGGGCATGTGGGCCGCTGGACGGGGTCTGCACGACATTGCACAGGGCACAGTGATTGTGTGCTGTTTTCGCCTACATCTGCCTCCCTCCCCCAGGCTTTGCCTCTTCTGGGAAGCTGGGTCTGTGCCCCCAGCCCCTGTCCTGCCCTCATCCTAGGTGGAATGAGTGGGTGGTTCCGTCCCCAGGTTGGTGCTCAAACTGCAGCAGGACTTTCTCCCCTCTTATCAAGTCACTTTGCTGATGCCTAGACTCAGAGCACTCAAAGAGGAGTTTGGCTTTTATAGGATGAGCCCCTGGAAAGAACTATCCAGTATCTGTTGTGTAGCGTGTGCCATAAAATGAATCTCTAGAAGGCTGCTTCTATGCAAGCTTCTTGGTGAAAGGGCGACGGCTTAAACAAATTAAAGCAGCAGACAATGAATGAGACAGTCCATGTGTGTAATTCTTGAAGAGAGTGGGTCCCCACCAGCCAGCAATATCAAAACGACGTTCAAGATTGTTTCAGTTCAGTGCTTGTAAAGAATAGGGATGATCTGGGCAGGGGGATGGATTTCTGCCTAGGCTCTTCCTATACATGACAGTCAGGGCAGGCAGCAGAGGGGAAACTGGTGTATGGAAATGTGCCTCTGAGATTAAAATGCCTTAGACTATGAATCAAAAATGGGGTATGCCAAAGAGGAAAGTTCCAGCAGTGTGTTACACCAGATCTGGAAAACAGAGGGGAGTGGGCGGGAAAATGACCAACCTAATCCAGCCAGTAAGGAGGCCTTAGGGAACCCTCTGCTTCTTGTCATAAGAAAAAAAGTATGTATTCATAGTACATAACCATAGACAATTATGATTACACTGAATGGCAGTCCTTAACACTATACCACCTGTACCTAATGGTGACATTCCACAGTCTTCGTTAAACCATCCTAAGTAGCTGTAAAACATTCATTCCACTGGGGCAAATGTGGCCCTTAAGTGACATCTGTTGTAGGGACTTGGCAGCTTTGGGCTTTAAAAATGGTACTCAAAATGAACAAGTGGGACAATATCAAGCTGAAAAGCTTCTGTACAGCAAAGGACACCATCAGTAGAACAAAAAGACATCCTACAGTATGGGAGAATATATTCATAAATGACATATCTGATAAAGGGTTGACATCCAAAATATATAAAGAACTCACGCACCTCAACAAACAAAAAGCAAATAATTCAATTAAGAAATGGGCAGAGGACATGAATAGACACTTCTCCAAAGAAGAAATTCAGATGGCCAACAGGCACATGAAAAGATGCTCCACATCGCTAATCATCAGAGAAATGCAGATTAAAACCACAATGAGATATCACCTCACACCAGTGAGGATGGCCAACATCCAAAACACAAACAACAACAAATGTTGGCGAGGATGTGGAGAAAAGGGAACCCTCCTACACTGCTGGTGGGACTGCAAATTAGTTCAACCATTGTGGAAAGCAGTATGGAGGTTCCTCAAAAACTCAAAATAGAAATACCATTTGACCCAGGAATTCCACTCCTAGGAATTTACCCTAAGAATGCAGCAGCCCAATTTGAAAAGGACAGATGCACCTCTATGTTTATCGCAGCACTATTTAGAATAGCCAAGAAATGGAAGCAACCTAAGTGTCCATCAGTAGATGAATGGATAAAGAAGAGGTGGTACATATACACAATGGAATATTATTCAGCCATAAGAAGAAAACAAATCCTACCATTTGCAACAACATGGATGGAGCTAGAGGGTATTATGCTCAGTGAAATACGCCAGGTGGAGAAAGACAAATATCAAATGATTTCACTCATCTGTGGAGTATAAGAACAAAGAAAAAACTGAAGGAACAAAACAGCAGCAGACTCACAGAACCCAAGAATGGACGAACAGTTACCAAAGGGAAAGGGACTGGGGAGGATGGGTGGGAAGGGAGGGATAAGGGGGATAAAGGGTCATTACGATTCACATGTATGATGTCGGGGGGGGGGGACACGGGAAAGGCAGCATAACACAGAGAAGTAGTGATTCTATAGCATCTCACTACACTGTTGGACAGTGACTGTAATGGGGTATGTGGTGGGGACTTGATAATGGGGGGAGTCTAGTAACCATAATGTTCATGTAATTGTACATTAATGAAAGCAAAATAAAATAATAAGGGTGATTTTAGAGAGAAAAGAATTATGTTTCAATGGTGCAGCCTTATTGATACTAGATTCTAGAGCTGTTCATTGTGAAATGGACTGGATCCTGAATTCTGGTTTCTTCAGAATATCTGGCTATGACTCTCCATATGTTTCAGTTTTCTCCAATAATATCAATTCCTCGTCCTCATATTCAGGCCATGTGTTCTTAATTTCCTTGTCAAGTCTGTTTCCTCCAGAACAGAAAATCCTACTCCAGGTGTTGCTCAGACAAGGATTTCAACCCACCCCTCACACTGAGGAAGACACCCACCAGCAGCCCCGCACCCTTGTGGCCTCCTGCTCTTATGCAACCTTGTCCACGTTGGCTCCTGAGGAGACAGCCCCATGACCTCTCTCCCTGAGAGACAGCAAGGAACTGCGGGGCCCACAGGCAAGGTCAATGCCCCCCTCAGCAGGAAGCAGTCACAAAGTGATTGACACCCACTTTCCCTCGAAAGATTTCAAGGGACCATAGTCTTTGAGGGGGGATGTTATAGTAGGTGGACAGCCAGGCATGAGCAGGGAGGGGGTTGTGACTCTGGCAATTCAGTCAGATGCTTGTTTATATTCTAAACATTCAGTGTAAAGTGTTCTCATGGAATGTGGGGAGGGAGAGGTGGCTGGTTCCAACGGGAAGGAACCTCCAAATGCATTATATGCCCAGTAGAAAACTACAATCATGCCCTTGGCATATGACCGTTCCAAGGAAGACTATCTAAGGGAAAAGAGGGTGTCACTCTGTTTCCCAGAAATCCCCTCCCTATTCTGGGGAAACCCCACCTCACCCAATCAATCTTAAACTCCAGCTGTAAGACCACCCAATCCAAACCCCACCATGCAACTTGCTTCTGGGGTCTGTTCACACTCTGTCCTTCAGTGTGTACTTTGCTTTATTAAACTATTCTTTGCTTGTAAAAAAAACAGTGTGGTTTATCCATATGCTGGATATTATTCAGCCATAAAAGGGAATGGGGTGCTGATACACGCAACAATGTGGATAAATCCTAAAACCTTGTGCTAAGGAAAAAAGCCAGACACAAAAGATCATATATTGTATGATTCCATTTTTGTGAAATATCCAGACAGGTGATAGAGATAGAAAGTAGATGAGTGGTGCTAGGGGCTGGGGGACGAGGGAATGGGAGTGACTGCTCATGGGAACAGGGTCTCATTTTGAGGTGATGAAAATGTTCTGGAACTAGATAGTAATGATGGTAACACAACATTGTGACTGTATTAAATGCCGCTGAATTGCATCCTTTGAAATAATTAAAATGGTGAATTTTATGTTTATGACTTTTACCTCAATAAGAGTTTTATTAAAAATCAGAACTGTCCTTGATTTAAAGGGGCTTATTCTATTACGTCATCAACCTGATTGCTGGGCCTTCTGTGTTTTGAGACTGCTGCCCTTGATTCATATCACCAGTGTCCCTGAGGAAGTTTAAGCCATTGACACCACCACTCCAGATCTAGGACAGACCTAACCTGGTCAGCCCTGGGGCCATCTCTCCCTGAAGATGAGGAGGAAACTGAGGTGCAGAGATGTTAAGTGACTTGTTCAAGGACACACAGCCAGTTAGGCCAGAATCTGGACTAGAGCCCAGTTCTTCTAATCCCGAGCTCTGGGAGCTGTCGGACATGTCTCCTACAGCCTGGAAGGCCAAGCCCGGGCTGGCAGGCCCGCTCGAGGGCCTCTCAAATCTCAGAAACTGACCAGAGCCCTGTCTGAGGCCCTCAGGTGCACTCCCCAGCCAGGTGAGAGGCAGGGACTGTTCAGGCCTTTGTGAGCTGATGTTGTATACCTTTGCCATGGAGCCATCTTCCTCCAACACTCTGTGCAGTGAGATCCACTGTGGGCTTCTGCTTAGAAAACCACAGCAAGTGTTGCTCATAGTGTTTTCCCAAACTTGAGCTCTTCTCCTTGCAAACAAATATCTTTGCATCTTCCACAGCACCTGGAAATTTGCTGACACCATAGATGGCCCAAATACGTTTATTTCCATTTTAGATTTTCTTGTTGTTCCCTGGATGGATAAAAAGCAGTAACCAATATATGGTTGAAGCAAACATGAGAGCTGTCACCCATTCATTCACCCAACACTTACCACACATGCAGTACACGGGGCTCTGTGGCTGAGCGCCGAGAGGAAACGGGGGTCGCTCTGCATTCGTCAGGGCCCAAGTAGGAGACGGAAACCAAACCATCACTGGAATAGACAATGTCTAATAGGAAGAACTATTGACAAAGGATTCACTACAGAGCAATAAAAGCAATTCTAAATTATCTTTACTTACAGGATAGCAGAATAAGGGGCAGCCGTTACACCCAGGGCTGAGATGGACCTGCCCACTGGAGCCAGGGCTGAGACCAGACTTGGGCAGGACGCGGATATGGCACACTGCAGGGCGAAGGAGTCCCCGGGTCCCTGCGCTTCAGGACTTGCTGGAAATCCACCCTCAGGGGGCGCCACACCTCAGCCCTTGCTGAAAAGCCATGGGAGGGGTGCCTGGGGAAGTTGCAGAAAGGGAGCGTGTACGCGCGCGCGCGCGCGCTGCACCTGCAGGAGGGGCCGCCAGGGAAGGTCTTCCCAATAAGGCGAGATTTGAGCAGACCAGGAAGGGAGGGAGGACCCTGTGGGTGTGGGAGGAAGAGCATTCTGAACCGAGCGAAGGGAAATAGAGAAGGCCCCAGGCAGGAGCTGGGTGCTTCGTTCACGGACTCGCCAGCGGCCACGGGCGGGGGCAGCTGGAGTGGGAGGGAGATGCGCTCTGGGGGCCAAGAGGGCCGGTGGCTGAGGGCCCCGAGGCCACACAGGGATGCTGGCTTTTGTTCTGCGTAATGCATACGCATTTCAAAATAATACAGCCACCGGTATGTGTAAGAAAGTTTGGGGCTTTCGAAGACGGAGCGATTACTCCTGGCTTGGGGCAGGAAGCGGGAGAGGGAGCGGGGACAAGCCAGGAGGAGGCGCACAGCGTGCGGGGAGGCAAAGGTGGTGTCCCTCAGCCGGGAGCTGGCGCTGCTTGTGAGCACGGCGGGCCCCCGGCGCCCCCGTGTGGCCACAGCGGGCTGGCGTTCAGAGCTGAGATGGGAGATGGTCTGCGCCTGGCATGGAACCCACTAGCCCTGTGGCTTCTGACACTTGATGTGCCTCCTGGGCAAGGGAAACTGGAGCTTTTATTTTACTTAGTTTAAGATTTAAAAGGCCAGGGGCCTGGTAGCTACCCCAGCGGAGAACTCAATGTAGTTGCCCGTGTGTGCTGATAAACCGATTCACCCAGCGGCTCCCCCTCCACTGCCTCAGCCACGGAGAAGCCATGTGGGTGCTTTGCCTTGCTGACCGCCTGCCCCGTAAGCTTAAGGTCAGATCTTTCCCTTCTGCTAAAATAATGATTTTCTGTTTGCACATGAATCTTGTTCTCTGCGTGCCCAGCTCGTCATCTGGCCTCAAACACCTGCTCTTCTTGGGAAGGAGTGGCAAGGAGCAGAACAAAAGGAAACCTGCTTGGCCACAGCAGATGGGCTCGTCTGGCTTTAGAACCTCCGTTTTCTACCAAGGGCCAAGAATATTCCAGTTGCTAATTTGAACCCAAGTTGTGAAGCTCTCTCTCTCTCCTCTTTGGGTATTTCTTCTGTAATTTCAGTTTTCAAAAACAAACCCTACTGTATGCAAAGCTCGTAGAATGGTTGTGGTCTCCATTATGTTCCTTGTAGAACAGATGCCTCCTGCCTGTGGTTTGCAGCGTCTCAGTCGTCCCTGTAGGACTCGTGCAGTTCTGAAGGAAGCCGGCAGGAAGTCTCACCTGGAGGGGGCCGGATGTGGGGCACTTAGACGGCACCTAGTGCGCACTGCTGACACCTGGGGCCAGGTAATCCTTCGCGGGGTGCTGCCCTGGACACTCCACCACGTTTGCCAGCACCCCTGCCCTCCACCCACTAGATGCCCCTAAGCAGCCCCACTCCCCACGCCAAACTCACACCACCTTTGAGACAACCAAAAATGTCTCCAGACATTGCCACATGTCCCCAGGCGAGACAGAATTGCTTTGAGCGAGAACCTCTGGTGTAGATACAACCTGGCTGAGAAGAGGAGAAGGATGTCTAAGACCTCCAAAGTCACCCCTCCTGGGAATGAAAGTGCAGAGACTCTGAACCCCCAGCCAGCAAGCTCTTCACTGAGAGTGTTTCTGTGAATTTCTAGGCTTGGATCAGGAAGGCTAAGTGAGAGACTCATGCCAGCTAGCATTCTTCATTTATTGTTCCTTACCATTTATTGTTCTGAGTGTCAGGTACTGGGGATGTGGTGATAAATGAACAGATAAACTTGTTAATTCATTCAGCATATATATACATAGTATGTATATTTATAATACATATTAATATATGTTATATATAATATTAATTATATTTATTAATTCATTCAACATATATTGTATAGAATATTACATATGTTCTATAGAATAATATAAAATATGTGTTAATGTTCTATATTATATGTATTATATATACTATATATTGTATATTTATATATGTAGTATGCTATATAGTTCTGCTTCTCTGGGGAACTCTGAAGATATATATGATATATATGTATATCCTATATTCACTTATATGTCCTATTCATATGGAAATGCAAAGAACCTAGAATGTCCAAAACAACTTTGAAAAAGAGCAAAGCTAGGAACTGGTTTAAAGCTGGTGTTAAAGCTACAGTAATCAAGAGAATGTGGTATTGGTGGAAAGATATATAATGGAACAGTGATCAACAGAACAGAATAGAGTCTAGAAATGGAAACACATATCAGGTTGAGTGATTTTCAACAAAGATGCAAAGGTAATTCATTGAAGAAAGGATAGTCTTTCAACAAGTGGTACTAGAACAATTTGAAATCTATGCAAAAAAAATGAATTTGGATCCATATACAAAAATTAATATAAAATATTGCTATTACACCACATTAAAAACTTACCCCAAGTGGATCATGTAAAACCTAATATAAAACCTAAAAGTATAAAACTTCTAGAAAAAAATATATGAGAAAACCTTGGTTAGGCAAAGATTTCTTAGGTATGATGCCAAAAGCATAATAGGAAAAAAAGGAAAAACTGATATATTACTTCATTCATATTAAACACTTCTGCTCTTCAATAGATGCTGTTAAGAGAATGGAAAGACAAGCCACAGATTGGGAGAAAGTATTTACAAATGACATATCTGATAAAGGACTAGTATGAGAATATGTGAAGAACTCTCAAAAACACAATAATAAGAAAACAACCCAAGTTTTTAAAACAGGAACAAGATTTGAACAAATACTTCATCAAAGAAGGCATATGGGTGGCCAATAAACATAGGAAAATATACTCAACATTGTTAGTCATTAAAGAAATGAAAATTAAAACTGAATGAGATACCACTACATCCCTATTAGATTGGCTAAAATTAAAAAGACTGACCATAACAAGTGTTGATGAGGATGTGGAGCAACTGGAATACTCATAGCCTGCTGATCAGAGTACAAGCAGTCTGAACATTTTGGAAAATAATTTGGTAGGTTCTTGAAATTTTAAACACACACCTACATTATGATTAGCAATTTTGCTCCTAGATGTTTACCCAAGGGAAATGAAAGACTATATCCATATCCATATGCACATGAATGTTTACAGCAGCTTCGTTGGTAATCATCAAACCCTGGAAACAACCGAGATGTCTGTCAACAAGCCAATGGATGATCCATACAATGGAATATGGATCTCAGCAAGAAAAAGGAACAAGCGTGTCCAGGAAGGAATGTGTCCTGGAGAATCCTGTGGTCAGAGTCTCGGAGATGGAACCGTCAAGCCTTTCCATGACTCCCATCTCACTCAGGGAAAACCTACTTTCTCACAATGATGGAGGCCCTCTGCACGTGGATGCTGTTCGCTCAGCAGCCTCACCACCTCGCACTCCCCACCCCCTCTCCCCTCAAATGTGCCTAGCGTTCCCTCTGTTCTCTCTGCCTGGAGTGCGCATCCACAGAGACCACGAGGCTCCTTTACAGCTCCTTCAGGTCTTTATTCAAAGGTCACTTTGTCGTGACGTGTCCTTTACGGCAGATGGCAGACTGAATACCGACCAAAGACACCTGGGCGCTAATCCCTGAACCTGCGATCAGTCTCTATGGGACAAGGGACTCCGCAGCTGTGACTGAGTCCAGGCTCGGGAGGTGGGGAGGGGATGCGGGACTCTCCAGGTGGGCCCTAGCCGTAATCCCCAGTGTGCCCACCAGAGGGAGGCAGAGGGAGACCTGGCCCGGAAGCAGGTCACGTGACGCGCTGCACTGCGGGGAGGCTCCGAAGACTGAGGGCAGCGCCATGGGCCACGGGAGGCAAGCCCGCAGCTGTGTGAGCAGTAAGAGGCGAGGGACGGGTCCTCCCCTGGAGGATCCAGGAGGAGCCAGCCCTGCGCATGCCTTGACTTCAGCCCAGGGAGACTGGTTTGGGGCTGCGGGCTCCCAAATCATGAGGAAATAAATGTGTGTTGTTTTAAGCCACCAAATGGGGTACTTAGTGGCAGCAGCTGTGGGAAACAGGCGCACTACCCCCGTAACACAGCAGCCCCTGCACCCAGGACCCCTGTCTTCCTGCCGCACCTCATTCTCCCCATGGGCCCTTAGCAGCGGCAGACATGCTTGCTTTAACTTATTTGTTGTGTGTCCCTTCTAAGTGGACTGAGAGGGTAAGAATTCGTCTTATCTGTGCTGCACACCCACAACCCAGTGCAGAGTAGGGCTCAGTGTTGAAATTCAGCCGCTGAACAAACACATAAAAGATTTCAATATTCAGAATAGAGCAAGAAATAATTTAACAAACACCCAAATTGGTCCTTGTTTACAAGCTGGCTGGATTTGTGCCATGTGGGTTTTTTTGAGATCCAAAGTATTGCCCTGGAAGTGACAGTCCCTTTTGACCAAGTCCAGCAGCGCCATTCCCAGAGGTGCCCGTTCCTGTGGGTTTGATTGTGTTGCCAGCCCGTTTGTTGTATTTGAAGATGTGTGCAGTGTGGGTGAATCATACCTACCGCTGTTTGGAGCCTGTGTTTAAAATTCACCCAAATGGAGCCACAGTGTAACCTGCCTTCCTTTCCTCCTCATTTTTTTTTTTTAAGAGCCCCACGGCAGAGACACAACAGACACAGCTTTTTCTTTTTCTGCGGTACAACATTCCATTACAAGAACACTTCAGGTTGTAGTCATCCATTTCCCTGTCGATGTGTCTGGCCGGGTCTGGGCAGCACAAGGTGGAGCTGAGTGAAGGGGCCCCAGGCCCGCGTGAGCAGGGCTGAGGAGGGCACCCCTCTCTCTGTCTTTCCATTCTCGGCTTCAAAGGGCAGCCAACGACCTTGTCCTTGTGTCCATGTGACTCCTCCAAAGTCCCTGGGGGGCCTGCCTGGGCCACATTATTCTCAGAGCCCGCAATACCCCCAAATCTAGTTTTCCCTAAGCAGGGAGAGGTTGCCTGTTTGATCTGCGAGCAAATGCACCTTGTAAAGGAATTTACCCTGAGTTACCCGGAGTCGTCCTGGAGAGCCACGCAACCGGACAGCCCCCGCGGCTCTCTTTACGCAATGAGCTGCCCTGTGGTTTTGTCCGCAAGACCCTATTGAACAAACTGCAATTCACAGAGCGATGTAGGACAGGGAGTCCCGGGCACCGCCTCGACCCGCCCTGTGTTACTGTGACCCTGTACCTCTGTCCCCTCAGCGTCAGCCGCAGTGCCGCAGAACCCCACCTTCCAGCCCCCAGACAGACCCTCCCAGGGGGTGGGGGAGCGTCTGGCGGGTCACTGCAGAAGCACTTCTTTTCTGCAGAAAGAACGAGAGTGCCCGCCTTTCTCTCACTTCCTTTTTGGGGCCTGGGAGGGTTGGCCTGTGAGTGGCCAGCTGCTATTTATGGGCCTGGGCCGCTCTCTGTGAAACCCCAGTCCCTCCAAGAGGAAGGAGTGGAGGAAGGGCAGGAGGGGCCGGGTGACCTTGCCTTTGGTCTGGGGTGCTACCAGCCAGGTGCAGTGTTTACCATCTCAGAGTGAAACCCTCCCTAGAAGGCCCGGGTGGGTCTGGCGTGGCAGGTTTCCCAGCAAAAAGCACTGTGTGCGTTGTATTCACAGACATTCAGAAGATAGTGGGACAGCTTTCTGGATGACAGCATCCACTGTCCCTGATTCTGACAGAAGGGGTAACCGAGGCCAGGGACGTCGAGCTTAGTCTGAGGTTACACTAAGCTGGGGACATCAGCGGTGCTGGAACCTGCTGCCTAGGCCCCCTCCTTGGGGAGTGGCAGGTTTGCCTGCTTGGAGCAGAAATGAGATGTGTTTTGAGGGCCTCTGTGTGTCTCCCCCTCACCTCCCGCTCCCAGGGGCCGGAGCCTCTTGCTGTGTCCAGAGCCCCTGGTGGCTGGGCAAGGCTGCCAGGTGGGGGCAGGGGAGCACAGGTGGAGGACAGAAGGGGCCGCTCCAACAGCTGCATCCCTCTCCTCATCCGCATTTGTGCCAGCCTTTTGTCATCATTCTATTCGCTCTGTCTGGGTTGCTCTTGGGTGTACATTGTGTCCTGACTTCACTGGAGTAAACATGGCCGTGTGGTGTTCCTTCCTCCTCCCTCCCTTCCTCCTCTCTTCCCTCCCGCCCACCCTTCTTCCTTCCACATACTTGTTGAGCATGTCCTGTATGTGCCAGGCACTGTTCTAGACATGGTCAGAGTTGTCATTGACAAGGTGAGATTTGAACAGAGATTTGTAGGAGGTGATGGGTTGGTTACCAAGTAGATATCTGGGTACACAGTATTCCAGGCAGAGGGAACAGCAAGTGCAAAGGCCCTGAGGCAGGAGTATGACTGACATGCTTGCATCCCAGAGGGGAAGCCTGCCTCTGGGCTGGTGCAGCAGGGAGAGAGCAGCAGACAGATCAGAGGGAGACAAAGTCCCAGGTCCAGCAGGCTCAGTCTGATGAAAGGATCCAGGCTCTCAGTCAGAGTGAGCTGGGAGCCAGCAGAGAGCTCTGAGAGGAGTGCTGAGCTCATCCGAGGTTTCAGCAGGCCACCCTGGTCCTGTGGGGATCACACTGAGGCGGGGCAAGGTAGAGGGAGGGAGGCCAAACAAGAGGCTGCCTGGCTAGTCCCGGTGACGGCTAAGGTGGCTCAAAGTAGGCGGGGGTCAGGGAGGAGGTAAGAGGGATTATCTGAGAGTCATTTTGAGGGTGACACCTGTGGGATCTGCTGGTAGGTTGGAGGGCAAAACGGAGTCCAAGCCCCCTGACCCTGCGAGCAGTTCAGGTGCCAGGCTGACCCTGCTCCAGTTTCGGCTCTGCTAGCAGATAGCCGTGAGACTGCCCTGGTGGGGCCTGTCAGTGAATGACAGCGCCTCGCAGGCTTTGCATGGCCTGCGCTGCTTCCAGCTCAATGCCCAGCGCGTGCAAGTCGTCAGGAAGTGCCAGCTCTGGGGGTGACAGCTCCAGCATTGTGATGCATTGTGACCGTGAGCAAGTTTCTCATCCCCACGTCTGTCTTCTTCCATGTGAAATGCACACAGCCACTGGACAAATACTTACTGAGCGTCTCCTTTCCTCTCCCGGGACCACACGGGTGAACTAGATCGGGTCCTTGCTCTCGTGCTGCATTCCGCCTGAGGAGACAGCTGACTGCGCCTTAAGAGTGAAGGAGACAAACGAGGCCTGGGAGGCGGGGCTGGATGGGCAGGTGCACTTTAGCGACGGGGCTGGGCCAGGAGGAGTGTCCCAGGGCGGAGACTGGAACTGAGCTGAAAAGGAAGAGAAAGCATCCGAAAGGTGAAGGATGGGAGGGAAGAGTGTTTCCAGCAGAAGGAACAGCATGTGCAGGGCTCTGAGTCAGGGCAGGGCAGGGCATGAGGGAGGAACTGAAAGAAGGTTGTTCATAAGTGTTGGATGAAGGCACCAGAGGAGTGCTGTCTGGGTGGGCCCAGCAGGTGACACAGGTGTGGGCAGTGGTGGTGACACAGGCGTGGAGGTGGTGGTGACACAGGTGTGCTGGTGGTGACAGAGGTGTGGAGGTGGTGATGACACGGATATGGTGGAGGTGGTGACAGCAAGGTGGTGGGAAGATACCTTTGTCCCATTCACGTGGGCAGTGTGTGTCCCTTTTCCCCAAAGTGGTTGAGAATGCGGGTGCCCCACATTCCCATGAACACAGGCTGGCCTGGGGCACAGAGGGGGTGTGGAGGAGAGCCAAACACTAGCCTTTCCTCCCGCGGGGCCTCAGGCCTTCCCTGAGACCAGGGCTCCCATTGGGGCCGGGCCACTTCTGGGGTAGGGCCCTGGCCTGCTGCTCTGGGATCTAGCTGGGCTGCACATCAGGTGGGAAGACAGTGTTGGGCACGAGGCTGGCACACACAGCCCGTTCTCCGCGCTGGAGAGGCCCCCGCAGTGCGGGAGGAGCGTGAGCCACCTGAACCCAGAGCAGGCTGTTTCTGGAAGCAAGATGCAGGGCTCACTCCTTTAAGACAGGTAAGACCTGGCAGTCACGCCCTGCCTGAAGCCGTCACGCTGGTTGTCGGGCAGGGAGAAGCGCAGCAAACACGCAGTCAGCACTGACGGCCCTGTGAGGTACGGACCTCTGCCACCCATCACACAGACGGGAAACTGAGGCCCGGCGCATTGTGCGGTCTGCCCCAGGTGTCCCAGCTGTGAGTGGCAGAGGGACCTGCCGCGTGTCTGGCCCAGCTGCTGGACCGCTGTGCGCAGCAGGTTGGGGGGTAAAGCGCCACAAGCCCCTCCGGACACAGTTACCTGGCAACACGCACGGAAGCTAAACACAGCCCTCCGTAAGCCAGCAGCTTCCCTCCTGGGTACGTGCCCAGCACAGACATGCCAGTGATTTCCCTGAAAGACTAAAGTGTACTGGTGATAGCCCCGGGCCAGACCCTGCCTGGGTGCCCCTCCCCGGAGGACAGATGAAAGAGCGGTGGCATAGTCACACACGGAACCCAAGGGACAATGGCGGCGGATGAATGACAGCTACACGCACCCCAGCAGGGGACCTCACACTCACACGGACTGAAAAGATGAAGACCCACAAAAAGACACTATGGTTCTGTTCGTGTGAGACTCAAAATCAGGCGAAGCTGAGCTCTAGTGAGAGGTCAGCAGATGTGGCAGGCTGCAGATCTCCAGCTGGGTGCAGGCCCCAGAGGCCAGTCCGTGTGCCAAAGCTCGTGGAGGTGAGCACATAGGGTCTGTGCGCTCCATTCCATTCCAGTCATCAATGAAAGGGAAAGCCACTTCACTCCCCTCATTCCAGACGGGCTGGGCTCGTGCAGGCTGTAGGAAAAGGATACTGGACCCAGGTTGGACCCTCTCCTACTCCCCGGCCCCTCATGGCATGCACCCAGTGTGGCAGGGGGCACCCAAGGTGGTGATCAGGGCCCAGGTGACACGCAGCGGCAGGAGAGGAGGGGAGGCAAACAGCTGAATAGTCTGGAACTTTCCAGAAAACCCATCGCAGCCCGATGCAACTTTAACTGTGACCTGTCCTCCCTTGACTGCATTCATTGGTGAGCTCTTCCCTGGCCGTGGGTGAAGACTGGGTTTCTCTGGCTCCCTTGTCCTCCCTTTGCTCATCCCTTCCGCTCCCCTCTCCGCTCAGGCAGCCCAGGAGCAGGCAAAGTGCAGAGGGCAGCAAGGGCCCTCACTACCCTGCTGACCCAGTCGGACTAGCAATAATAAGGCCTGACCGCTGGAGGGCTGACAGGGCGCCGGGTGTGGCCCACAGAGGCTGGGAAGTAGGAGCTATCAGAGGAGATAGTTGTCATTCCGCAGAGGAGAAAACCCAGCTCAGCCGGGGCCCCTTTCTGGTGGTGAGCAGAGGGGGCATGTGAACCCGGGCGTCCGGTCTTTCCTGCTGAGGTTTCTGAGTCCACCCAGAAGCCCTGTGGACAAACCCAGTGGGTCCCCAGGACCTTTCCAAGGGACCTGCCAGGTCCAGCCCTGACGGCCACAGGTCCATGGCATATCTGTCCAATACTTGCCCCACGCTACTTGTGGCCACAGACTGGCCGTGGGCAGGTGGGAGGGATCAGGTGCCATGTCCTGAGCCAGATGTTAAAAAAGGCTGCTTCTCACCAATTTTTGCTCAATACATAGTGAGCTTATGACAATACATATTTGCCTTAACAAGTAGTGAGTTTATTATCACTACTTCCAATCAATCAGCCAACAGATAGATCTTTAACTTCTCAGTTTTAATTTCAAACCCAGTCACCACTGATGGGTGTACCCACAAGCTACAGCTGTCTGGGCAGCTTGGCCAGGACTGGGGTCCCTGGGGACAGGTGGCCTCCTCCAGGAGCAGGGAGTGCAGGCCTAGATCCTCCCACAGGTCCTGGGGCGAGGTCCTGCACACCGTCCCTGATGTGAGAGATTTATTTTTAAAAACAGATTTATTTTAAGGAATTGGCTCATGGAGTGATGGGAGCTGGCAAGTCTGTGATCTGCAGGGCAGGCTGGGTGGCAGGAGATGCTCGGAAGGGCAGATGTTGCAGTTTGAGTCTGGTGGCCATCCGGAAGCAGGCGTCTGCATTCCTCAGGGAGCCTCAGTCTTTTTCTCTTAAGGCCTGTAACCGATTGGACGAGGACCCCCACAGTATGTGCTTTACTCAAAGTTCGCTGATTTAGCTGATAATCTCATTGAAAAAATACCTTCAGAGCAACATCTAGACTAGTGTTTAACCGAATTACCCGGGTACTATAGCCCAGCCGAGTTGGCATATAAACTTAACCATCACAGCGGGGAGACGGTGAGGCAGAGATTCGGAGATTCAACCAGGTGGGGCTGGTTCCTTTCCTTTTGGTTCCTTACCGAGCTTGCTAGGATCTTGGTGCAGGTAGCAGGGGCTCTGAAACCCAACGACGGCCTCTCATCCAACAAAGCCCCAAACACTGGGCCAAGGAAGCCCTTGAAACACAACCTCTAAGATTATACAGAAAAATCACATAGAATTACCCACTCCTGCCTTAGCACCCCCACTCTGATGGCCCATGAGAGCTCACCCAACTGGGAGTGGAGTTTCAGTGCTTTTCTCTCGAGCTGCTCTTGAACCTGTCCTTTTTGACCAACTCTATGCAGAGCGGTGTCTTGTCTTCCCAACCAGACAGTGGAGCTTTGAGGGCAGGGAACGTGCTTTCTTCTGAAGGAGGACTGATGGGGACTCACCACTTCACTGGGGCAGACTTTGAGTGTTGCTGACACAAGGTGCTCCTCAAAGCTTCACTGAGCACCCCCTCCCTAGGCCTTCTCGCCCCACAGGGTCTCCACAGGACAGCTTCCAGGGCAGCACCCGTGCCGGTGAGGGTCGTCACTGAGCCTTCTCTTCTCCTCGGGATGCACTGCCTTGTCCTTCATGCGGGACAGGCTCCAGGCTGCTGGGCGCCCCCTCTGACCACATGCCCATTACAGAAAGCCCCTTCCCACCCTCCTCTGAGCCTGACCAACAGTCTTTAATGACAGGGTGAGCCCATTTGGAGAGCTAAGTCCTACTCCTAGCACAGAGTTCTAAAAGTTCACTTATTCAACAAGCATTCATTGACTTCCTACTATGTGCCAGGCCTCATGTTAGTGGTTGGAAATAAAATGACCCCCCAGACAGACACGATCCTACCAGGGCCCCTGGTGAATTCCCCTTGAGCCTTGCCGCTGCATTGTGCCCCAGATAACTGCCAACTGCCAGGGATCCGCCTAGCTGCCAGGGACCGCTACATCTGCTGTAAGGCAGGGTGGAAGTAAGCCCCAGGGAACTAGCATGCTCCAAAAGTATCCCTCAGCCAATAGGACTTGTAGGAATTGGTGCAGGGTCACCTAGCCCCCTCATCCCTGGACCCGAGTTTGGCACCATTTTCCACAGCTTCCCTGAGGGATTGAGCTCCAGCTGCCCACCAAGGTAGCTGGCGTAATAACACACCCTTTCTTGTGAGGCTTCTCTTCTTTGTGTCATTTTCCTACTGCTTACCTGCATTTCCCAAACAAAAAACTTGTACTTAATCTTCATCTTGGAGTCTGCTTATGGGAAGCACTGGCAATCACAGGACTTCTGCCTAGTGGGAGGACAGATAATACACAAATTATAACAAATCAGTATAAAATTTAAAATTAGTAGCAAGGGGTGTGAAGGGAAGAAGAGTGTCCATAGACGAGAGGCCTGGTAGAGAGGGATGTGATGGTATGGCCTGAATGTGTCAGAACGCAAGCTGAGAAAGGTCCTTTCAGAGGAAGTGACATTTGAACAGAGACCTGGAGGATGAAGTAAAGGAAACAACATTCTGAACAGAGGGGAGAGCATGTGCAAATCCCGGGGCACAGAGGAGCTTGGCATATTCAAGTTATAGGAAAAAGCACATCTCACTACAAAGTGGTGAGCAAGGGACAGGATGGTATGACAGGGAGCTGGAGGGCTACGCAGTATCTAAAACATGCATTGCCTGGTAGGTAGGACAGGACATTTTTACTTTCCTCTGAAGATAATGGGAGAGCTTCCAGCAATGGTGGATCAGATTATTTCAGACCATTCCTCGTGCCAAGAGTGCTAAAAAACCTGGACAAAATTAAAAAATAGAAACATAATGTTTGATGGTAATAGATAATTATCAAGGCAGTAAGAAATTATGGGAATTATGGGGCAGATCTGGGAGAAGAGAGATGCACAGCGAGAGGAGGCTGGCAGGGGCACCATCTTTCCCCTTGAGGGGTGGCGACTCAGCAGAAAGTGGCAGCTGGGAGGCTGAGAAACTGAGCAGGGCTTTCCTCTGAGTCATGGAGGCTGCAGCCTAGAGCCCGCCAAGGAGGAGGGCTTCATTAAATCTCCAAGGCTTTGGGATGGGATCGTGTTAGGAATAAAGGTGAATAAGAATTGACCAGCCCTCACAGGGATTGACAACCACCTTTAAGTCATCTCAGTTCCTCACTCAATTAAGGTGATCTGGGACTGCTACTGATCCCAGCCTAGCTTCTTGCCAAAAGCAAAAGTAAGGAGGAAGATGACATCAAATTATCTCATAATTTTTCATTCCAGGAGTTAGGGTGAAGGGAGGGATGAACAGGCAGAGCACAGAGGATTTTTGGGGGTAGTGAAGGTATTCTGTTCGATACGGTCATGGTGAGTACATGTCATTACACGGTGTGTACATTGTCAAACCCAAAGAGCACACAACACCAGCAGGAACCCTAATGAAAACTATGGACTCCTGGTAACAATGTGTCAGTGTAAGTTCATCGGTTATAACAAATGTACCACTTTGATGTGGGTTGTTGACAGCGAGGAGGCTATATGTGTGTGGGATGGTCAGGGGTTATACGGGAACTCTCTGTACTTTCTGCTCAATTTCATTGTGAACCTAAACCTCCCCTAAATATAAAATCTATTATTTAAAAAAAGTGACTGGAAGAAAACCAAGCAAAGAAAGAGAAAGAGAAAGAGTGAGAGAAAGAAGGAAAGAAAGGAAAGATGGAAGGAAGGAAGGGAGGGAGGGGGAAAAAAAGAGAATCAAATGGAAATTTGGACCTGAAAATTCAGTAACTGAAATTCATAACTCAAAAGATAAGTTTAATGCTGATAAGATACAGCTGAAGAGACATGTGAAAGACTGGAAGGGAGGTCAGAGGATCCAGACTGATAAAGCAGAAGAGACATTGGGGACGTGGTAAAAAAAGATCTAACATGTGTAATTGGAGTCCCAGAAGAAAAGAAAGTATTGGGCAGTGGTAATAGTTTGAGATAATGACTAAGAATACTTTTTAAGTGAATGAAAGACATCAAGCCTTGGATTTGAGAAGGACTATGAACCCTTAGCAGGATAAATACAAAGAAAATCATACCAAGGCACAGCACAATAACATTATAGGAAGTCATAATAACGTGACAGGAAAGAGAAAAGTCTAAGAAGTAGGCAGAAAAAAAAATAAGGGCAATGAGAAGACATCAGGGAGTTTTCAAAAGTGGATTGATCTTATATCTGATTTACATTTTGAAAAGCTCACCTACAGCTGCTGGAGGAGATCAGTTAGTGCTCAGCAGAGAGGTGACAGTGGGCAGGATGAGGGTGGTGGCCACAGGGACGGGAGAGAAATAGCCATGGTGAGGATGTTCTGTTCTTGGGGATAGAATGGACAAATTGTGATGGATGAGATGACGGCGTGAGGAAAGGAAATTACTGATATTTCAGGAAAGCCTGGGGAAAGGATGTGGTTTTTATGTGTAGTAGGTGATTTACTCTCTCTTAATTTCATTTTCCTTATCTCTAAAGTGGGGTCCCACTTGCACCCACCTCGTAGCTTTGTCAGCTATTATCATAGACTCCCAGGTTGAATGTGGACCAACAGGGCAGAGAAGGAAGCCGGAAGCAGAATCTCCCCATTGCTGCCCTTGGGGGCCCCAGGCTCTTTGCCACTTCGGATCCAGAGCTGAAACAGGCAGGCCAGCCCAGCTCTGGGGTGTAGGGACCCAGCACTGATTTAGCCTCGCTTCCCACTTATCAAGAAAAAGGGGGGAAATAGATTAGCCTCCAGTAGTAGGAGATAAAACTCAAATCCTGCAAGAAAAAAGCTCTCAAGTATTTTTTTCTCTTTTACCCAAAACTTGTGAATTCTGCTGCTGCAGTCGGAGAGATGCTAATCTGCCTTATTCTATCTGGGTCTGTCATTCTGGTTCACTGACCCCCAGGAGCTAGACATCCAGCCACATTCCTCCTGGAGGGAATTACCCACGAGGCAGGCTGCACCAGAGACTGTTTCTGTTTTTTCAGGCAGAGCACTGACTTGATTCAGTTCAATTCAGTTCAGGTGTTTCTAGAGGGACTTCTCTGTGCCGGGCACTGAGGGACCCAATGTGTTGTTTTAGTCATTCCTTTGTTCAGTAAACATTTCCCTCTTGCTTCCCAGCCCCACCCCATGGGCCTTTTTCTCAGTTCCACCGATAGGCCAGGTTCACTCGTTCCTGATGGTACCAACTGCCTGAACTGCGCTTTGCCTAAGTCGCCCTGCCCTGCCTCCCCAGGCGCTCCTGAGCCTGCCGCCCCACTTCACCCAGGGCAGACCACTGTCTACCTTCTGCCGTCTACGTCTGTCAGTGTTCATACTGAGCTCCACGAGTGTAGGAACTCTGAAGCACACTGCTGTTTCCCCAGCACCCCTGCACACAGTAGGTGTTCAATTAATGCCTGTTGTCTGAGTGAGTGAGCGAGTGCCTCTGCTTCTGGGCCAACATGTCCTTTCTGAGAGGGTCAGAGGTCCCTGGGCAGAGGAACATCAGGGTCAGCCCCTTGTGTGGGGCCTGATGAAGATCTGTACCAGCCGCAGCCATTCCAGCGCCCGCCAGGGACAGCCCAGGCTCCGGGGGACCTCAGCACCACCACGTCCCCGGCCAGGGTCCAAACACCATCTCTCTAAGCCTCAGCGCCCTTATCTGTAAAACGGTCGTGGTGACATCTGCCTTATTTGAGGATGAAGTGATTTAAAATAAAATATTGAGGATGAAGCGAACACCTGGCACATGGTAGGTTCTCAGCTCACTGTGCTCACTCATTATTTGCCCACTGCCTCCCTGACACACACACAAGCACACACATGCCATCACCCTCACGCTCACGGCGGGGCCCAAGCTCCTTTCCCAGCTGTGACGGCTACTGCCTGCGATAGGGGCCGCCTGAGGCCTCGGCAGAGAGATCAGCCCTTAGCCGCTTTCCCTCTCTCCTTCGTCTGTCGGGTGCCCTTCAAGTGCAGAGCATGGTTCCAGGTACCAGGGACACAGTGATGTCAAGACGAAGCCCCTGGCCTGCAGGAGCTTACATTGGAGGGGGAAGCAGATGGTCTACCTGTAAACACACCCATTCTAAAAAGCTCAGAGAGAAATAAGCCAAATCAGAGTGGTTGGGGTGGAGACCCTGGCTGGGGTGGCCGAGAAGGCCTCTCTGAGGAGGGTGTGTGTCCCGCAGGCCTCCAGGAGGGAGGCAGCGGGCCAGCCTGTGGGGGCCACGCCCAGGCTCTGCTCCTGGCTTTCACCCCTGCTCCGCCAGGACGTCTGTGAGTCAGGGGACCGTGAACCCTCGCTGAGTCACCGACCGCCTCATGAGGGGGCTGGCCCCATCTTCTCACGAAGGACCCGGTTCATTGATTCTTCTTCCTCGAATTGGTCACCTCCACCCAGCAGAACCCAAAGGAACCCAAATCTTGAAGGTTTTCTTCATTCGTTTTTAATTTCCAAACTTCTCCTCCGTTCATTAATTCATTCAACAAATAATTGTGAAATGTATCTTGCATGCTGAATACTTCGCTGGGCTCTAGGGACAAGTCACACACTTTGGGCCCTTAAACAACCCAGAGGCTAGAGATTTCAATGTCCCAGGTTCCCCATCTACAAACTGGGCAGGCTGGACCTGACGTCTGAAAGATCCTTCTCTTCTATCATCTGAATAACGATGGAGAAGTCTGTATATATCTCTGCCCAGTGTCACATGTACAACAGAGACTGGAGACAGATTGAGAGAGAGGCAGAGAAAAGGAGAGATTCTTTTTGCTCCCAAACTTAAGATATAAAAGTTCCCCAGTTGTTGAGTCTCATTACTCCATTCCCTATGCATCCTGGCTACTACCAATCCCAAACCACAGAGATCAAGACATCCCTGACCCACCTCTCCTTGAGGGGCAGTGAGAGCAAACCACTTTAAACTGCCATCTCTGTTTGTCTCTTCATCCAGGAACCCAGACCAGTGAACTGGGAGCTATTTGCAAGGCTGCACTTTTTGGTTAACAAACAATTTCTCTTCATTGCCAAGGGGCGGGGGGGTGGGGGGTGGGACCACTAAAGACTGACTTTTCAGAGAGAAGCCACCTTTCCTTCACCCAGGGAACCAACTGGGCATGTGGGAGGAGTATGGAGAGGCAATGTCGTACAGAGGGAAGGGGATTTGGACACTGCAGGCAGATGGCATACCAGCTCAATGACCTGAGGCAAGTCACTGTACCTCTCTGGCCCTCAGTCTCCTCCTCAGTAAAATAGGAATAATAATAAATGAATTCCTGAAAAGATTAAATAGGGTCTGTAAAGTGCCTTGAATATGATAAGCCAGTAATAGGTGACAAGTATTACTATTCATACATATACAGGGATATTAGGAATTGAGAATAGTTCCATCCCCTCCATGATAGTCACCTGATTGCTAGCTAATGTATCGCCTCTACTGGCTTCATGTGGGCTCCAGGGGCTTCAGACATCCCTAGAGGAGAGTGTTATTATTTGCCAGCAGCTCAGATGCTCCCAGTAGTGCATGCATCTCCCGAATTCACACCCCTTCCCTCCCGGGGAGTTACTGCACCTTTGAGTGGCAGCTCCTTCTCCCAGAGGCAGTAGACATCTGTGCACAGCCCAGCTAGTAATTGGCAAATGCAAATTAAGCAACAGACTACCAGTTCTCACCTATTAGATTGCCACAAAATCTGATATTAAATGAAACAGCCTGATCCCAGCCTATGTAGTTAAAGACATGGGGAGTGGGGACAGTAGCGGTGCTAGCAGGAATGAACGTTAGCGTGGTCAGTTTGCAGTTATCTGCTGAAATGGGGAAGTGCAGACCCACGATTCAGAGATCTTGTTTGTGAGCGTCTCCCTGAGAGACTTTCCCATGTTTGAGCAGAGGCATGCATGGGGCTGCCCAGGACAGCTCTGGTCATAGCAGCAAGGAATCGGAACCAACCCAAGTGTTCCTTCATGGAGGAGGGATGGAGGAGTAAATGCGGACAGCCATGCAGTTAAAAGGAGCAAACCAGCTAGACAGGAAGAGTTGATCTGAACAATGTCGGGTAAGAGAAGGAAAATGCATAATATATACAGAATACTATTTATAAACATTTAAAAAATAACTCATGTCCAATAGTACTATATGCTGTGTTGTGCATAGATAAACACATACTTATCAACGTACACAAATAAGCCTGGAAGATAGAGCCACATTTATGGTGGTGTTTCCTCTTGGTGAGGTGAGGAGATGGGGCCAGGCAGGGGATTTCAGAGCTTTCACTGCTGTGTTTTCTTTCTTAAAAGAAAAATTTGGAGGGAACTATGCCAACCTTTTAATGTGTAATTCTGGGTGGTGAAAATAGGGGTTTGTTATATTATTCATGGTTCTTTTCTGCAAACTTTTTTTCCAAAAAGGGAAATAAAAAGAAAGCTCTCCACAGAAAACATGGGCTGAGAAATGTAGAAGGACTGATAGGTTTAGAAAGTCACCTTGCAAGCCAAGGGCCATCAGTGAAAGGTGGCTGGGGACCATGGCGTGTGAGGCGCCCACATACCACCTGGAGGAGACAGTCTGGAGGGGTTGGGGGGGCCTGTGCATGGGCGAGCTGTGTCACCACCTTCCAGGTGGCCCAATAGGGCATATCTACATGGGGGACAAGCTGACCACCGGATGAGATTCAATCGGAAGTATACTCCGTCACCTGGGAGGTGTCCTCCCCACTGGACTGCGTGCCAGAATCCATGTGGATTTGTAAACCTGACAGTCAGCTTCAAAAGAAAGAAACAAAAGTAGAAAACAAAATAAAGGAAAAGAAAAGGAAAAAGGGCACAAGGGAGTGTGGATGACAGATGACTAAGAGACATAACAACCCAATGCCATGTGTGACCCGTGGCTGGATTCTGGTTCAAAAGAAGCATGAAAAGCTTCTTAGGACAGCCGAAGAAGTCTAAACATGGATGAGGTACCAGACGATGTTTCTGAATTACTTCTGATTTTCTTAGGTATGAAAATGAGAGTCCACGTAAGAGGGTGTCCATGCTCAGAGGCAATGTCTGTGGAAGCTTCCAGGAGGGAAGTGCACAATGTCTCCAGCCGCGCTCGGGCGTCTCGGCAGGATGGTAGGGCAGTAGCGGGATGGATATAGATACACAGACACCGATGTGAACAGTTAAACCTTGCTGGAGGGTCTATGGGTGTTTCTTTTACTTTACTTTTAACCTTTCTCTGAGGTTTGAATTTTCATAATGGAAAGTTTTGAGGGAAAACGTTTTTAAATGGAAAAAGAAAGCAGGTGTTCCCACCAAAGGCTGGGAGTTCTTACAGTAAAGAAACTACTGTTTCTTCCTCAAAGTAAGTTTTGCTAGAGTAATGGAATTGAGAATTTCTGAGAAATTTGTACAAATCGAGGGGACAGGTACATTAGCAACGTAGGAAATTCAGCACATCTGAGTTGTGTATGTAAATTGCAATCATGAAAATCAGGGCTTTCACTGCCTTTCTAAGAAATGTCCCTTTTGGATACTCTTGCTTTTGTCTCACCTCTAGGACAGACGTTCCAGCACCCCAGCCTCAGAGGAGCCAGCAGGGGTGGCCGACTGGAGGGCTCAAGGACGAGACAAGCCCCGTGGCCTCACGGGGACCACAGCCCTAGAGTGGCAGCGGTCCCTGGGGCCAAACGGCACAGACACAGCTGCGCAGAGTGGAAGAGTCTCACTGGAATTCCAGCCATTCAAGGATGAGGCGCGAAAAAGATAAGATGTGTATTAAATGAACCCATGTAAAGTGTTTACAGTAGTGCTTGGGACAGGGTAAAGGCCAAATACATGATCACTGTTGTTATTCCTGAGGCGCGTTTTACGAGCTCACTTAAAGGATAAGGACTGATTGGTAGGCTACACCAAGTGGAAAGTACCATGTCAACCATGTGTTCAATCTGTATAAGCCAGCAATTGTGTTTAAAAAAAAATGTACGTGAGGCAAATGTGGCAAAATCTCCTATCTAATGATGCATATGTGCTTGTAAATGCCTGGGCTTTGCCGGAAGGATGTGTGGCCAAGATCTGCTCACAGTTGCTGCCTCCAAGTAGGGAAATGGCAACCTAGAGGTGCTAGATGGAACAGGAATTCCCTTTGTCGAACAGAAATTTCCTGTGTGCTGTACTCCCCTTTATGCTGCTTGAATGTTGCTTTACCACGCACTCATCTTAACTGTTTAAGTACACGCTGTATAAATGAACCAGCTTCAAAATCTTTTGGTGTACAAGGTATCTTTACTTTGGGTTCCAAAACTCTTCTGTCACCTTGCCCAGCAGAGTTTAAAATTAGAATCCTGCATCCCCGGGGGAGACAGCTCAGAAAGGGCTGGTTTCAAAATGAGGTTTAGAAGGTCCGGAATGAGGTTCAGAAACCTTCAGCACCTGCTCTGAGGGAGCCCAGCGAGGGGCATCTGTTTTCATGGGTCATGAAACCTGAGTGCACCCAGCAACAATAGTAATTCCTCGCACTTTTGTGGCGCGGGGCGAGGGGGTCACCTATGCTTTTGTCTGTGCTGTCCTGATGGAGCTCTGTGCTCAGCCGTTCGATCAGGAAGAAATGGGGCCCACAGAGAAAAACGGCTCACCTAGTTCTGTCTGGTTTAATAATCGAGAGAAAGAAGTCAGAAGAAAGAAGTGGATAACCCTTTTGTAGATTCTCATTTATACGAAGTCCAGGAACAAGCAAAACAAATCTTGGGTGATAGAAGTCAGATAGTGATTATTCTGGGGTGGGGTGTGCTGCCTGGTGGGGCGGCGAGGCAGCCTTATGGGGCTGCAAATGTTCTAACTCTTGAGCTGGGTAGTGTTGCCTAGGAAAGCGTGTACGTAAACATTCATTGACCTACCCACTTGAAATGCATGCATTTACCGCATATAAATTACACTTCCAATTAAAGAAAATAGAAAGCAAATAAAATCTATTATCTGTAAACCGTGTTTGAGCAAAAGCATTAACAAGCTGTGATCAGCAGTGGTACATTAGGGAATCCTACCACTTAATCCTCAGCCACTCCAAACGTCAGGCTGGACTTTGTTTCATTTCTTGCCTGCTTTTAAAATTCCAAAGTGCTTTCTAATCAAGCAAGACAATGTATGTGGCTTCTGGGACCAGCAGTCAGTCCAGTAGGTCCATTCTGGAAGGCACAGTCTGCTGAATGGACAGACGAGCTCTCTAACGGTCAGAGCTAACCCCTTGGGAGCCGGCTGCTTTGTGAGGTGGAGAGAGGCCCGGCCCCTGGGGCGTGCGAACTGAAAGAAAGGAAGGGATGTAATGAGGGCGCCCAACAGTGACTCTGGGCTTGCCCTGTTTCAATAGGCAGAAAGTTCCCGGCAGCAGCACGTATGAATGCCTCTGGCTTGCAACTCCACCCCGCCAGCTCAGCTCTGGTTTTGTTACTTTTCATTTTCAAGAGTAATCCGTGAGCAACAATTAAAACATGGCAACTAGGGCTAAGGCCCCCGATCATCACCCCCAATCCTGGGCCCCTCTTGCCCCACCCAGAGGCAACTACTGTCCTCAGGCGAGTTCTTCTGCATCCCATTCCTGAGTGTGCCATCGCGGACAGGGCAGCATGTGTTTTTTTACCTCCCTGGAAGTCACCTGTGTTATGCTACAAACTACATTTTCTTTCATTCAGCAATCTGTCTTAGCAATCATTCTATGTCCCTGCTTACAGATCTATCTCGTTCTTTTTAACAATTGCATAGTATTCCTGTTTATGACCTGTGGGACTCATTTATTAAGCCATCCTCTGCTGGGTGGGCATTTATGTTGTTTCCAGTTGCTCGGTATGAACCATGCTTCGGCAGACATTGTAGTGCACCTGGGGTGTATGGAGAAGAATCTGGGTCTTGGATTAGGTATATGTTCTACATTTTAACTGACCCTGGCCAACTGCCCTCTGAAATGGTGGCACCGACTCCCTCTCTCCGGCAGGGCATGAGTTCACATTCCCAGCACACAATATTATCAAACTTTAAGACTTTGCCAATCTGATGGATGAAAATTAGTTTAAATTGTATTTTTCTGATTAGTGATAAGATTAAGCATTTTTAAGGCTTCCCAACAGTTTTATTTCCTTTCCTGTTCTGCTCACTTTCACCCAAACCAGCCTTTTGCTTTCATCTTCCATGCTCACTCTGCCCTCATTGCTTCCTAGAAGGCCTTTCCTCTTTCCCTCCACCTCCCTGATTCCTTTTCAGCCCTCTAGGTTTCTTCCTAAAAGCCATGGGCTTTCTGGGGCTTCTGCATTCATCTCACTCCAGCCTGAAGCTGCTGGGCTTGCTGTCCCCCCGGGTTTCAGAGGAGTTGGGAAGACACAGAAGTTGCAATAGTGTAACAAAGGCTACAGTGCTAACCCTTGATATCATTTATTAAAACTACTTTGTGCCAAGAACTTGCTCTGAGATTGTGTGAACTAATTTCATCCCCATAATAGCCTGTGAGACAATGGAGGCGCAGAGGATTGAAGTAATTCACCACCAAGGCTTCCTGCTGGTAAGTGGCTAAGCCGAGATTAAAACCCAGGCTGTCCAGCTCTAGTGCCGGCCTCTCAGGCGCTTTGATAGGGGCCAGAATAGGGCTCAGGAGGCACAGAGAGCAGGCACCTAACTGTGCCTGGGGCTTCCTGCAGGAGGTGATGCCTCAGCTGAGCTGGAAGATGGCACGAGAGGAGATGACTGAGCAGTGACGTGGGAAGTGGTCGTCAAAGAAGCGGGAAAGGCCCGAGCCGTGCCGGCAGCCTGCAGAGCTATTCGCCTTGGCCGCAGCCTGTGGGGTGTGCGGTGGGGCAGGAGACCAGGGCCAGGCCCAGTGTTGGGTTGGGGGTGAGGGGGCAGGCCTGCCTCTGTGCCCCAGCGGGCGACCTGCAGCGGGGACACGCAGCGCCAGCGGAGACGCCTGGAGATCCAGCAGGTGCACCGGCCTCAGCCCCAAGGCAGCACGCAGGCGCGGGGTGGGAGGCCTGTGCTGATTTACATCCTCCAGGTTGGGGGGAAAACCCAGGAAGTGCAGCTCAGGCACTAATCAAATCTAAGGCTAATAATAAACGTCCTGAGTAATGAGTGGCCTGGGCCGGAGCAGGCGAGGAGGCCGGAGCCGGAGCCGGGCCGGCCAGGAGGAGCCGTGTGAGTAGCCAGGAGGCAGGTGAGGGGGGTGAGCAGGGTGGCGAGGGCTGGGCCTGGGGTGCCCACATGGGTTGGGTGGGGTTCGGTGGGCTTGGCTGCCGCAACAGATGGGCAAGAGCGGGCAGTCCGGGGACCTCCCCCAGCCCTGCTGTGGGGAGACCCAAGCCTGAGGCCTTTGGGAGTCTGTACCTTGCTTTCCCCAAGAAAAGAAGGTCAGCCTCACAGGCAGGAATTCCCTCTGAGGGGCCCCCACCCAAGCTGGCCAGAGGACCCAGAGCCAGTTGGCCAGGACATTTCAAAAATATTTTATTTTGAAGCTGACACACAAAAATAGAGGAGAGTTTAAGGACCTCTCTAAATCTCTGGCAGTTTGCCCTCTAAAACGGTGGCTCCCTCCCGGCCGCAGTGGTCACCATTGTGTGACCACCTTACATCATCCATGCTCTATGTCCCCCCTTCCAGCCTCACTGGATCATTTTAAAGCCAATCCCAAACATCGTATTGTTTGATTTGTAGATACCTCTGGATTTATCTCTTAAAAGCAAACTTTTTAAGAAACAAAACCCAAAAAACTAACCACCATACCATGTCCACCTCTGAAAAGAATGATTCTTTAGTATCACCAAAGAGCCAGCCAGGATCCAGACTTCCCCGAATGTCTGATCAGCGTCTTTTCCAGCTGAATTGCTCAAATCAGGATCATAACACAGTCCACATTATACTTTTGACTATTTTATTTTATTTTTTTAGGAGAGCAAGGTACAGGCTTTTATTTAGAAATAAAGTGATAGGACAGAGCTCCCGGCTCACGCCAGGAGGAGACAAGAGAGTCCGGTGTGCTGCGTTGTCTAGGGGGTTTTATAGGCCGATGAGGATTTTTCGAGAACATGAAAAAGTGAAGCGTAGATCTCCTACCTTGTGGTGGTGAGCATCAGGTTCCGTGAAATTGATGAAGTTATAAGAGAGTTAGGAGCGCTCCCTGCCTCACTCAGAGGCCAGGGCGGCCTGGAGAAGCAGGCTGGAGGTCAGAGAGAGACACTCCTCATGGATACCCAGTCAGGCTGTCGGGGTCTGATTCCAGACACGTGGACCTTTGAGAAGCCGCTGAAGTGTAGCCTCGGCCTAGACTCTCGCAGGTGCCCGTGGCTTTCCTCAGTCCCTCGCATCCAAGGAGAGGCCTCTGAAAGGGAATCCCGGCCTCCACTCAGGTGACATTCCCGGCTCCCAAGGGAGATGGGGGATCCACTGAGGGAGACGCAGGGGAACCTGTCGCTTCAGACTTGAGATCGGCAGCCAGGCTGGTCCCATTTAAGTGGCTGACAAGCGCCCGATTTGTATGCCATAGACGGCCTCCTTCTATAAGGACAGCGAAAGAAAAGGCAGGCTTGGATGCCCCATACTCACCTCCGATGTTATCCCGGACGAGCCCCGAAAGATGATGCCGGGGTTCTTGTTCACGAAGCCGAAGAATGAGCTTAGCAATCAGGCAAGGTAGGAGAGCAAGGTACAGGCTTTTATTTAGAAACAAAGTGGTAAGACAGAGCTCCCGGCTCACGCCAGGAGGGAACAAGAGAGTCCCTACTTTTGGTTATGTTTTAATCTAGAATGGTTCTCACCCTTATTTTTCCCTTGCTGTTTATTTGTTGAAGAAACCCAGTCATGGCTCCTGTGGAATTTTTATCAGGGCAGTTTTTAAAGGTTTGTTCAAAGGCAAAATCCTGGAAGCAGAGGTAGCTAGAGCAGATGGAACAACCCAAATCCGTCAGTGCGCACATGGGGCCCAAGGCTGGATTGGAGAGGTGACGGCCTGGGTTTGCACGGCCTCCACTGCTCTGTCCCCTCCCCGACAGGTCAGGCAGGGAGCATATCTCTTCTGTGACTCCCTTTTTTGTCCAGTGAGCATGTCCCCAGAGCTAAGGACTCAAATGTGCAGAATTTCTGAGAGAGCCGGGCCAGGCAGGGACCAGAGGTTGCCTTGACACCAGGTGAACCTGCCTCGGCTCCAGGACTACAAGTCGGGGATCAGTCAGAACTCTCTGGGGCTGATGGAGGCTCCTGTTGTAGCAGAATCAGCCGCGGCCTGGGGTTACGAGTTGTAGCTCCCATTGTCACAGAATTGCTGTGTGACCTTGGACTAGCCCCCTCACCTATCTGGGCTCTGTTTCCTCAGCTGTAAAATAAAGAAGAGCCTCTGTCTCACCAGATGTCCTTCAAACACACAAAAAGGCTTGGAACCTGCCAGCACCCGTCTTGAAGAGTCATAAGCAAAGGCTCTGAGAAGGGCTGCAGTTAATAAAAAAGACTGACTTTCTTTAACCCAGCATTTGTCAAACTAATTTGACTACAGAGGTCTTTCTTGGTGCAGCACCTATTAAGGCCAGCACATGAGGAGCCACGACTAGAGGGCTCCAAGAATTGTCCTTGCTGGCTGCTCTGGTCCCAGGGCGCAGGAGAGCCTGGGGTGTGAGCCCAGTCCACAAACTCAGGCATGCAAGGGGACTTCCTCCCTTCTTCCCTCAGTCAATAGAGCTTCTTTAGTAAGCTTCTCTTGGGCCTGGGGGTTCCTGCCCCTCTTTGGGACCGGGTGACAGCTCTGGGATTTCTCCTAGATCCCAGTGATGGTGGTGGAGCAGGAACAGGGGTGGTGCCCCCCAGACAGTCAGGCCCCCCTGTTCCCATCAGGTCAAGCGTCTTGGCGGCTCCCAGACCATGAGCGGGTCTTGGAAGCTCTCCACGGCCGCCCTGTGTGATCTGACCCGCTGCCCACTCAGCCTTAGCTTCTCAGTGGGTTGGGGGGTGGCAGTTCTGTTCTTTTCCTCTCCGCCAACATGGGAAGGGTCAGGGGCCTCTTTTTAATTTTGTTTCATCCTCTTATTTTTAAAATTTGCCTTTTGAATGGATGGTAGTCACATGTTGAAGCTCAGAAAGTATAAAGAGGAATGTAAGTCTTCCTTCCCTCCTTTTCCTGCATTTTCCGTGCTCCTGCCTCCCCTGGAAGACACAGCTTTATTGAGATAGAATTTAGAGGCCATAAAGTTCACCCATTTGAAGTGTATGATTCAGTGTTTTTTAGTATATTTACAGACTTTCGCAACCATCACTATAATCTAATCTGAGGATATTTTCACCACCCCAAAAAGAAACCTTCCCACCCCAGGCTGCCACTGATCTACTTTCCATCGCTATAGATTTGTCTGTCTTGGACATTTTATAAAAACAGAATGTGGTGTTTTGTGACTGGCTTCCTCCATTTAACATGTTTTTGAGGTTCATTCATGTTGTATGTATAAGTACTTCGTTCCTTTTTATGGCCAAATAATATTCCATTTTATGGATGTATCACATTTTATTTCTCCATTCATCAGCTCATGGACGTTTGGGTTGTTTCTACTTTTTAGAAATGGAAAAAGTGTGGATATGGTATTATGAACATTCATGTACAGGTATTTGGGTCGACATGTTTTTCATTTCTCTGGGGAGTGGAATTGCTGGGTCATATGGTAATTCTGTATTTAAATGTTTTGAGGAACTGCCAAACTCTTTTCCAAAGTGTCTGCACCATTTTATAATCCTGCTTAACACATGAGGGTTCCAGCTTCTCTGCAGTCTCACCAACACTCGTCAATGCCCATGTTTTTCATGATAGCCATGCGGTAGAGGTCTCAGTGCGGTTCTGGTTTGCATGTCCCTGATGCCAAATGATGCTGAGCATTGCTTTATATGCTTATTGGCCATTCATATATCTTCTGGGGACAATGTCTATCTCACTCCCTAACCCATTTTTAAGTCTTTTCATTATTCAGTTATAAGAGTTCTTTATATATTCTAGCTACAAATCCTCTCTCAGATATATGATTGGCAAATATTTCCTCCAAGTCTGTGGACTGCTTTCTATTTTCTTGATGGTGTTCTGTGAAACACAAAAGTCCTTAATTTTGAAAAAGTCCAACCTCTTAACCTTTTCTTTAATCATTTATGTGTTTGGTGTCATAGCCTAACCCCAAATTATGAAGATTTATTTCTGCTTGCCTCTAAAAGTCACCTAGTATTAGCTCTTACATTTAGGTCTGTGATCCAGTGTAAATGAACTCTTGTGTATGGTGTGAGGTAGGGTCCAGATGAATTCCTCTGCATGTGGCTGGCCAGTTTCCGCAGCACCATTTTGCTGAGAAGACTATCTTTCTCCCTTTGAATGGTCTTAATACCCTTGTTGAAAATCAACTGACCGTGAATGTCAGGCTTTATTTTTGGACTCTCAGTTCTATTTACTGATCTGTGTCTATCTTTATGCCAGTACTGCACTGTCTTATTTACTATTGCTTTGTAGTAAGTTTCGAAATTGAGAAGTTTGAGTCCTCCAACTTCGTTCTTCTTTGTCAAGATTGTTTTGGCTCTTCTCTGGCATTTCCACACTATTTTAGGATCAGCTTGTCAAATTCTGCAGAAAAGCCATCTGGGATTTGCCTGGGATTACACTGAATCCGTAGAATAATTTAGTGGAGTATTCCCACCTTAATAATACTGTCTTTCAATCCATAAACATGGATGTCTTTCCATTTATTTAGATTTTTTTAAACAATGTTTTGTAGTTTTCAATGTACAAGTTTTACACTTCTTTTGTTAAGTTTATTCCTAAGTATTTTATTTAAAATATTGTTTTTTTTCTCTTATGTTCCCTTACAGTGTTGCTTTAAGTATATACCAATACTTAAAAATATAGATTAGAACTTCCCCCTTTTTGCAAAAAGAAAGGAAGGAAAGAAGGAAGGAGGGAAGGAGGGAAGGAAGGAAGGATGGAGGGAGGGAGGGAGGTAAGACCTCGAGTCCTGTTGTTATGTATCTTGTTTTGGTTTTATTTTTTCCACTTAATATATCTTTGAGTTCCTTCAATAGCAATATATAAAGAGCTTTCTAATTGCTTTTTTTATAGCAGAGGAATAGTCCCGTGTATAAATGTCCTATAACCTACTCAGTTAACCCTGGTTTATGGACAATTGGGTTATTTCCAATATTCTGCTATTACAAACATTGCTGCAATTAATTTATCGTTTCACACTCTTGGCATAAATCTGAGTCTAATCACTGTATCACTGGGTAAATACATCAGTACTTTTGACAAATGCGGCCAAATGGCCCTCCCTGAGGGTCA
>JAVSCE010022625.1:0-35952 GCA_032199065.1 Smutsia gigantea | reverse complement strand
CAGTGCAGGGAGGGCGAACATACATAGGGGCCTGAGGACACAGGACCTGAAACGGGCAGATCTATGACTACACTGTCCCTATTTCCCAGGCAAGCAAGTGGAGGCTGGGAGAAAGGAGGATCTGTTAGAACTCCAGGAGCTCTGCTGGAGTTGCCTGCTGCCAGGCCTGTGGCCGGCCTGCCGGGTTGGGTGGTGTCCCACTGCCCACCTTAGCAGCCTAGTGTCCAAGGCCAGCAGGCCTTCTGACCTCTGCCCCCATGCCCTCTCAGAGGGTTCCTGGTGTGGGGCAGAGATCCTAGTCTGAGTGGGAGGAACAGGGACGGCTGAAGAGAGGAGGGGCCTAGGAGAGCCTTTGAGCAGCCTTGCACCACGTGGAGCTGCTCCAGGCTGCTCCCATGCTGGTGCTCTTCCTCAAAACCCAACAGTTGAGGAACCCGAGGTGGAGGCGGAGAGCTGCCCAGCCCACTGGTGGTTAGGTGCTAGGTACCCCAGTCCTCAGAAGGGGTCCATCTACCATTCCCAGTGATGGATGGGCCTGCTGCTGGGCTGAGCTCTGGAGGAGGAGCAGGGGGCCTTGGGGTGTATCCTGAGCCCTGCTCCAGGGGAAAGGCACCTCTCCAGACCCACGTCCCAACCCTCATGGAGCAGAGAGCTGGGCACACAGCAGGCAGAGGAAAGGTGGGGCTGGTTGCTAGACCTCCCAGCTGCCGCCCAAGGCCATGGCCACCTGGTCCTGCGGGCTGGATGCGCAGTATGGAGGAAGTGAAATCACCCTGGGGCGGGAGGAGTAGGGCAACTCCCCCCACTAAGTGCCGTGCACCTGGAGTAGAACTCTTGCGGGCCCTTTGTGTCCTTGCCTCTGCGGAGCCCGCGGACGCCGGCGCGCACCTTGGTGCCGGCTCCTGCAGAGCCGAG
This sequence comes from Smutsia gigantea, assembly GCA_032199065.1. Classification (NCBI taxonomy): domain Eukaryota; kingdom Metazoa; phylum Chordata; class Mammalia; order Pholidota; family Manidae; genus Smutsia; species Smutsia gigantea. The sequence goes on along the minus strand of JAVSCE010022625.1, from coordinate 35,037 downwards.
CTTTGTCGTCCCCTAGCGGCTGGAGCTGGTATCGGTCGTGTCGGGCAAATCCCGGGAAACCGGCGGGGCTAGGGTCCGGAAGCCGAAACCGTGGGTCGCGCTGCTCGCGCCGGCCCGGGTACCGGGAAGAGGCATTTTCCGGGCCGGGCCCGGGTCGGAGAGGCGACTCCTGCGGGGGTAAGGGGCAGCAGAGCCGGCCTGCTCGAGGCTGGTGCGGACCCGGTGCCGGCGTCTTTGCATTTTTGCTCTCCCTGCTTCCTGCTGAGGCCCAGGGCAGATCCCCGCCCGCTCCGGGCCCGTTTCCCCATCTGCAGAGTGAGGCCCTAGCGTTTGGGAAGGAGAGTAGGGCCTAGGCTCCCACGGCGAGGGAGGGGGATCACCACTCATGACTGGCTACTGGCCGCGCTGTCGCTGACCTGCTGGTGGCTGTGGGCAGGTCGCCCCTCCTCCTCCGCTCCCACCTCTGCTTTCTTACGGGGGAAGCCGAGACTAGGTGAGAATCAAAGCCGAGAAAGCCGAGGGCTGGAAGAAGCAGGGGGTGTTCTTTCAACACTCCCCAAATTCTCGTGTGGGTTGGCGGCGCAGTTGAGGCCAGGCCGGCAGGGTGGGGTGGGGACTGGGGGTGCTCATTCCCAAAGGGTCTGCCGACTGGGTTTGGAGATCCGAGGAAGATCGGCTCCGACTTCCAGCAGGGTTGTAGGGTTGTTGCAAGCACACGCTTGACCTTGTAGTCTCAGACTCCTGGAGAAGAAGCTGCAGCCACCCACGTGTCAGCAATCAACACCAGCTGCTGCCACAAATAGGCAAAACCAGGACCTTCACACTCTTAAGGTGAAACTTCCAGTTAATGTTTGCCCAGGAGGAACCTCAAGCTTCCCGCTTGGCTTAAGAATAGTAATAGCTGGGGAACAAACGCCTGAGGGTGTGGGAGCTAGGTGTCCAGGTGGCATTTCAGGAAGAACCCAGGGGAGGGAGGTGAGAAAGATGGTATTATCGCAGTGGTGGTCCTGGGCAGGGTCTAGGCTGGCGGCGTCCTGAATTAAGAATGTTAAACCCAGTTCTGAAGTTGATACTTATCCATGTTTGCCCTCAAGATTTTACTACATGTGCATGTATTCCTACCCCACATGACATAATGTGTGATTGTTTATTTCTAAACTTAATATAAGGGCTTTATACTCTGCAATTTTCTGCGACTTTATTCATGCAACATTGGGTCACGTACAGTTGCCCTAGTTCATTGCTTTGCACTGATGAGTGGCATTCCTAGTGCACACAAGTTATTTCTCCGTGTTCCTGACATTTGGATTGTTAACAGTTTTCTGAAACAGAAGTTCTTAAGCATGGGATTAGAGTTTCTCTAAGGCAAACCCAGGAGTGGAGCTTTGGGAATTGGTGGGTCACTAGGTATTTGCAATTTACTAGATATGCCCAAATTGCTCTCTGGAATTGATGCAGCGATTTACATTTTCATCAACAGTATGTGAGCAATCCAATGATCCTTACCGTCTTCGTGTTGGCATAAGATGCCAGCCTGTTGAGTGTGAAACAAGATGTTCTTGCAGATTTAATTTGCGTTTCCTGATTGCTAATACAGGACAACTTTTTTCTTTTTTGGCCACTTCAGTTTCCTCTTCTGTAAATTCACTGTTCATAGCTTTTGCACATTTTCTCTTTTTTATTGTTATGTAGGATCTCCTTATTCTGAGTACTAATACTTTGCTGGTCATAGGCTTCAAGGCACTTTGTCCTAGTCAGTAACTTTTAGTTTCACCTTTTTATGGTGTCTTTTGATGCGAATTTTTAATTTAATGATGTAAACCCTCATAAGAAACCTATCTGGTGTATCCTTATTATCCTGAGGTCATAAAAATATCCTGTATTTTCTTCTAAAGTGTATAAAAGTAAACTATATAGTGATTTTTGCATTAGGCTTGTATGCACCCGAAATGATTTTTATGGATGGGGGTGAGGTAGAGATCCAATTTCATTTTTCTCCACGTAGATAATCAATTGTCCCGGCATCATTTATCGTCCCATTGTTGCCCCAATGATTTTTTTTTTCAGGAGTTAAAAAAAAAATCATTGCTTTGAAAAAAAACCCTAAATGTTAGTAACAGAAATCAACAATGCATTAACAGCAACAATTATTTTATGAGCAAGTTGTGTTTACCCCAAGAATTCAAGATAATTTACCATTAGAAACTCTATTGATGTAATTGAGCCCATAAAGTAGAAAACCCCTATGAGCACCGCAATAATTGCAGAAGAAGCATGCAATTAGCAACTGCATAAAATAAAACTAACATTTTATTTTGTATTTTTCCTTAAAATGCATGGTGTTTGTAGAAATGTTTAAGTTCAGGGCAGCAAAAATCAAACAAAAACCAAGCATGAGCAGTAGACGGCAGTATCCATTCTGGTGTATGTCCCATCAGTCTGTTCAGATGACTTCCTAAGGTCTGTTTCTGTGACCACAAATAGCATCTTTGACAAGTCTGGTTTTGGCTTGACCTTTATCCAACTCCTGGATTCCATATAGAGCCTGAGAAGCCCAGAGAAATAAAAGATTAATCCAGCCCAGTGGACCCTGTGGTTGGCTCTCCTCCAAACGTACCCTGGTCACAGGCCGGGACAGGCTCTCTCATAATGTATTCCCTGGCAGCAACCCGAAACCGGTTCTCCTCTCTGCCATTCCAAGTCACCGGCCTTTCCAGGACCGAGAGTGAGAGATGAGAACGCCCCAGAGACTGGTGGGTCTGCCTTTCGGTCCCTAATTCTGCCTCTCCTCTGGAGAAAGGGTGGGGACACCTGGATTGGGCGAGGGTGGCGATGCCTGTGCAGAATCTAGGGCTCTGGCCCTCGGAGAGTGACCGAGGCCACTCCCGGGCAGCAGGCAGGGCTCCACATAGGGGTAAAAGGCCAGGCAGAGGGTTCCGAAGAGGCGGCGGCGGAGATGGTCCGAGGGGGAGCGAGCGGGCGACCAGCTGAGATTCACCCCGGGGCTGGCAGCGCGGGGCGGAGCGGGGGAAGGACGAGGGGCTAGGGCCGGAATTCCAGGCGAACCTGGAGGGAGATCAGAGCCGCCGCCTGGGACTTGCAGGGGCGCAGCAGAGGGTGCGCGGGGGGCCTCGGACTAGCGCTCCCTTCCGCTTCGCAGAGATGGACCCTACGCTCAGCCGAGTAAGCAGTGAGCTTTTCAGCCCAAGCGCTGCATAACGCGAGGGATGAAGGAAGCACAGGAACCGCCATCACGGCTTTGGCCCCAGGGGAACCGCTCGTGGGACCACAAACACCCTCACACCCCGTGCGCCTTGCGCGTGCGCCTCGGCCGCCTTCCGCGCGCGAGCCTAGCGGCTCCGCAAGTCACTCTGGTCTCGGCCGAGCGCTCCGGCCACTGGAACGCTTTGCGCGAACCTTCGGCAGCCCAGGCTTCCTCTGTACTCACTGCGCTTGCGCGTCCTCTGCGCTTCGAGAATGGTGTGCGCCTCTCAAACTCCCACAGCGCATGCTCTTTCCTGTCGGCTCCACCCGCCTGTTCAAAGGACTGCATCTCCCTCCACTCAGCGCGCATGCGGCTTCCCCATGCGGCGAGTGGAGCAGCTTACTTTCAGAGTGAACCCCGACCGTGCAGGCCCGTCTTTCCACGAATGCTGGAGAAAAGTGTGTGCGTGCTTGATGCACTCCTGCGATCTGGAGAGGTCTGATTTGCAAAAACCGCCCGGCACGGGCATTTCAGAGGAGGGATTGCAGACAGGCGTAAACTGCACAGGCGCAGCCACTCAAAGGCTTAACGAAGGCGTCAGGTGTACAAAAATATCCTGTGCTTGTTTGTGCAATGGAGTTAGATGCTTCACTCAGACAAGCATAAGAAGCTGTTTACGCCCAGAGATGGCCTGGGGGCCAGTGCAGAGTTGTATGGGGTCACTGTCTGCCGCACTGGTGGACCAACGGCATCCTAGGCTAGCATCCTCCGCAATGCCCACCCCGTTCTGGTGGCGGGCCAGACTCTCCTGGGGAGGCAGCAGCCTTGGGTACTGCGGTCCCTGCCACCTCACCCTGTCCTGTGATTTTTCCACCCTTCCCTCTCTCCCCAACCTTCATCTCCTCTATGCCCCCTCTAAGCTCTGTCCTGAGGTCCTGCTTCACAGAGAAATGGGGCAACCAGAAAAGAATGCCCCCAACTGCCCACCACCCATCTCTGAGCTTCCCCCAAACTACACTGATTTTTTTCAGCTGTCCTCATGGCGCATTCCCTCACCTCCTTCAAGTCTTTGTGCATATACTACCTTTTCAGGGCATATTCCCTGACCACCCTCTCCAAACACTCCCTCTCACCCTTTCCTTGTTTATCTTGTTACTGCCTGTCTTTCCCCACTGGGAGGAAAGTTCTGTGAGACCACGGGTTTTGTCTCTTGTTCACTGCTCTCTCCCCAGCACCACGGTCAGTAAGTTTAATGCCCAGAGTAGCAAGGCAAGAAGTATTTGTTCACTGCACAGTCACCATTATAGCTAATGTTAACCTTAAAAGTTATTTTACCAGCAAAAATGGGTTTTGCTATTTGGGAATAGCAGACGGTAGTGTTACCAAGTCCAAGTTCATCCCACTTGCTGCATGACATGCCAATAAACAGAAGATAAGGTGTTAGGGCAAGGAAAGTGACTTTATTCTGAAGGTCAGCAGACCAAGAAGATGGTGGACTAATGTCCTAAAGAACCATCCTAACTTAGGGTTGATTTCAAGCTTCTTTTATATTAGGGAAGGGGGAGCAGGATTGGGTTGAGGTCAGGAGGTGACAATGGGCCTTAGACACCCAGATGTCAGCAAAGGTCTGAGGGTTGTTGTGACACTCCTTGTCCGTGGCTAGCTGACTGCAGCCATTCTGTGGCCGTGGGTCTGGCCCTGATGTGCCTGTAAGTCCTTGCCAGTGCAGTTGTCATTTCTGTACAGTTCCATCTGCTCAGGGAGGCAAGTTTTGGGTAAGGGGCTGGTTGCAGCAGCCCTAAGTCATGAGCAAAATTCCTTTTGTTGATTAACAAGCCTATATGCAGGGCTGCAGGGCTAAGCAGAAGCTTGCTGTCCCAAAGGTTAAGTCAGCAAAGGAGACAGATAAACTATGAAAGCAGAGACGCCCAGCTTTTCCACTCTTGTTAAAATAGTAATTCAGGACAAGAACGGTACTGGAAAACCATAGGCAAGCCTGGAGAACCAAGAAGACCAGCTCTTTAATAGATGAAAAGGCAGACTTGGATGGGGCTATTATAAACAAAAAGTCCATTGGAATAAACAGGGAGGTCCAAGTATCATGGCTTCTCACTGGCTGGGCTGTTGCTCGGAGAAGAGGAAATCCTTCCACCTGTGGGGTAGAAAAGTAGCTAAAGCATTGAGGACTTGGAAGGTGCATCTCTTACAGTTGGGTCTGTGATTAAGAGGAGTGCTGGGGTCTTAGAGCTTCTCCTGCTGACCTCTTGATTCCACTTTGGTGAGGTTTCCTCTTACTAATTTTCACACTAAAGTTTAAATGCTTTTCCTGACCAGGCACGGGACTAGCTATCTCCATGCGTGATCTCAGAGAACTGAATAAGCCCTGCTGTCTTAGAGACCTGCCATCATTCCCTGCTGTGTGTTCTACCTTTCAGGGCGTATTGCCTGACCACCCTCTCCAAACACTCCCTCTCACCCTTCCCTGCTTTCAGTCTCCTAACATACTCTATATTTTCCTTGTTTATTTTGTTACTTCCTGTCTTCTCCACTGGAAGGAAAGTTCTGTGAGGGGACTGTGTCTGTTGCTCCTTACTACAGATCTGCTCTCCTAGTGGGACTCAGCCTGCGTGGAGATTTAGTGGGACTCCCGCGAGACCAGACTCCAGGCTCTCAGCCGGTTTCACCCAGTGGCTCCCAGCTGGGGAGGAGGTTCCTTGGGTTTTACAGAAACTGCGGGCAGCCAGGGTGCCTGTCACGGACATGCCTCTAGACCCGGGGCAAGCTCTTCGGGGAGATCCTGTCCTCCGGATCCCCACCTCCGCCTCCCTACCCCAGCACAGTATCCCACCAAATGGTGAAGGCACGTCAGTCATTTGTCCAGCTGTCCCGGCCCGCCAGCACAGTTCCTGGCTGGGACAGTCACGTGATGCTTGACTGATGAGTGAATAAACAGTCCTCAGGTTCTGGAGATTCTTCAGCAGACCTTTAGCCAAATATCTTTCTGCTTGAAACTTGTATTTAAGTATTAAAAAAATAAATAAATTTGACTTGTAAGACTTTAGATCTGCAGGACAATTTGCCAGAATAAGAAAGGCAGTATAATTTACTGGGAAGAGATCAACAATTTGGTTTTTGTATAGTCACCTACTTTGTGAATATCTAAGAAAATATCTGAAGGAAGTAGTTTACTGTTATGCCTTTGCGGCAGTGAACTTTCAGCATATTTTAAATTTTCAACAATTTTAATGAGCATGTTATTTTGTAATGAAAAATTGTAGGAGGAAAAATATAAATAAGATTGTGAATCCCTTAAGAAAAACCTAGTGTGCTGGGACATCAAGCATGGAGTCCTTGTGGCCGGATGTCTAGGTAGTTCTCTCTCCAAAGGGTGTCACATGAGGATGCAAAGCTGTCCTTCATTGTATCCAGTGGGTGTGGCACCACATGTACTTTGGCTGTCCCCGAGCCTGGAGGTAGGCGTCTCCTCCAGATCTAGCGAGGAAGTGACTCTGAGAGAACAAGGGAGTGAAGGCAGAGCTGCCCTGGGACCCGGCCCTGCCACCAGTGCAGTGGCTGCTCTTGGCTGCCCCATACACCACCCAACCCCTCACCCATGAAAGTCCATGTGGCCCCTTCTGTCAGCCTCATTGCAGAACAGGCTGGGAGGCAAGAGGAAGCCCAGCCACTCTGTTGGGGAATGTTTCTTTGGGGTGACTCGCTGGGGCTCAGGGGCTCCTGTCCTGCCAAGGGCGGAACTTCACTCCCCGGGGGCCCCGCTCAGAGCATTGTCTTCCTGAGCCGCAGCGGGCATGCCCATGGACAGCAGGGCAAGGAAGGCCGGGAGCTGCTGTTCATCTCAGGAAAATGCTGGTGCAGGGTGGGGTAGTGGGTGAGGCAGCAGCGGGGTCCTGGACTTAAAACAGAAGGCTGGGGTTCTTCTGCTACCTGCCTCAGTTTCCTCATCTGCAAAATAGAGACAGCATTGCCTGGTTCAAACAAACTGCAATGCTGTGATTGGTATATTCTAGCCCTGGGAGGGAGGTGGAGGCCTCTGTTGGTCACTGTGTGCCCTCCCCTTTCTCCTCAGATTCAGAGCAGAGTCCTGCTCCTGACCATCTGTGCAGCTGGCATTGGTGGGACTTTTCAGTTCGGCTACAACCTCACCATCATCAATGCCCCAACCTTGGTATGTACCCTCCGTGCCCACCATCACCATCCCAGTGGGTCCAGGACAAGGGGTGACAACTCTCCATTTGGGCCTTCAGGCCAGCATCCACTTGGTGGTGCTTTCTCCCAGGTGGCCACCTCCACAGGGATGTCCCACAGGCTTTGCAGGTTCAAACCCAGCTCTGCATCCTCCCTGGAACCTGCATGTCCTCCTGAGTCCCCTATGTCAGCAGAGGATTCCACTCTGCCCCCAGTGACTAGGAGTCAGCCTTAATGTGCCTCTCAGATACCAAGTGATTCCTAAGTACCTCTAGTGTCCAGCCATTTCTCCCCATGTCTCTCCTGCCTGAATTGCTGGCCTAGCCTCCTCACTGGCCTCCCAAGCTGGATCAAGCCACTCCCCTGCCCAGAAACATTCTGTGAATAAGAACAGGCTTATCCACCTGAAGTTCAAGGCCTCCTGGGGTCAGAACCTGTCCAGCTGTCTCCCATCTTCAGTCTCATCCTTCATAACCCCTGCTACCAAAGTGGGCTAACTGCAGTTCCACAAATGCACACAGCCCTTTCTTTAAGCCTCCTTTGGCTGGGAGGCCCTCTCTGCCCTATTGCACAAGCCCCTCAAGGACCCCCCAAACCACCAGCACCCTCCTGAGGTCTTCCTTCAACAGTGCCCCAGCTGGAAGTTACCTTTCCCTCCCAGCCCTTGGGGCGGGGCAGCTGTCACCAGTCAGGTTGTGTGCTGATCGTTTGGAGGCCCCCCATTGTCCTGCTAGTTTGCCCGCAGTGTCTGAGCCCCCGGCACCTGACACGACGCTGGCCTGGCCAGGCCTGTTCAGTAGTGCTTGTGGGGAGGATGAATCTTTTAGCTCCAACGATAGAAGCCCACCTGTAACTTGCTTAAGAAGGGCAAGCCCTGTCACATAGCTGATTACGATGTGGGGCTGTGCACCATGAGGGGGAAAGAGCTGTGGGAACCAGGGCCCCAGGACAGAACTGGGCTGCTTCTGTCCCTGCCGGGCCTTATCTTCCACCATTGGTGGCGCCCTAGAATGGGAAGATTCTGATTGGCTGGTGTGTACCACATGCCCACTTCTAGACCAATTACATGATCAGGAGAGTGGCGCACTTCCATTAGTCTGGTCTGGGTCAGGTGGCCACTTATATGGAGGGGACTGTAATTGACAAAGGAGAGAACTTCCCCCAAGGAGGGTGTGTGAGCATTCAGCGGAAGAGAGGGACACGAGCATATTCTGGGCAGAAGCAGTTACAGTAGCCCAGCCTCTTGAAGAGAGGATGAAATGAAGGGTTTAGAAAGGGAGGGTGAAGCTAGTTGCTTTATTTGTTTATTCAACAAGTGCCCCCGTCCGTCCGTGCAAATCCACGGGCTGGAGAGGGATCCGCCTGCGGGAGGTACCTTCAGGCCTTGTCTCCCAAGGGCCATCCCTGGCCCCTGCAAATGGGACTTTTGGCCTCAGAGACTCCCTCTACTGCCCTCTTTTGTCACTTTTGAGGAGTTCCAGCCTAGGGCAGGGGAGGCTGGCCCTGGAGTTCCAGCGCTGGACAGGTCTTTCCCCCAGAGGGACCTGTTGGGCACTAGGCTGACGGCCATTACCTTGAATTGGTCTGGGCAGGGAAGAGCCAGCCCTACCCTTAAACCCACCGCCTCCTTACCTTCCTCATGACCTGTGGGGAGACCAGCCAGAGACTGACATTTCCTCTCTAACCAAGGAAAGGGTGTCCGGGGCTTCCCCAAGAGCAGTGATTCCGGACCACATGGCTTCTGCTCACTTACCTGGAGCAACAGCTCTGCGGCTGGGCTCCAGGGTGTCCTATCTGCCTGGCTGCAGCCTTGACCTGTGGCTGAAGCCGTGGGAAAGTAGTTTCACCTTTCTGGGCCTAATTCCCAGTCCTAACAATGAATGGAGTGTGTAATGTGCATCTAACAGAGCACTTACAGTCGGGGTCCCACAGAAATGTGGCACAGTGCAGATTAGTAGTTGTCTGGCACAAAAGAGGATTTAGGAAGGACTGAGTGGGGCATAGAGAACACCCAAGGGCAGGTGGAAGGAACAGGTACACCATCAGGAAGGGAAGAGCCGTGCGGCGCTGGCGCCTGGAGCGGAACATGACCTTCGGTCGAGCACTGTAGCCGTCCTGAAGTGACCGCCCAGGGAGGGAGCCCCAGGAGCAGAACCCCTGCTGCTGCCCTCTGATGCCCTTCCGGTGCTCACCATAGGCCAAGCCCAACAGAAAGCCAGTCAGCAAGAGGGCCCACTGATGTGAGCCTTGCAGGAGGCTTCTTGGGCCAAGCTGGGGGACACAGGTGACAGTGAACTTGGAGGGACAAACAGGGACTGTTCAATACGGGGCTCCAGGGGACATTGGCCAGTAGTCTTCCACAGGGTAGGTGCTCAGGTGAGTTTGTTCCTGCCCCCAGAGGGCAGACCTGATGTCTGCTGTGCAGAGGCAGAGCCCTGTGGGGAGAAGGTCTGACTTGTGGAGCCCCCAGCTGGGATGCTAACTGCCATCTCTGTCCACAGCACATTCAGGAATTCACCAATGCAACGTGGCAGGCACGTACCGGCCAGCCGCTGCCTGACCACCTGGTCCTGCTTGTGTGGGCTCTTATTGTGTCCGTGTACCCCCTGGGGGGCCTCTTGGGAGCGCTGCTTGCAGGGCCCCTGGCCATCGTGCTGGGAAGGTAAGTGCTCTCTGTGTACCCCCTGAATGCCCTTTCATGGGGGACACCCCAGTCTGTGGGCTGAGGAACGTGGGAGAAGGAAGATGTCCCGCAGGCCCAGGCCCAGATCAGATTCACCCAGCCCTGTCCTCTGCCTGGAGTCTCACTGAGAGTCATGTTTCCAGAGGATTTGGAAGAGGGAAGAGTCCTGTGCTCAGAGGGAGGAAGGCCCGCTGATTTCTAGTTCTGCATCTGCCAACAACTGCTCTGTGACTGTAAACAAGTGTTTTCTTTCAGGCCTCATTTCCCCCTTTGTATCCAACTGCGTCAATTCTTGGGTGGCAGACGAGAGAGCCTCTGGTGGGCTTAACTGACACTCATGATAACTGCAAGGATACCGTAGCAGCTCGTAGAACGAAAGGACGCACTCAAAGGCCAGGCCTTGAGTGGGATAGGATGCAGGGTGCATTAAGGGTCTCAACAGCCAGAGGTTTGGACCTTCCTCCTGGGGAGGCTGCCTGCAGTGCAGCAGCTCCAGCCACGTTTCTGGGGGTGTGTACTGAAGTGGAGCAAAATGCATTTACCAGATCAATACCCACAATCAAAGTACTTTATTGATCAATACCAGTGAAGAAGCCATATATGGCATATTAGTTACATTTGCAGTTACTGCTGGATCAGATTTGTTATAATCTACTATCATTCTCCATTCTCTAGATACAGGAGTTCTAAGCTTTGGCTCATATTCGGTCCCCGATGTGCTGTTGACTTTCGGCAGATCACTGACCTTTTCTGGGCTCCAGTTTCCCTTTCAGTACAGTGAGAGCTTCAACGGGGCCTGTATGACAGCACTTCTGAGTGCAGATATCAGGAGCTGAGAGCTAGTGCTTCATCACGGTAGAGCAGCTGATATTTCCAGTGTCCCCTTCCTGGTTTACCGCTTGTCTGGTTGAACTAGGCATGGGCCACCCAGCCATCCTGAAGATTCTGAGAAGTGACATGGAGGAAAATGTGAGGGGACGTACTTGGCTTTCCATGCATCCTTCCTTTACTCTAAAAGTCCCTGTTCTTCCTCCCTAGGGTTTTATTGAGTCCGAGACATTAGATATCAGGCCCTTTGTTTTACAAAGGAGTTTGAGGACAACAATGCTTACTCTGATGGGCTAAAGCCATAAAATATGAGTTTTGTCATTTCAAGGCAGAAAGGAGAGTAATTTAGGGTATTTGGGGAAGGGGAGTGGGCTTATGACCCTCTAGACATACCACGAGTGATTCTAGTACAATGGCTAGTGGGCATTTCATGTCGTTTAGGCTCCTTGACACAGTTCACAAACATGCACACAACAGGTCTGATCAGGGCTGACTGGACTTGCAAAGAGGGGTCCCCAGAGCTAGTTCCTCTGGACTGAACCTGAGCATCTCTTGTCTGTGCTCCATGCTCCCCAAGGAAGAAGTCCCTCCTGGTGAATAACATCTTTGTGGCAGTCGCTGCGATCCTGTTTGGCTTCAGCCGCAGAGCAGGCTCCTTCGAGATGATCATGCTGGGGAGGCTGCTCATGGGAGTGACTGCAGGTTTGGGGGGGGGGGCCTCTCACCCTGCCTCTCTGTTCCTACTCATTCATTTATTCCCTTCATTCATTCATTTATTCTCTTTAGTCATGTTTTTCATTCATGCCCACCTTTTTTTGCAAAATGATTAAATATGGTTTATCTTTAAAGGCTCATATAACTAGACACTTAAAGTAGATATAGGAAAGTGAAAAAATTGTGTGGGGTGGAAGTACAAACATCCCCAAACCTACATTAACAGAGGTCCTCTGTTTAAGCAGCACTCTAAGCCATGAGCCCCCTGGCAGCCAAAGTGTAAAGGCATCGAGGGTGAGTTCTCTGCTCTTCCCTATGGAGGCAGAGTCGCTCGTCAAGGACGCCTCAGTTTCTGGAGCTAGTCATGAGAGGAACCAGAACTTTGAGGGCATCCACCTGAGCTTTTAGGGGTTCCTATCAATAAATCCCTTCTTGACTCCCTACTGTTTATAGAGCCAGGTGTCAATGTCTCTATTAGTTATCTATTTCTGTAAAACAAAGTGCTCCAAAACTTAGTGGCTGTGCATGCTTCCAGGTGTGAGCATGGGTATCCAGCCCATGTACCTGGGGGAGAGTGCCCCCAAGGAGCTCCGAGGAGCTGTGGCCATGACCTCAGCCTTCTTTGCCGCCCTGGGGATTGTTATGGGTCAAGTGGTTGGACTCAGGTAAGCACCCCCACTGTGTGGACTGAATGGTTTGAAGAGTATCAGTAAAAGCCCTTCCTTACCTAAATTTCTCCCCTACCCACCGAATCGATTAAGGCATTTCCTTCTTTGTATTAAGGCGTTGAAACTCTGTCCACATTCATCTGGCCAATAAACCAAATGGGAATCAGTCAGCCGCACTTCTATGTGAATCCCCCTTTTCCATCCTTTCCAGATCAGCGGAAAAAAGCAGTTCTTGACAGAGGAGAGGGTGAAGGTTTGGGCTTTTAAAGGGGGACATGTCCTGGTCATCCCAGAAGAGAGAGGAGAGAGCAGAGCCTGGAGCCCTGGGAAGAAGAGTTGCTAGGGATGAGGTGGAGCCACAACACTGCCTTATCTTGGGTCCCTACTTGGGTGGAAGGGATCTTGGTGTCCAGACCCAGAGCTGGTTAGGAAGAGGCACATAGCAATGCAGACGCTCTGCCTTCAGGTCAGGCAGGCAGGGTGTGGGGGCAGGGGGACAGGGGTCTGGCAAGGAGGTTTCTGGCATGGCTTACCCTTTGCCTCCCCAGGGAGCTCCTGGGTGGCCCACAGGACTGGCCCCTGCTCCTGGCCAGCTGCCTGGTGCCTGGGGCGCTCCAGCTCACCTCCCTGCCCCTGTTCCCTGAGAGCCCACGTTACCTCTTCATTGACCGTGGAGATGCTGAGGCCTGCCTGGCAGGTGAGTCTCTGACCTCAGGCCCCAAAGCACTCTTGACCAAGGGGCACATCTTCCCAGAGCACATGGGTCCCCATTTCTTGGGATTCCTTTATCAGGGAAAAGCTGTCCCTCTCTTTATGCCATCCATCCATCCCTTCAAAAGTGCCTCCTACGTGCCAAGGCAGCAGGTAGAGCAGACCCAGCTCCTGCTATCCAGGAAACCCAGGTGATTCAGAGAAAGAGCTCCCCTCCCCCAGTACATGCAAGATGAAACCCCACATAAGACCTAGTGGCCAGGGCCAACTGGGTGCTGTGGCTATGGCCTTATCCACTAGCTATGTCCACAGTAATGATGGTCAGAGAACAATCCCCAAACAACAACCATTTACTGCATCTTCTACTCATTTATTCACTGGGCTAGCTGCATGACTGTGCTGATCTTGGCTGGGCTGGCTCATGGTGTTGGGCGTCAGCTAGGGATTGGCCAATCCAGGTTGTCTGGACTGGAGCGTTTCAGCTCTGCTGCGAATGCCTCTCCTCTCACTCATAGTACCAACAGACTAGCCTAGGAATGTTCGTATTGTGTTGATGGTGGAGGCACAGGAAGCAAATCCGTTTACCTGAGCACTTTCCAAACCTTTGGCCCCTTCATGTCCATTAACATCCCATTGGCCAAAGAGTCATATCACTGCACCAGAAGTCAAGGGAGGGAAATTTGATGGCATATCTTCTTATAGGTATAAATCTAGGGAGGGCTGAAGATTCGGCCCCACTAATATACTCTTCTCACTTTGCCATCATAACCACAATTATTGTTTACATCCCTCCCCTGTGCAAAACATGCTTAGTGCCATCCGGGACTCCCCAGAATCTCATCCAATGATGGCATCAGTCTTGAAGCCCAGGATCTTAAGATCACGTCAAATCGACGTGAGCTTTCTCTTGATCCAGAGAGCTAGGAGCTAGAAACACAAGTCTTCTGTTCCTCCCGTACTCACACACAATGGTGAAAGTGGAACACCATAACTAGAACTAACCCTCATTTCAAAGAAGAGGAGGTGGGGAAGCAGAAAGCAGTTACTAATCCATAGCAATGGGAGGTGCCCCCTGGGAAAATGTTGCCAGACTCCCCTGCCTTGGGCTGAGGGATGTTCCCTGATCAAGCCCTGGTGTGCCCCCTGGGAGGAGTTCCCCAGGCCATGCTTCTGCCCTCCAAGATGTCCTTACTTTTCCATTGCCTTCCTTGACACCTTCTGCAGCAGGCATTAGGAAACGTACTCGTAGAAAGTTGGGGCACAGAAGTCTTTACATCCCAAACTGTCTTGGTCTCTTTTCATCCGGGCTAGCAGAGCTTCTGTCAATACACTTTTCTCAAAAACAATGTGAATTTTCTATGTATTTGATTTATGTGCCAAAAAGCCACACCCACAATTCTTTTTGAGACATGCTTCTTTCTTAAGACTGAATTACTAGAGTTTTGGGCATGTCAGGCTGCTGTGGACCAACACCCTTCAGCTCCTCAATGCCTCCTTTTACAGCCATGAGGGTCTGGGAGGCACTGCGCTAAGCCAGTGGCTCAAGGGCAGTGCTCTGGATTTAATCTTTGCTTTCAGGTTTTAACTTAATTTGGGACTCTTTTTGCTAACTGGAGAATCTAGAGATGAGAAACAGGTTTATTTTTTTAGTTTTTATTAAGCCAACCTAGCAAGTTCTGGCATAAGTTAAATTTAATTAAATGTGTTACCTCTGAAGATCTTTTCTTTTTTAATTAAGGTATCACTGATATACACTTATGAAGGTTTCACATGAAAAACAATGTGGTTACTACATTCACCCATATTATCAAGTCCCCCCCACACCCCATTGCAGTCACTGTCCATCAGTGTAGTAAGATGTCACAGTTACTACTTGTCTTCTCTGTGCTATACTGTCTTCCCCGTGACACACACACACACACCACACCATGTGTACTAATCATAATACCCCTCAATCCCCTTCTCCCTCCCTCCCTCACCCCTCCCCTTTGGTAATGCTAGTTCCTTCTTGGAGTCTGAGTCTGCTGCTGTTTTGTTCTGAAGGTCTTTTTGAACTCATGTTTTCTTTTTTTTTTTTTTTTTGATGTTTTGAAATATTTTTTATTTTTTGTTTTTTAATTGAAATAGAGTTGATATACAATACTATATTGGCTTCAGGTATACAACATAGTGATTTGACAATTATATACATTGCTAAATATGATGATAAGCATAGTTTCTGTCAATAAGAAAGATACCACTGTATTATTGACCATATTTCCTGTGCTATATTTTATCCCCATGACTAATTTATTTTACAGTTGAATGTTTTTGCCTTTCTATCCCCTTCACCTATTTCACCCATCCTCCCAACTCCATCCCCTGTGACAACCACGTCTGTTCTGTTTATAGGTCTATGTCTGTTTTGTTTGCTTTTTTAAAAATTTATTTTGTTATCATTAATCTACAGAACTCATGTTTTCTTATAGTAAGCTTAGAATACTCTGCTAAAAGCAAACCAGTTCATGCTTTCAACATTTGGAGATGCCTTCACCCCATCCCAAAAGTCCATCATGTTTTCTCCCTTCCATGCTATTGCCTGCATACACAGGCTTTCCTTTTTCTGCCTCCTCACAGTCCTCTGCCTGGTCTTGGAATCAGTGCCACAGATCACAGGTCCTAGTTATGGTAGCACCTACCCTGGGTATCAGTTCATTGATGGGTTTTCTATTGCTGCCTAACAATAACAACATCTCAGGCGCAAATCAAGCAATTGCTTAGTTCAAGCCTCTGTGAGCTCTCTGGGGTCGGCTGATGTAGGCTGGGTCTGGCTGCTGGCTCTGTTGCCCTTGGTCACTCATGCAAGTCAGCTGGGCACTGGTTGATCTAAGAAGGGCCCAGGAGGGCCATCTCCGCTCTTCCTGGGACCAGTGGGCTAGCCCCCACTGAACATTTTTATGATGGCAGAAGAGCAAGTAGGGATAAGCAAGGTCTCTTAAGGTTTGGGCTGCAACTTGTCCACCCTCCCTGCAGCCCAAAGTGAGTCACAGGGCCATGGAGCCCAGTGCTAAGGGGCGGGACGCATACTTGCCCCGTTACTGCAGAATCATGCATGGATACAGGGAGCCCACCATAACGGCCGTCTGCTGCAATTGTGTCCTGTCTGCTGTATCCACAGAACCCTGAGTTTCTAAAGCGCTTTCTGGTTCGTGGTGCTGTGAAATGACCAGCCAGGAAGACGGCCCCATCTGAGCAGGGGGGGCCCAGAGAAAGAGAAGGGAACAGGGCATGGGGGCTCCCTGTGGGGGAGCAAAGCGGGGTGGGGAGGGGAGCTCAGCGCCCTCTGCCCGGCCCCGTCCCGCCCCAGCGCTGCAGCGTCTGCGGGGCACGGCGGACGTGGCCGCGGAGCTGGCGGAGCTGCAGGAGGAGCGCGCCGCCTGCCGGGGCCAGCGCGCGCGGCGCCCGTGGGAGCTGTTCCGGGATCCGGCCCTGCGGAGGCAGGTGGCTAGCCTCGCGGTGCTGAGCAGTGCCATGGAGCTGTGCGGGAACGACGCGGTGAGGGCCGGGGGCGGCGCCGCAGCAGCGGGAGCCCCGGAGGCTGGAGGGAGGGAGCCTGTGCGCCCGAGCCGGCCCCTGCCGCCCCGTCCAGGTGTACGCCTACGCCTCGTCCGTGTTCCGGCTGGCGGGAATCCCCGAGGACAAGGTCCCCTACGCCGTCATCGGCACTGGTTGCTGCGAGGTGCTCACCGCGTTGGTCAGCGTGAGTCCGGCCCGGGGCTGACGCTCCGCCAGCCCTGGGAGGGGGTGACTGTGAGTTAGGCCGTTTCTCCCTCCAGGTCACTCTGTTAACACGCAGCGAGTTAGCATTTATTGAGCACCTACTGTTTGCCAGGCCTTCACACCACCATTTAGAGATGAGGAAACCGAATGACGTCGGGTGACCAAGGTCCTCTGGGGACCGCTGGAAGCCAAGGGGACCGCGGCCGGGTGCCCGGCCAGTTACCGAGGGCTCCTTTCCTCCGCAGTGTGTGCTGATCGAGAGGGTGGGCCGGAGGGCGCTGCTCATGGGGGGATACTCCCTGATGACCTGCTGGGGGAGTGTCTTCACGGCGGCCCTGTGCCTGCAGGTAGCGGGCGGCGGGCGTGAAGGGAGGGGTGGCCCCAGCAGCCCCGCCTCCGCCCCGCCTCACCAGCCCGGGGGCCCTCCGCGCAGAGCTCCTCCCCCTGGGTGCCCCACCTGGCCGTGGCTTGCATCTTTGCCTTCATCCTCAGCTTTGGCATCGGCCCCGGTGAGTGGGCCCCAGGGGCTCTGGGCTTTGGGCTCTGCTGAGGGAGCCTGCATGCCTGGGGGAAGGATGGGTGTCGCGGGCACGCTCCTGCCCGCCTGTACTGAGGGAGGGGGTGGGATGCCTGGAGGAGAGCAGCAGAGGCCCCCATTCCTGGGGGAAAGGCTGGGCAGGGCGCCCTGCTGGCAGCCCTGACCTTGCTCCTCCTTTTAGCCGGAGTGACAGGGATCCTGGCCACGGAGCTCTTTGACCAGACGGCCCGGCCTGCTGCCTATATGGTCTTCGGGGTGCTCGTATGGACCACGCTCTTCCTGGTCGGGCTGGCGTTTCCCTTCTTCACGGTAAGCCCTCCTCCGGGGCGTCCCGCTTCAGAGTCCCAGTCTGCATGAGAACCCCAGTGGGCGGCCACCTCCCAGGCTGACTGAGTCTGAAGGTGGTGGGGCTTATCTGATCCAACAGACCAGTTCCTCAGCACCACCTGCACTGGGGCCTTCTGCCTGGGGGCTGAACGGGGCCACACCAGCCCCTGAGGGCCCTTTTCTTTCGTAGGAGGGCTTGTCCCACTTCCTCTATATGCCTTTCCTCGGGGTCTGCATCTGTGGGGCCGTCTACACTGGCTTCTTTCTCCCCGAGACCAAAGGCAAGACCTTCCTGGAGATATCTGAGGAGCTGCACAGGCTCAACTTCCCCAGGCAGAGCCCGGGTGGTGTGTGGAGGGGCCCGGAGGTCAGCCGGTCCACAGAGCTCTAGCTCTGCAGGTGTGGCAGTGCGCAGCTCCAGCGGCTGCTCTCTCCTGCTTCCTGCCCGGGGTCCTGGCCCCCTGCACCCACGGGCTCCTGCATTCGTTGGTTTAATGAGTGCTCTCTGAGCACCTGCTGCGTGTAGGCACGGCACCAGGTGCGTAGCCTTCAGGGGTGAGCCAGGGAGATGGGATCCGGACGTGGTGCTCCCCATCCTGAGGCAGTTAACAACTAACAGGAAACCAATAAAAACATAATTACAAACTCCAGGAAATGCAGTGGAGGAAAATTCAGGTTGTGAAGGTGTGCATACCAGAGGGGCCTGATCTAGTTTGAGAGGAGGGTGGTCAGAAAAGGATTTTCTGAGAATTGATTTCTTAAAAGCTAATTTATTAAGGTATCGTTATATACAGTACAGTATATCCATATTAAGTGTACATTTGATGAGTTTTGACAGCTGTATATACCCATGAACCCACCACCACAGTCAAGGTGCACCTCCACATCACCCTGAAAATTCCCTCATGCCCCTTTGCAATCGACAACCCTCTCCACCCTCAGCCCCAGGCCACCACTGACCTGCCTTCTGTCACTATAGGTTAGATTTGCCTCTTTTAGAATGTAATATAATTCCACACCATATGTGTGCATTTGTGGCTGGCTTTGCTCTAAGGTTTTTGAGATTCAGGTATGTTGTTGCACGTATTAATTAGTGTGTGTTCCTTTGTATTGCTGAGTAATATTCCACTGTGTGGATATACCACGTTTGTTTATCCACTTACCTGCTGTTTCTAATTCTTGACCATCATGAATAAAACTGCTATAGACATTTCTGCACGAGTTGTTGGGTAGACATATGTTTTCATTTCTTTTGGGCAAACGAATTGCTGTTTACTAATAAAATGTCTGTTTAACTGTAGAAGAAACTTTTTCCCCAAGTGATTATACTGTTTTACATTCCTATGTGAGAGGTTCCACATGCTCCAAACCGTCATCAGTACTTGGGAGTCAGCCTTTTGAATTAAGCCATTCTGCTGAGTGTACCATGGCACCTTGTGGTTTAATTGTGACTAGTAAAGTTGAGCATCTTTTCATGTGCTCCATATGGCCATTTATGTATCTTTTATGAAGAATCACTTCAAATCTTTTGTCCAATATTTTTAAAAGATTTTTTTAGAGCAATTTAAATTTCACAGCAAAATTGAGAAGAAAATAACAGAGATTTCCCTTATGCTCCCTGCCCCCACCCCTGCACGGCCTCCCCTATTGTCGACATTGCCCACCAAGTGGTATGTGTATTATAATCCATGAACCTACAATGACACATCTTAATCACCTAAAGACGAGGATCTGCATTAAGGTTCACTACTGTTGTACATTCTGTGGATTTGGGCAAATGTATAATGACATACATGTTTCCACCATTACAGTATCATACGGAGTGTTTTCACTGCCCTAAAAATCTCTGCTCTGTGTAGTCATCCCTCCCTCCCCCTAACACTTGGCAACCACCGATTTCTTCACTGTCTCCATAATTTTGCCTTTTCCAGAATTCATACAGCATGTAGCCTTTTCAGATAGGTAACATGCATTTAAGGTTCCTCCACATCTCTTCATGGCTTAATAGCTCAGTTCTTTTCAGCACTGAATGATACTCCATCGTTCGGATGAACCACAGTTTATTTATCCATCACCTACTGAAGGACATCTTGGTTGCTTCCAAGTTTTGGCAATTATGAATAAAGCTGCTATACATGCCCATGGGCAGGTTTTTCTGTAAGCAGGCATTTTCACCTCCTTTGGATACACACCAAAGAGCACAGTTGCTGGATCATAGGGTAAAAGCACGCTTAGTTTAAGAAACTGCCAAGCTGTCTTCCAAAGCGACTAGCATTTTGTTTTCTCACTAGCAGTGACTGAATGCTCCTGTTGCTCCACATCCTCTCTCACACTTGGTGTTGCTGGTGTTTTTGATTTTGGCCATTCTAACAGGTGTTTGGTGGGCTCTCATTGTTTTAATTTGCCTTTTCCTGATGACAGGAAGTGGAGCATCTTTTCATGGTTATTTGCCATCTGTCTAGCTTCTTGGTGAAGCGTCTGTTAAGGTCTTTGGCCCATTTTAGATCAAGTTGTTTTCTTATTATTGACATTTAAGAGTTCTTTGTATATTTTGGATAAAAGCCCTTTATCGGAATTGTCTTTTGCAAATATTTTCTCCCTCTCTCTGGCTCATGTTTTCATTCTCTTGACAGTATCTTTTGAAGAGCAGAAGTTTTTAATTTTAAGGAAGTCCCACTTATCAGTTCTTTCTTGTATGGATCATGTCTTTGTCATCATATCTAAAAAGTCATCACATGGTCATGGCAATTTAGATTTTCTCCTAGTGTCCATCATTTTTAATTGGGTAACTTTTTTTTTTTAGTTCTAGGCGTCCTTTGTACATTCCGGATGCCAGTACTTTGCTGGATATCTGTATTGCAGATATTTTCTTGCAGTCTGTGGCTTGCCTTTTTTATGTCCTTAGTAATGTCTTTCTAAGAGCAGGATATTTCATTTTGATAAAGTCCAATTTATGAATTTTATCTTTCATGATTCATGCTTTTTATGCCTTAAAATATCTTCGCTATCCCAACATTGCAAAAATTTTCTTCCAAATATTTGATGGTTTTTGCTTTTACAGTTATGTTGATGATTGATTTTTAGTTAATTTTCATGTATGTGTGAGATAAGGGCTGAGTTTTGTTTTGTTTTGTTTTTTAAAATGTATGTCCAGTCATGCCAGCATCACTTGTTGGAAAGACCATCTTTTCCCCCATGGAATTATCCTGGTGCCTAGGTCAGAAAATCAGTTGACTATTGTTGTCATAAGGAGTCTGACCTTTAGGGGGAAGCAACTGCCAAGTAAGTGGGAGGGCAGGCAGTGGGTTTTCTGGGGAGAGAGAAATCTAAGTTGGGGTCAGGAGAGAGAACCTTGAGCTGGCTTCCCAAGGATGGACTCACAGGGGTTCCTTTTAAAGCTAGAGCCATTCCGAGGCTGAGAATGCATGGGAAGGCAGCCCCCGTGTGTCCAGAACTTTGGAGCCTCCTAATAGGCAGGTGCCAGCAGTCTGAGAGCCCAGCTTCTCTCTGCCTCTGCTCACCTGCCTCCCTAGCTTACTCTTGGGCTCCAGATGGCCACCCTGGCCACTACAGGGCTCTAGTGAAGATTTTTGAAAAAGGGTCCGTTGGCAAATACCTTGTGAAACCCCATGGTGCACAGCCTGTGAGCAGGGCAGGCATCGGGTAGCATACAGGTCTGTGACTGTATCAGACACACATCAGTGCCCTGGTTCCCAGCATGGGCTGCCTGGGCCCAGGCCTTGAGCTAAGTGACACTCACCATCCACCCGCCAGAATTGACCCTGGCGAGGTTTGCTTCCCTCTGGGAGTGTGGGGTGGGCATTGCAAGCCCTTGTTGCCTGGAGAGCCCCTCATCAGGGCATGGAGAAAGGACCTGGACTCCACAGACAGGAGAGAGCCATGCTGAGAGAAGCTGGGCAGACAGGCCTAGGTGTCATGTGGGTTTGACCTCTGCTGTGCACGTATCCAGGAGTTAGCAGGAACCTGCAGCCCATGTAGCTGCAGAGAGCACACCAGGGGCACCTGGAAGTTATGACCATGACCTCAGCTATATTCCCTACCTGGGGATCCTGATGGGACAGGTCGGGCTTGGCAGTCACCACCACCTACCTACATGGAGGGCTGTGGGTCCCAGTACAGCTTTTGCGTCCTCAAATGTTTTTTCAAGTCCCAAGGTCTGAAATCTCCCACTTTGGGATAAGGGTATGAGGCCTTACCACCTGAGTGTGAATTGCCTTATGAGACCCCACCAGGACAGGCAGGAGAGCAAAGACTGCACGGAGTAGAAGGTGACAGTGACGGAAGGACTGGAGGGAGGGTGCCATGCGTGCGAGCATGCACACACACACGGCTCTTTGGAGGCTGACCATGAAAGCCTGTCCATGGAGGCCAAGGTAAGGAGACCTGGAGATGGGTGAATTTCCAGTTAGAGGAAGGCTTCGTGGGGGCCACAGGTGTTGCTGAGTGGAGATGGGACCGAGGGGAGGTGCAGGAAGGGAAGCTGGTACCTACTCGGACTCCATGGGGAGGGGAGAGAAGGGCTCTGACGTGAGGTGGGGGCCTGAAGGCCAGGCTGGGAACTTACCCTGCAGTCACAGGGAGCCCATCCCTCCCACTGTCTCTTCCCCACCACTCTGCTGGCCAGTGGCCCATGCTCTGTGAGGTCCCCTCCACAGGGTGCACATGCCTGCCTCCTCGGTGTTCCAGGAGGTGAGGATTTCCGACGAGATCTGTACACCCACTGGTTGCTGTGAGCTGCTCGTGGCTCTCCTTGGCTTTCCGCAGGGCGGGTCTGAGCCAGCACTACTGTCACTCTGCCTGTGCTGCCGCTGAGCAGCCTGGTGCCCCGCGGACTCCTGAGCAGCCTGGCCTGGGCTTTGGTGGGGTTGCAGGAGGAGGAGAGGGGCTGGTGGAGACCAGGTGCGGCAACCAGAGAAGGCAGGCCCAGTCGCCCACCCTGCCTGCTGGTCAGCCCATCTCCTGGATGCATGCTTCCAATGCAATGAGATCAGGAAGCATTTACTGAGCACCTACTGTGTGCCAGAAACTTTGTGTTTGTCCTTGTCTCTTTTAATCTTCACACAAGTCTGTGGGAAGGAATTTCCAACCCCATTTTGAAACCAAGGCTCAGATAATTTAAGTGACTCAGTCCAGATCTCCCTGCAGTGAACCAGGTCTAAGGGTCCCATGGGGAGAGCTGCCACCCCTGGCTCCTCTCCCTGTGTCTTTCCAGCTCCTGGCTGTCCCACAGCTGCTGCACATCCAGGGATCACGTCCAAGTTCAAGGCAGGGTAGGAGGAAGGGGGTTGGGTGGCCCTCCATCAGCGGAGCAGCTGCTTCCCCAGAAACCCCGTAATTGCCTGAGCCTCAGCTGGCCGCAGCCGGTTGCCAGGGGCTCTGGGGCGGCGACTGTTCTAATCAGACAGAACTGAGATCCTGCCAGTGAGGAGGAAGGGGGAGGGGACTCCAGGCAGGTCAACCGCCACACCTGCCCACACCTCTGTGCGCCTGTCCTGTTGTTCAGCAGATAATTACTGCCCCCTACTGATGCCTGGTGTATTATTCTTCTATTGCTCCTAGAACACATTACCACAAAGTAAGCAATTTAAAACACACATTAAAAAAAATTTATTTTGGTATCATTAATCTACAATTACATGTGCAATATTATGGTGATTAAACTACTCCATTCATCAGGTCCCCTCCACCAACCCCATTACAGTCACTGTCCATCAGCATAGTGAGATGCTATAGAGTCACTACTTCTCTGAGTTGTACAGCCCTCCAACATTACATCTGCTAATCGTAATGCCCCTTTTTCCCCCTTGTCCCTCCCTCCCCACCCTTCCTCCCCAGTCCCTTTCCCTTTGGTAACTGTTAGTCCATTCTTGGTTTCTGGGTGTCTGCTGCTGTAAAACAACACACATTTATTATCTCACAGTTTCTGTGGGTCAGAAGTCCAGCATAAAGTGACCGCATGTTCTGCTTAAGGTCTGGCATGGTGAAGTCAAGGTGTCTCTAGGTCAATTTGGGAAGAACCCACTTCCAAATTTATTCAGGTTGTTGGCAGAATTCAGTTCCTTGCAGTTCCTTCCTTCCTGGCCCCCTTCATCGTCAAAGCCAGTAATGGCACATCGAATCTTGGCTTCGAGTCTCTCTGACTTCCCCTTCTGCCTCGTCTCTCCAACTCTAGCTGGAGAAAACCCTCTGCTTTTAAGGGCTCATGGGATTACATTGGACCCACCAGAGAATCCATGAAATCTCCCTGTTTTAAGGCTCATAACCCTAATTACATCTGCGAAGTGCCTTTTGCCATGTAACGTAACATATGCACAGGTTCCAAGGGTCAGGGCACGGACAGTGTTAGAGGTTCTCTGCCTCCCACCCAGGTCATGGGTTAGGAGGTGGGCAGACAGCAGTGGCCAGAAGGGGTCCCCACCATCATGGAGCTTACCACCTCGCAAGGGGCTCGAGGGGCTTTCCCAAGGAACTGAGCCCAAGTGGGATGAGGGAAAGTGCCAGCAAACTGCATTTCAGGACCAATGCCTGTGCCAGGAGCCCAGGGCATGGCACCGAAGGGAGTGTACAAGACTGAGAGCTGGGAAGGGCCGTGCAAGACAGGGGGCAGGGACCAGGTCACCCAGGGCGCTGTACTGCCTCTAGTATCAGGCGGACTCTCTTCAATATTTAGGCCACCTGGTCCTCACGGCACCCTTCTGGAAGGTGGACACTACTCCTGTCCTCAAATTCCAGGTGGGGAAACTGAGGCTCAGAGAGGTTAGCCAAGTGTCCAAACTAGTAAGAGGTGGGACCGAATCACATCGCCTCCTTCTCAGATGCCCTTCTAGAAAGATGGCACTGACTGGTACCAGGGAGGGTAAGAATAAATGGCAAATGGCTCTGAGGCTGTCCCGATCAGGAAGGCTCCCCTATGCTGAAGTAACAAACTGAAAATGGCAGCGGCTCACCTAAGGGACAGTGCAGGTGTTTGCCGGTGAGGCTCTGCCTTGTCCCCACCTCCCTGTCTCAGAGAATGGCAAAGCAGGCCTGGACCTTGAATCTTCTTCCTGGAGTCACACTTGTCACCCGTGGTCTCATTTCAGTGGGCAAGGCCAGTCACATGGCCAGGTCTGCTGCAGGCGGTAGGGAAATAGACTTCTTCCCTGGGGACAGGTGCCCCGGGGGTTACCCCAGGTCCAGGGCAGGCCAAAGGCAATGCCAGCTTAGCAAGATGGCAGTGGTGTGGGTGGGGAGCAGTGAGGGTGGGGAGCAGTGAGGGTAAGGGGGATGGTAGAGGGAGACACCTTTCACTGGCAGAAGACCAGGTGTGGCAGGAAGGCATGCCCTTGGATTTGGACACAGATTGCAGGAAGTACTGAGTCAGATAGCTGGCTCAGAGGGGCAGCCCCAGGCTGGGGACATGGCCTTGGTGCACAGGTGCATTGGTGCATCAGTGGCCAGAGAGCCCTGGGCACGGGTAAGACTGTGGGATGGAGGAGCCTGGGGCCCAGCTGGAGACACCATCACCTACAGGCTATTGGCACAGCCAGGCCATGGGGCCTCCTAACTAGAGGCTGACTGCTAACGCAGGCAGGAGTGTCCTTGCTGTGTCACATGGCCATTGTCAAGGCCAGTGTGTGCTGTACCACCTTAACTGGATCGCACCTGCCAGAGGCCAGGGACACGACCTTCCTGGGGAGCTCTGGGGTCTTGGCCAAGTGCAGTGTGCCCCCTCAAGCACCTGAGGGAGATCCGCTCCCTACTGCAGCACCCAGGGGGACGCCTCAGAGTGGGAGTGGTGGTGGCCACTTAGCACAGGCCCTTCTGCCTGGTGATGGCAGGGCCTGCAGCCCCATCTCTGGCCCTCAGCACGGCCAGGGCCCAAACCCAGCGGCTGCCTGTGTGTCACTCCCCACCATTCATTCAGTCCTTGTCACCCACTAGATGCCCCCTGAGCCTACCATTAGTGGAAGAGACAGTTCAGGAAGGGCTCTCTGGGAGGGCATCCCTAAAGGACCTGGCTAGGGTGAGGCTTTCCTTGTTACAGAAAAACCTGAAAAACCTGGACTGGATCACCGATGGAAAAACCAAGCGGCACTCAGAGGTCTTGGAGTGTTGAGGTTTACTTCACACCAGCGGGCTCAGAGGGCAGTAATCTCCCGAGGTCTGAGCCCCAAACAAAGGCAAGGGGAGCAATATATATCTTTCTGCTTCTGTATCTGCAACATTCCTACGCGCACAGCAGCAAGCAGGCAGGGGGAGTGAGTGCCTGGTGGAGCGGGGAGCGAAGGGAAGGGGGAAACGGGGGTTTCTGCTGACTTTGCCAACTGGAGTGAGGAAAAATGCGGTTTGCTGACTGCTGTGTTGAATATTTTCCTTATCATCCTGAGGGGCTGAAGTTCCCAGACCTGCAGAGAAGTTGCTCAGAGTGACGCCGGGGTTCCTGTTTGTGGTGTCGAAGAATGAATTTTACAAACACCCAAGGTAGGAGGGCCAGGGAGAGGATCTTATTGAGAGATACAACGAGAGGACAGAGGTCCTGGCTCACACCGGGAGGAGACAGGAGAGCCCGTGGTGGTGTGTTGTCTAGGGGTTTTATAGACAGTTGAGGATTTTGGGGAATGTGAAAAAAAGCTTAGGGTTGTGGACTTAAGTGGTCCCTGAATATTTAGAATTAACACAAGCAACTTCCTGCTCTGATGATTTCTCCCTGAGATACCAGCATCTTGGTCTGGGGGCATATCACACAAGGCGGCCCACCCAGCCCCCGAGGCGGGCTGAGGTATTGCTTGCTAAAGAGTAAGTTAAGAGTCTTACTTTTTAACTTGGTGGGTGTTAAAATGCAATCTTATCTTTAAGGTGGAACCCTTCCTGCCTTTCACTATGTTGTTTATGGCAGGGCTTGCTTGCCGTTATTAACTGTCCAGATTGCAAGTCACCTCATTAGGTCCTAAGGAGGAAAGACAGCACAGAGGCCTGGGCCTTTCAGCATGCTAAAGTGAATCTTACGATTACAAATGATTAGCATAATAAAAACGTGATCTGATCTCACTGAAGAATGACTCTAGAGCAGAATGTTTAACACAGAGTTTTGGTAGGGGGTTTCCTCACATGTAGTTACATTGCTCTGAGTGTAATCATCCTGCCTTGCTTTTCCGGAGGCCCTCACCCTATTTTAGGCACAGTCCCTGTCTCAAGAGGTTTTGGGGAGATGGGGCTTGGGGAGTGAGAGGCCACAGCCGCGGTTGCTGACTGCCTTTGGCCTATGGAGCTCTGCATGGGCCTCACCCCCTCTTCCCTTCTCCTGCCCTGGGGCCTCCAGGCATCCTCATCCACCTTAAAGAGCAGGGGTGCAGGGAAGGCACCTGGATGGTAGCTCTGACCCAATGGCAGCTCCCCTCCCACCCGTGACAAGGCCGTCTTCCGCACTGGGATAGACACACACACGCCCAGGGCTCTAGCCCTTGGGGACATGTGGGCCCGGAGGCTCAGGACACACGGAGGCTCAGTGCGTGTGGTGGAAGGTGCTGGGACTTCACCTACCTGGCTGGCTGTGAGCAAGGGACCATCTGTCCCATTAACCGCGTATCCCCACAGTGACGAAATGAAAGGACTAACCAGGAAGCAAGTGTGTGGGTAAAATTGTAGTATTTCCAGAATGTCTCACCTGGCCTTGGGGCGTCTGCATCCTCAGGGGGGGAGAGAAGTATGGCTTTAGGGCATCTGCACATCAAGAGGCGTTCCTTAAGAGCGGAGAGAAGTTCATTTCCACCCCAACGAGAGATTCCCTGGGCAGCGGAGCGCTTATCTGAACCCGGGAGGTGCGGGGGAGGGCTGGAGTAGGAGAGAAACGGCCCCGGACTGCAGTTTGTAAGCAATAAATGGATTTTAAACTTTATTTCTCTCTTAGACTGATTTCGGTTTTAGAGGTATTTTGCTCCGGTATTTCCTTTCTCCGAACTTACAGAGGGACAAGCAGATTTCTGGTCGCCACCTGGAGAATGTCAGCGACCGGGCCCAGCCGGGAGGCCACGCTAGAGCGGCGGCCGGACGTGCGATGACGTCACCGGGCGGGAGGGAGCCGCGGCCTGCCGTGGGCGGGGCCTGCCCTTCGCGGTGGCGTCTCAGGAGGCGGGGCAGCCGCTGCCAGGGGGCGGCTCCGGGCCGCGTCACGTAGCTCAGGTTCGTCGGGTGCGGCAGCGCGCGTGACTGTGAGTTCCTGTGCGGCAGTGCCCGCCGTTCCTCCGCCATCATGCCGATGTTCGTGGTGAACACCAACGTGCCCCGTGCCAGTGTGCCGGACGGGCTGCTTTCCGAGCTCACCCAGCAGCTGGCGCAGGCCACCGGCAAGCCGGCCCAGGTTTGCCGGGAGGGAACGGTGGGGGGTGGGGGCCGGACGGCGAGGTCCCAGGCTGGGGGAAAGGAGGCGACTCCGGGAGGAGGGTTTGCGCGGGGAAGGGACGCGGGGCACCCGGGCCGCTCGAGCGCGCTAACCGCGCCCCTTACGCTCTCAGTACATCGCAGTGCACGTGGTCCCGGACCAGCTCATGGCCTTCGGCGGTTCCAGCGAGCCGTGCGCGCTCTGCAGCCTGCTCAGCATCGGCAAGATCGGCGGCGCTCAGAACCGCTCCTACAGCAAGCTGCTGTGCGGCTTACTGGCCGAACGCCTGCGCATCAGCCCGGATAGGTGCGGGGGGCGCGGAGGGCGGGGGGCACGCGCAGTCCGCAGCCGGCGAACCGCAGCGCGCTGAGCCCGGTTTCCATCCCCCGCAGGATCTACATCAACTACTACGACATGAACGCGGCCAACGTGGGCTGGAACGGCTCCACCTTTGCCTGAGGGCCTGCACCAACCGGCACCAGGCCGCGCAGCCCGCAGTATTGCGCCCGCCCCACCCCCGGGGACCCCCGCCCCACCTCCCTGTCGGGAAAAATAAATCGTTTGGAAACTAGTTTCCCTCGGGCTTCCTTGGCTGGCGGAGGAGTCGGTGCAGGGCTGGGATAGTGGCTGGGGAACCGGGGCTGGGAGGGATGCCGACTCCATCTGCCCTTCGGGTACCTTTTGCCTCCTAGCCTTTCCTATACTCTCAGCAGAAGCCCCAGCCTTGGTCGGGATCCTGCCAGGGCCACAGACAAAGCAATCACTCAAATGGGAGCCTTCCAGTCAAGGTTTGGGGCTTTGCCTTCCCAGGACAGGTTCTTGACGCACCCATTTCCCCACTAGGGCAGGGCCACCACTTGGGCTGGCAGGGAAGAGGGTGAGGGAGGGGTCAGGGTCGAAATCTGATTGGCCCGAGGGGTAGGAGCGTCAGCTGGGCCTGGACCTTTTCAGCCCCACCTTCATCTTCCAGATAGGCCAAGGGAACCCGAGGGGAGAAAGCCTTTCCCCCTCACCTCAGGGTCACTCTGCTAGGCTGGTACCCCAGTTTCTTAACCTGGGAAATCACTTTGGGATGGTGCCCAGGAGGTGGAGTTCTTGGTCACTCTGCCCTCTTCACAGCCAGCTGTGGGCCTGGGCTCTGCGCTCCTCCGCACACTGGGCCTGTAGTTCTAGTACATTCATGTTTCATTGTGTAACAGCTCTGGAAAGCCTTCAAGGGGCCAGTCAGCCCACTAAGACAGTAGAGATCTCGGTGTTGACGGCACAGTCAAGAACAAAATCAGTGTCAAGACCAAATGCGACTGGGGTCTTCTGGCCAGGGTTCCCTCTGGCCAAGTGCAAGGGGCTCCTTCCCTGGGGGTGGTGATAAGGCAGTGGGCAATTTCAGTGCATACGCTTGGGCCGTAAGGGCGGCAGAACTCCTTCCAAGGGAGGCCCCGCCACCAGCACTGGGAACTCCTGGGCCTGGAGCTGTTACTGGTCATACCTGGTTAAAGTGAAGGGCCAGCTTGATCCCGTGCTGCCTGCCTTGAGGGAGAAGTCAAGTTCATAATCAGCTGCTTGCACAGAGAAGGGGCTTCTCTGGCTACACGAACCCCCATTCCTGGGGGCTTCGGAGAGGGGGGGCCTCACCTCTGGATGGACTCTTGCTGGCCTTTTGCTGGAGAGAGGTTTTGATCCAACTCAGTCTCTGTAGGCGAGAACATTGTAGGTGGAGAGGGATTCGCTTCTTTAGAATTTAAGTGGACTTGGGTTTGGAAGCCGAGGGCCTCTAGAGAAAAGGGTGCTGCCTGGGCCAAGCCTGTGGAGCTTGTTACTTCCCTTCTGACATAGGGAGGGAGGAGCAGGCCTTTCTGTATGTGCAGAGGCCTGGGGCCTTGGTGGCCATGACCCCCTTCTTCGGGACGACTGCCAGTGCCACAGATCACCTCTGGCATCGGTGAGGCAGGAGGAGTCTTCCAGCCCTGATGACGACGACTTGAGAGCCACCCAGGCCCCAGAGCTGCTGAGCCCAGTCGGTTGGCAATTTCCACATGGATCGTCCCCCTCCCTCTCCTACCATCACTGCATTCTTGTAGTCTGGCCCCTTGCCACCTCACTAATCTCTGCTTCTCAGTCCAGGTCCTGGGGTCACGTGCCCCCCTTAGCCCCCAGTCAGCTCAGTCTGGGCAGCCAGGTTTTGCTTCCAGAAGAGCAGAGGGGATGGTCAGAGTGACCTGTAGGAGGAGGAAGGAGGACGCCCGCAGGAGGCTGGGAGGGCATGGCCCGTCTTGGCCCTCCTGCACAGGCCTCCCTGAGGGCCTTGCTCCAGCCCACCTGTCTAACCTGCCCTCTGTTGGAAGGGTGTGGAGCCCCGTGCCTGTCTACTGCAGGGCAGGGAGGCACCCCTCCCGGATCTGAGCTTCTGCTGTGTGATGGGCTTCGCCTCAGCCCTGGCCTTGGTCACGGCCCCTCAGCTCTCGTGTGTCTTCAGCACCCCAGTCTCCCGCTTAGAGCTCTGCTCTGCCCCTGGCCCCACAGTGGCCTGCCTTAGCCCTCGCCTCTGAGCCTACACAGTACATGGTCATGAAAGAGCAGGGACAGGGGTCTCCTTGGCGGCTAGTCTAACTCCCTGGCTTCATGGTGGGGACGCTGGACCTGGGTCTTCTGGGGGTGCGGGTCTGGGCTGGCCGCCTCCTGGGGGCTGATCACTCGATCACTACACTACCCCCAGCTAGGGCTCACCGAGTGGCGGGCATTTCTCCAGCTCAAATTGGGGTCTTAGGGGGTCCGCCAAGGAGGCAGGCTGGCCCCTGCTGAGTTGGGAGAGGCTAGAGGGCCACTTGGGAGCCAGGAGAGCTGGAGCATGGCCTGCCGACCCCCACGAACCAGGGTTTGGGGTTTGGGGGCCAGCTGGGGCAGGGCATCTGTGAGGCAGTGGTTCCTTAGGATCTAAGGAAAAAGGGAGCATCGGTGGGTCAGGGAGCCTCTGTTCTTGGCCCTGCGTGCCCAGGAGAGCAGCTGCTGCCCTCCACTCAAGCCATTTCCTGTCACCCCCAGCCAACCCCGTTTACCCCAAAGCATAGGCTCCATTGCCCACCAAACAGGCTGTTCCTTCCTCAGACCCCAGCAGCTGCCCAAGGGCCACAGGGCTGCAATCAGCCTTCAAAACAACAGCAGAAATTCATTTCCAAATGACCTCAAATTGAGGTGTAGAACATGAGGGTGAGGGTGCAGACGGCCACCTGCTGTAGCACCATGTCATCTGCCCGTGAAGACCCCGGGCCTGCGGGATGATCTGACCATCCTCACAGCTACTGTTGGCAAGAGCCAGCCGGCCTTGGCGGCCCTTCACCTCACCTTGGGGGTGCTGGCGCTCCTCCGCCTGGAATGCTCGTCTCCCGTCCGCCCGCTGCTCACAAGCCCCATGCTTCAGGCCTTCCAGGAGCTCTCCCCCCATGAGGCCCTTGTGCTCTGTGTGGCCGGTGCACTGGGGTTTCTCTCCCTGTGTTCCCAGCAGCCTGTGCCCAGCTCTGTGATCTCGGGGACCGTGATCCCAGGGGCCTTCAGGGCTTCCACCTCATCACCTCCCACCCCCAGAGAGGCCTTCATTGCAGAGACCCCACTGCCCCGTCCCCTTCCTCGGGGCCCCACTTTGCTGTTTTCTACCCACTCCGGGAGCCTGACCCCAGGGTGACAGGAGTCAGGTGGCTGCTCTGCCTTTCTGGCCCCACTTTTCTTCATCTGTGAAACGAAGGGCCTCACCAGATGCCCTCCCTATGTAATCCCTCAGCCGTGGAGCATTATGGCGACATCTCAGCCCCAGGGGCTCGTTGATGCCGGTGGCCAAGGGAGGGGACAGGGTGAGCATGTAGCTTGAGCTGTAGCCAGGTCTTGAGAAACAAACCTCTTCCTAGCAGGTGGGCAGGGAGGCACGGGGACATGGGCAGATAGCGCCACCCGGAGGGGGCACGTGGCCCTGCAGGAGTGCTCCCTGTGGACCCCAGCCCACCAGGGCTCACCGGTCACGGGAACTGGTGGGTCAGGCCACGGGGCTATCCTGCTGCCTCTAAAGCAGTAGATAAAAGTAGTGCAGGGCCGACTGCTGAGCTTAGGGAGTTCCCAACGTTTCTGGGCTGTTGATGTCTTTCTTCCTCGACTCCTTGCCCCGCCGGACAGCTAAGCGTTGGTCCCACAACCTCTGTGGCTTGCTCCTGCTAGCCCAGCCCCCTTCCCAGCTGAGCCGTTGTAAAGCTGAGTCGCAGTCCTGCAGGCCTCCCAGTGGGAATTTCAGAACTGGGGTATGCGGGTTATGGGGGGGGGTGGAGGCACAGTGCAAACCCAGCAGCCATTTGTCCAGGTTTCCCCTCCTAGTTGAGTGAGCACATCTCACTTCTGTTTGAAACTGACATAAGAGACAAAAATCAGCTGTTTTCAGAAATAGGCTCTGCCCTGCTGCTGGGGCCTCAGGCCCGTCTGGGGACAATGGGCTCTAGACCCGATCATCTCCTCATGGGTCCAGGTGCCGAAACATCCAGATGGGGCTCCCGACCAAAAGTCACAGATGAGAAGACTCATCTCCCGTGTCCCCCCTCAATCCTGTCCCCTGCCACCGGGTTCTTGTGGACCTACTGTTTTTCTCATTTTAATTGGTAATATATTTACAGGGCTCGATTCAGAGCACTGCAAGGACCCCCGGAGAGAAGCTCCTTCCTCCACAGGGTCACTCTCAAATCCCTCCAGAGATATTTTATGTATATACAATAAGGCAAGTATGTATAAATAACATCCCCTCTCTACCAACTTTTTTTTGTTGTTTTTCCTTCATGGACGGTAGCATATTCTACACTAGGTTTGCACTTTGCTTTTTTCCCCACTTAAAAATCTATCTCAATGCTCTGGTTTCTCTTCAGATCGCATAAATCTTTCACCTTTTACTAAAGATTTCCGTGGACAGGAACAACTCTGAGTCTGATACCAATTTTTTGAGGCCTTGTTTTGACAAGGCTGATTTTGCTGTTTTAACATAAGACTAAGTGTCAGGAACATGACGTAGAAACAACCCATGGTGTGGTCCATGTCACTATAAGAGGCCTCCCAAAAGGAAACCGACTGGTTATTCTAACCTACCATGACATTGGCCTCAATCATAAATGCTGTTTCAATGCATTCTTTAACTCTGAGGCTGTGCAGGAGATCACTCAGCACTTTGCTGCCTGTCACATGGATGCCCCAGGCCAGCAGGAAGGCGCGCCCTCTTTCCCAACAGGGTACCAGTACCCCATAATGGATGAGCTGGCTGAAATGCTGCCTCCTGTTCTTACCCACTTAAGTCTGAAAAGCATCACTGGAGTTGGAGCAGGAGCAGGAGCTTACATCCTCAGCAAATTTGCACTCAGTCACCCGGAGCCTGTGGAAGGCCTTCTGCTCACTAGTGTTGACCCTGGTGCTAAAGGCTGGATTGCCTGGGCAGCCTGCAAATTTATGCCAACGTGGCTTCATTCATACAGATTTACCAAGGATTGGGATTAGAATCAGACAGCTGACTGCCCAGCAGGATGTCATCGACTAACAGGACCCTGACATTGCAGAGCTCTTCTTCAAAGAAGATCCAGCGAAGCTCTTCACAGATCTCAGAGAATTCGGCCAGGGAGCCTTTGGAAGAGTGTATTTTGTAAATGTTAGAGGCTTAATGTCAGTGACCAGCATTTATTTAATATCCAGTCCTGGCAGAGTAAAACTGAGTAATACAAAAAGACGTAGGCACAGTCTATGTTATAGTCCCTTGCATTAGGTGAATATGAAAAGAGATCATTTTATTTATTGAGCTTTTTAGATTATTGAAAAAATGGGAATGATACTCTGCTCTAATTTCCATGTTGTTTACACTACTTTAGCAGTTTTATGACTTACACTGCTATTGAATCAAATATTGCAAAACACTGACTTATGTAAAGTCCCATACACACATTTCATTATTATTCATTCATTATTTCTTCCTATTAAGGTTGCTTTTTTTTTCTCAGCAACAAGTTTTGTATAGATGTTTAATATTTTGGTAGTATTACAGATTTAGTTTTTTAGTTTTAATGGGTACCTTAAAAATAAAACAATTTGAAATATTATTTCCTTAGGGAAAATGTATTCCAAATTCTTAACAATTTGAACTTCTCGTTTATTTCCCATTTGTAAATTAGAGGTAAAAATAAGGGAGTAGAAACTCCCCCTGTAATTTTCCTACCCAAGGACAGCTGCTGTTAACATTTAGATAAACATCCTTGCAGAATCTTTTTGTGTACACATGCTTTATGTGTGTGTGTGATGTAGGTTATGTTTGTTTGATTTCTGGATTGGATGCAGAATAAGGGAAGAGGCACTCAAAACAGGTATTTCATAAACAACCTTTTTTCTGTGTTACAGTTTTGTGTGAATGTATGCTTGTCCCATTGTCCTTAATACTAATGTGGAGAAATATAGAATAATAAAGGAAAAAAATAGACAGACTCTTAGAAATTGGCCCAATAAGAGAACCTTGTTGAAAAAAAAAATCTATCTCAGTACCTGAAGTGTCCCCAGTATTCCCTTGCTGGGGCTGGCCACAGTTCGATACAACCAGCCCAGATCCTGATGCTTTAGGCTGTTTCCAGCCTTCCATTCTTAGCTCCGCTATACTGAAGTCCACACGTGTAAGTATATCTGTAGGATAGGTTCCTAAAAATAGAATTGTTTAGTCAAAAGTGATGGTGTTTTAATATGGGCCGATGTCCCTCTTAGAGATGCGGCTCTGAGGTCCTCCCAGGGCAAGCTTGGGCTTTTGGCCATCTGGTGGGGAAAATGTTCTTCTCTCAAGTGGAGAGGTTTCCATTTGCATTTCTCTTCTGAGATTGAGCGTCTTTTCATACTGCGAAGGGCGGCTCCCTTTCCTTTTCCTGCGAACTAAGTCAAAGCCTCAAGCCCATTTTCCCACTGGATTGTTTGTTTTATTATTATTATTTTTTTTAATATAATTTATTTTATTATCATTAATTTACAATTACA